>OY660865.1:39203602-39768602 GCA_962446985.1 Xyrichtys novacula
GGCAGAGGGGGATTAAACAGAGCGATCTGTCATGTTCAGAGGACACAAATAGCAGATCTGAGCTGTTACACAAACACATAAACTCCCCTGACAAACACATTGTTTCTGAAATAGCAGCAGCAACATGTGAGCGCAGATTGCACCATATTCCCCGCTGATGTTTCAGCGTTTAGTTGCAGCCTTGGGAGTTCGCTGCTTACCCTCTGTGGGCTGGATAGAAGTGGGTTCAACTTCGTCCGTGGCCAGGCTGGTCCCGGGCTGGGGCTCTGAGATAACGCTGTTCACATTCTGGAAAACATGAGAAAAAACACCCAAGGTCAAATACAGACAATCTGTCAAGCACAGAAACGAGGCACCAGATGAAAGGTTACTGTCACTCTGGTTTCTTTCATTTGATCTTGACTTCAAACCACAACTTGGCAACTTTTTCTCTAGATTTATCCAGATAAAGATCAACACGTTCTTGAGAAATATGCCAGTTGCATTATGGGAAATGAAGCTTGTGTAATGCTCGAAACCAAACAACAGGACATCAGGGCTTAAGCTTGACAGATATCAAAGTTTTTTCTTTAAGGGGGGTATGATGAGCACCTCTACAGGTCACTCTGTCCACTCTATCAGGTTAAAGTTTCCCACTTTGGAGGCTGTGATTTGTAAAAGAGGTCAGGTGATTGTGTTCATAATAAATTGTGTGTCAATAGGAGTGTCCTTAAATAAAAACAGGCAAAACCTCAAAGTCAGTTGCAGTATCACATTTCTAACCAGTAAACAGATGCTGTGTCTGGACTTGTATCTGGATGACAGTGTCCTCATCTTTCTCTTGCATGTTCACCTGTATTTTCAGTGTGATCTCATAAACCTCACTGGGACTTAATCCTCAGAGAAAAACTTGTGCTTGGAGCTCAAGTGACACTTCAGTGCATATGCAGAGGACTGCACCAACATGGACTTGAAACTTTTCAGGAAATTTAACCAGGAGGAACAGCTCCTGTTTGTGTGAAACACCCCTGGGCTTGGTTTGGTCTACTATCCAAAACTATGTGAGGCACTCCTGAACAAAAAGTTGTAGACGAGGAAAGATGGGGACATAACAGTTCCTCTAAAGTGAGACCAAAACACTCAGAGCTCCCTCTAAAGACTGGCTGCAGAATAGGTGATAAAGCCTGCCTCCTTAATTCGAACAAATGGGACATGGTTCACACCTCTGCTCTTGAGAAATAAAGCTGCTCACTGCATCCACAGCAAGAGGTGTGAACTTTTTATAATGCGTTTGTTTGGAAGAGTCACTATTACTAATATGGTGGCCACCAGGGCTGCAACAATTAGTCCATGTTGTCAACAAAAATCGATAATAAAAAAAGTCGACAATGAATTCCATTGTCGACTATTGTCGCCAGACTTGTTTTTTCCAGCAGAGTGAGGTATCCTATTATATCATTACGATCTCTGCCTAGAGTCACACATGTGCAATAGTGTCTCTGCCGAGCGGTAGGGTATTCTAATATGGGGCCGCCGGCGTCCCATACAGCAGCTACGAGTATGCGCTTCAAAACCTCTTGAAAAAAACTTGCAAGGTTTGCAAGGCAGTCCTTGCAAACCACATCCCAAAAATTGCAGTACCATGAGTGCCCACTTGGGGCTACCTGCAATAGCCAAGGAACCTACATTTATTGTCATGTTAAAATGTTGTTGTTTTTAATAGCGTACTTAAATCTGATTAAAAAAATAGCTGATTTATTCATTTGTGCACCCTGTATAGGGGAGGATGGTATTAAGGGTAAGAGTGATACATAGATATACATGACTAGGGGGTGACTGAGTTTACAGACAGATCCATGTTCGGCAGCTGTTTTCCAGGAGGGTAAAGCTCCACCAGCTTTTGGTGTCAGTACAGAGAACTAAACCCTGAAAATAAATAACCTTTTTGTCCCTCCACTGCTCACATAATTAAATGACCAATGTTTAGTGTCAGGGATGAATTTCTAGAATAAACTGTAGATTGATGAAGCTGTTTTTTTTATTCTTGGTACTCTGCAGGTAAATTTTAGTGTTTAACTGTGATAAACTCAGTACAAACACTTTCATATCTCTCTATCTGTCAGAAGAAAATTTACAGTTTCCCATGAATTATAGATTTGAGTGTCTGTGGAGTCAGCCTGGGAGCCTCAGTGAAAACATGTCATTATCTGACACACTTGCCACACAAAGATGACCTATATCTTAAAACCCAGTGCACTTTTCTCTCTTCTCTTTTGTCTAAAAATGTGAGATTGGAGAGTTATTTTTACACATATACGGTTTTGTCATAAATAACATTACAGCTGAGTTATCTCTAGGCTTTCTCTTCGTTTTAATAACTGGCTTTCTAAGTTTAAAAGGTGCTCAACAGGTAGCTGCAGCACAGACAGACAGGTGTTCACGTCACTATTGTTGTCTTAACCTCTTTAACCTCTGACCCTTCAAATGAAAAGAGCCATCACTGTCACCACAGCTGAGAAGCTCCAACCAGACCATGACTATTTGATTTTGAAGTGACATGTGAGCTTCAAAAAGGTGCATTTTTTACATACCTGCTGTAAAAATAGAAACGCAATTTCCTTCAATGTGAATCATCCTTGGAGAACAATCACCCCACCCCCTGCTTTTTTTTTCTTGTGACCCACAAACAGGGCCTGTACCCTGACGTTCAAGTCAGTCTTGCTAGGTATTTTACATATTTTGGCAACAAGTGGCTCTGCCAAACCCTGTTAAAATAAAAGAGACGTTATAAATAAGGATTTGGCAAAGCAGTTCAAGTGTTGGAGTAACATTTACAGGTAACTGAGATGCCTCCTTTTAAAGAAACTTGGGGGAAATTTCTGGAAAGAGAAGAAGAAGCCACACATCCAAGGATAGATAAGATTAAATGTTATTAGTTTGACTTATCACCCATTTAAACTGCTGCTGATGTAAGATGCACTCAAAAGGATGCAAACAGTTGAAAACAAAACATTTACATGCAGGTTTGGAAGCATATTTTGGCGTTATTAAGGATGCTGGCTGGTCCTTACCTTCACCATTGTTCCCAGTGTTTCTCCTGCAAACACACCTGGCAGAGAAACTTGAGACAGGAGCAGCTTCTTGTTTCAGCCTCCGAACCAAACTCTGCCCTTAAATCTGTCCGTTTCTCTCCGTCTGTGGGTGTAAAACCTGATATTCTGTCTGTTCTGGTGTCTTTTTTCTTTCTCGCATCAGCCTGCTGCTGTCTAACTTCTGCTCTCTCACACTTACAGGCAGAGCTACGCACCTCTCTTTTCTGCCTGCTGGTTCTGCCGACGTGGCGCCCTGAACCGCCACACACACACGTACAAACTCACACACTCACGGACACGCACACACAGGAGGCTGTAATGCACACATGGCAACGCACTTCACTTCCGCCCGGGACTTTCACAGTTAAACTTTTTAAGTGTTGAGGTGGACGACTTTTGGAGTGATAAAACAAGATTTAAATTTAAGAAAAAAAAATCATAGGCGACAAGTATTTTTTTTAAATTATGAAAATAATAAAATTAATAATGAATAACCCCCCCACCCCCGAAAAGAAACATAATAATAATGATGATGATGATGATAATAATAATAATAATAATAATAATAATAATAATAATAATAATTGTAATAATAATAATAATAATAATAATAATAATAATAATAATAATAATAATTATTATTATTATTATTATTATTATTATTATTATTATTATTATTATTATTATAACAATAAAAATATAATAATGATTAAAACAAAAATAAACTCAGCATTTCAACAGGACTGTCAGGGATATAGAAATAAGATCAAACCTTAAAAAAAAACAACAACAACAACAACAACAACAATATACTGTATACTAAATGTAATGTATCCGGTGTTCTGAAGTATCCACCTTAACCTGAAGATTATTCACTTTTCTTAAAATTTTATATGCACATATTTTTGTTTTGGGCTTTTGCATATGTTTTTAAAGTTATGTTGCCTGCTTTTACGGTACAGTTCTTCTCATTGGCCCTTGTCAGCCACCATACCTGAATTTTGACGGGGGAAATGATTATGAATGGGGTGTTGATGTTGTTTAAATCATTCGAGTTCCTGCAGTTGCCTGGTAAAATATGAGACAAACACAGAAACACTAAATTGTATTGATTAAGTATAAGTCAGATTAATATAAAATAAATACGATTATAGTTGCATACATCTCATATGACAGTTTTCTTCCCATTGTAGAGATAAAGAGCCAATATTTGTGTCATTTAAAGCACATGTTCTCTTGGCTTTTATTGTGAAAAGAGGAAATCGGTAGTGAGCGGTTGTTGCGCGTGGAGCTCCGGATCCAGCTCCGGATCCTGCTTCACAAGATACGACCAAGCGTTCAGGAATGAGTGTTCTGTATGAGTGACTGTGACTGTCCCTGATATCTAATTCTGTTCAAAGGGAGACTAGCAGTGAAAGTTTAACATGTAGGTCAGTATATAGAGCAACTTCTAGACTAAAGCCATAAAGTTAAAGACCGTCTGTAGATAACAGTCAAGGTTCATAGGTGGAGTGGTGATGTTGGCAGCTGTTTTGGTTCACTCGGAGTGGAAAAGGCCTCAGATACACCCCACAAATACCTCCAATACCTCGGTCTGATGAACCTGTTATAAGGCTGCAGAGTTAAATATGCTGCTGGGCCCCCTTCAGGGCTGATAAATAACTAAAGACCAGTAATTTTCTCTCACATTTCCTCTTCTTTTGTTACTTATTCCTCCTCTCTACAACACTTAAGAGAACAAGTATTGCCTGTTGTCAGCTGATGGTAATATCAAGTCATTATAAAGTCATTTTCATCCTAAGTTTGGCAGGCTGAAAAGCATTCAAATCACCCCCAAATGCTTACCCTGTAATCATTATGAAAACAGAACCATTAGAATATTTTTACTCTGAATATGTTTGATGCTGATACTTGTTTACCTAACGCTTGGAGATCAATATCAGCAAACTGTGGCTATATGCTCTGGAAATTGTAAAAAATGGCATCCTTACCAGCTTGTTATTGACAAGCAGAAACTTCTTACAGTAGTGTTAATCTATTAGTCAAATTCATGGCTTTGTGACAAACTATTTTTTATTTATTTTTTTACACAAACTATATCCTGAAGACAATACT
The DNA here is from genome assembly GCA_962446985.1 of Xyrichtys novacula. Lineage (NCBI taxonomy): Eukaryota > Metazoa > Chordata > Actinopteri > Labriformes > Labridae > Xyrichtys > Xyrichtys novacula. Next base: position 39,208,789 of record OY660865.1, read on the forward strand.
TAATAGTACCACGGAAAATAAAAACAATGTACAAAAATAAACAAATCATTAAATCCCATATCTAATAGACGGCTATTAGACGACTAGCTTTTCTTTAGACCTAATTTCAACCGTCTAGATTCTGTATATTTTAGACGGAATTTAGACATTACACTTTAACCTATTATTTGATAACTATTTATTCCAAAAAGCAACTGAGAGTTGTATAACTGATCTTCCAGGACATAAATAATGTTAATAGCTGTTGAGCAATATACAGTGTAGTATAGATATAGCCTATATTTAGCCTTGGTCTAAATTTAGACATCTAAAAACCTTTAATTTTTAGACCTGTGGTAGCCTGATTTTAGACTCGACGTCTAGGCTACATTTAGACGTCTGTTAGACCTCTTATAGACCAAAAAATGCTCAGTGGGTAGGCCCACAGTCATTTGTGTTGCCAGACTGTCATTGTATGAAAACGTTGAAGGACCTGAAAATTTCAGTCATGAATAAAAATCTATTTTTCAAGCATAGCAGTCAGAAATCTTGCTTGAAAGATATAAGTCATGTAGTCCAATGTTGTTTACTTTCCCCTCTATTAGAAACAGCGACGACCCCTTTTTAAATATTACAGCCCTTTCGTTTTGCTCAGGCATATTCCGGGTCGTGTTGTTTGGGGTCCTTACTGAGAGCTCGGCGCCAGTCTCCCGGTTGTTAACGGTGGAGGAGAATCCGAGTGAAATTTGGTGAATTATTCCTTAAATTCTTGCAGCTAAGGACACCTGGGTCCTCTTTGCTCCAGCGATGAATCTGGAACTGCTCGGTAATGAACAGATACATTGTTTTTCCTCCGTATACCCCGCTATCGTCGCATCATTATTGTTGTGTTCTTGTTGTGGTTAGCAGTGTGCACTAGCCTAGCATGCTAACATCAACCGCTCTAATATAAATTATTATTATCTGGATTTTCCTGAACTAATGGATAAAATACTGAGTTGAATAACATTTAAACACACTTTAAGCTTTATTCAAACTCTTTATGTCAACATTCGTCCCGAAAGTTTGTGTATTTTATGAATAGTAGCTGATACCGTTCAGTCTCTTGGCTCTTATCGTTTCATATATGAATTAAATGTTTGTGTTTAATAAGACATGTATTCAGTATTAGTATACATATTTTCTAACTAGCGTCTGTCTTCATGATCTTAACGCTACTTGAATCTCTGTGTGAAAGTAATAAACTGTGTATGTGACTGAAAAAGTACATAACTGATGTTATTATAAAGAGATGATAAAGACGGAAACTGCAGATTTTCAGTTTTAACAAATGTTGGAAAAGTCTCACAAAATTCCAAATGTGTTCAGATGAAGCAGAGACTCCCCTTCTTAAACTTCTCTATGTTCATTTGAGCATTTTAAAGTGTTTTACTCATTATAACTTCAAGAGGTCTCTAAAGATTTGTCCTTCCTGTGTCAATAACTTAAAGTGAAACAACCCTTTTTTACAAATCCAATGCTTGTTTCCAACCTCAACATGCTCTCTGTCATCGCAATGTTTTGCATAAATAATTTGATTTGCATTTGATTGTTTTTGTTCTGTGCAAAGCATGCTGAATTTGCATATGTATGAGATGAGCTGTACATATGAAAACAAATTGAACCAAATTGGCCCCTACACAGCTGTAAGTGAATGCAGGGAGTCTTGATAGAAATTTAGGGTATGTATCGATTTGATGAAAAATACATCAAACAGTTTTGGTAACCTCAGTCTGGACTGGTAATTACCACCAAGTTGAAGTAAGCACTCAGTACTCAAAGTGAGTTTGAAATAAAGTATGTTTGACTTTTGGATCCACAGGCTGTTCAGTTTTATCTCCACTTTCGTTAAGTTTCAGCAGAGTAACTTTTTTTAATTGCTCTTTTCACCTCTGGTGATCTCTGCTTTAAATTATACCCCTACTTTACCTCTGAGTCAGCTGTGACTTCAGTAGATACATCCTCTATAACTGCCTCTTTCTTGTTTACTGCTTCACATCTTCTTTCTTCTTTCTTTCCTAGAATCGTTCGGGCAGAACTATCCAGAGGTAAGCCGCCAGCTCCATACGTACACTTCAGTTTGATGGAAGGTCTCAGAGTGTTGTAAACCTTTGTTTCATTGTATGTTTACGTGTCTGCGTGTGTTTTCAGGAGGCAGATGGCACTCTGGATTGTATCAGCATGGCCCTCACCTGCACCTTCAACCGTTGGGGCACCCTGCTGGCTGTGGGTTGTAACGACGGACGTATCGTCATCTGGGACTTCCTCACACGAGGCATCGCCAAAATAATCAGCGCACACATTCACCCAGTCTGCTCGTTATGGTGAGACAGTCATTCAAAAGTACCATTAAATGCACTAATGGACAGAAGGCTAAACACCTGTGTGTTCACAGCTGGAGTCGAGATGGCCACAAGCTGGTGAGTGCTTCTACAGACAACATTGTCTCGCAGTGGGACGTCCTGACTGGAGACTGTGATCAGAGGTTTCGTTTCCCCTCACCCATCCTGAAACTCCAGTGTCATCCCAGAGACATGTAAGTGACCACAGAGAGTCTTTATGTAAATGATTTCGTCACCATTGGCAGAAAATTGCAGACTTTCTGTTTTAAAACCAATTTGTTATGATACTCTCAGGGATAAGGTGCTGGTGTGTCCCATGAAGTCCGCCCCCGTCCTGCTGACTCTATCAGACTCCAAACATGTTGTCCTGCCTGTGGACGACGACTCAGACCTAAATGTGGTGGCAGCCTTTGACAGGCGGGGGGAGTACATCTACACCGGCAACGCCAAAGGAAAGGTCAGACTTATGCAGCAGTGACTTTTTTTCAGCATGGCTACAGACACAGCAGCTGCGATGTCGACCCGTATTCATGCGCATGAAAATAGTTTCAAATTAAATGACTTTGGAGTCCTTATAGACAGGATTATACAGGTTTGTGTTTGTCTCAGTTTACAGCTTATAGAAAATAAAAATAATTAATGTCACAACACAGAAATTTACTCACACCTGTTATTTATTTACAAACCAGAGTACTTATTTACCCAGCCTACATGCAGCCTGTGAACATTTGAGTTTTCTGGGCTTTTTGAAAAAACCTCCAGAGCTCTTTGATAGTTGAACTCAGCAGTGGAGGGGGCCATTAATGCTCACACTCATGCAGATGGCAAGATGCTCCTCTTGTAGCCTGTTCCTCAGGTCAATCTTCACCTAGAAATTCTTGTGTTAACCTCTACTCTGCGCCGCTCAAGGAGCTACGCTGTTACGTTCATGTAACGTTACGTTCTCTGCGCTTCTCGCTGTATAAATAAGCTGAAACGTTACCTTTTACGTTAATGGAAGAGGGTCCGACAGGATTTGATGACTCAAAACAAGTCGAAAATAACGTTGTGTTTTGTTGTGCTCACACAGTGCGAGTAGAAATCATTAGTGGCGCATTGATGTTAATGATTATGTCAGTCGCGGCGCACATAATTCAGCAGTGGCAGTGTGCCGCTTCTGAATGAATGTAGGGGAAACACTGTGCAGTATGCTTCACATTTATGTCTGTGCTTCTTGAAAGAAAACAAATGTTACATTGAAATAAAAATCTCAGTGCTGTGTAAATGTGAAAAAAAAAAAAGCACCTCCTGAAAGTGGTCAACTGAAACAGTTCATCATCTTGTCTCTGTCTGCCTGCTGTTGCAGATTCTTGTGTTGAAGACAAACACTCAGGAACTTGTTGCTTCCTTCAGAGTTACAACCGGCACCAGCAACACCACCGCCATCAAATCTATTGAATTTGCACGCAAGGGCAGGTGAGCGGCTACATGATTAAACCTGGAGGAGAACATTATTGGGACCCCTCACATATAAAAATGGGCAGATTATTGTCACAGATTGAATTTTCTTTAAAAACCAGTGCTGAAGAATTTTCTTCTTTTTGCTTTCCTCCTTGTGTGTCTAATCTGACCCTGGTTTTTGTCTGGTTTTCTGTGCAGCTGCTTCCTCATAAACACAGCAGACCGGATCATCAGGGTGTATGACGGCAGGGAGATACTAACCTGTGGCAGAGATGGTGAGCCTGAACCCATGCAGAAACTACAGGACTTGGTTAACAGGTATGTCTACACTGAACCCTGCTCCACTTCGTCTGCTGTAGAAGATCTTTTTTCCTGTTTAAGTCAGCTTGTTTTGTTTTGCTGAAGGTTGAAATGGTATTCATAAGAAATGCAAGATTGCTGCACACTTGGAAACATTACATGTTATTACTGAATCTTGGTGCCGTGGGGTTAACATTGATTGTGTAGTAGACCCACATCTCTTTCCTCCTCTGGTCTCAGTCTGTTCTCGTCCTCTGTCTGTGTTTTTCTCCGTCCAGGACTCCCTGGAAGCGTTGCTGTTTCTCTGGGGATGGTGAGTACATTGTGGCCGGCTCGGCTCGGCAGCACGCTCTCTACATCTGGGAGAAGAGCATCGGCAACCTGGTGAAGATCCTCCATGGAACAAGAGGAGAGCTGCTGCTGGATGTCGCTGTAAGACTCTCAACGCTGAAAGTCTGGCTCAGACAAACACAGTATGTGTCGATTTAAACGTTGACACAACACTAACTCATTTCACCTTTGACCTTTGTCCAGTGGCATCCTGTCCGCCCGATTATCGCCTCCATCTCCAGCGGAGTGGTGTCCATCTGGGCTCAGAACCAAGTGGTGAGTGGACAGTGACAGTAAAGGCTGAACAGATGTTTTTAAAGGTGTTTAAGCCGTCATGTTTCTATACTAAAAGACTTTTCTCCGTGTTGTTAGTCAGATCAAAGTTTGGAAATTGGGCCTTAAATTAAGCAGTTAAATCCCCACTGAGTTTAAGTGACAATACCAAGTTGACACTGGGGTTTGTTCTTTTATGAAGGGTTACTCATAGTAATTAGTTCCATCCTTTACAAAGAGCCTTGAAATAAGATGAATAAATTGTACAAACTAAACAGCAGTATAATAGTATGTACATGTTGGAGTCAATGAACACTGTTTGGTCTGCAGGAAAACTGGAGCGCCTTCGCCCCGGACTTTAAAGAACTGGATGAAAACGTGGAGTACGAGGAGAGAGAATCTGAATTCGACATTGAGGATGAAGACAAGAGTGAACCTGAGCAGACAGGTAGATAACAAACAAACAAACATGCACCTGCACAGACACTCAGGTGTGTTCCACAGACCTTTTTGACTGTTGCTGTGTTATTGTTGGAATGAGTTGGAGTGTGGAGGGGACTGTGTAGTAGTCATGACTTAACAAACTAGTTTTTTTTTTTTTTTTGGACACGCGGTTCAGCCAAACCACCAAGTGCCCTTAAAGCACAACTGTGCCGGAAAAACCACTTCTGCTCCCTCTGAACCCTCTGCTGCAAGACAGAACTTGAACATTTCACTCTTTAGTAAAATGCAAATAAAAGTACGACAAAAAAACTACTAATGCTGGTGGCAATGAAGCGTCTCCTAAAATCTACTTTAAAACCTTTGGAAAGTACTGAGCGTTTCTACAGCTGATCTGACTCAATAATCTCATGTACGCTCTCTCTCTCTGATCCTTTTTGTTTTCCTGCGTTAGTTGAGACAGCAACTGCTGGATCGCCCTGCATGTCTCCAACATCCAACATCTCTCAAATCAAAATCACGCTCATGTTTCAGGTGCAGATGCAGCTGAGGACGAGGAGGTGGACGTCACGACTGTAGACCCTATAGTTGCTTTTTGCAGCAGGTCAGAAAAAAAAAAACATTGTCTTTGCTGCTTCTGCAGACCAATCTCAGTCGTCCTTTTCAAAACAACACGATGTCTCTTTGTGTCTCTCAGTGATGAGGAGCTGGAGGACTATAAGGCCCTGCTGTACCTGCCCATCGCTCCAGAGGTGGAGGATCCAGAGGAGAACCCCTTCGGCCCTCCTCCTGATGCCTCAGTCCAGACTGCTGCCACAGACGACGCCCTCGCTGGTGGAGACAAGAAGCAGAGACAGCCTTCGTCTGATGGAGGCCCGGCCAAGAAGAAGGCTCGCACCACTACTGTTGAACTACCAGGGGTGCCCAGCGATGGTGAGGGGAGGAAACACTGTGCTAAAAACAAGCTGGATGCATTTACAGAGCCAAGTTAATTTGGATTTACACGTTCAGAAACAGGTGAATGTTTTGTCAAAAGCTGACTGTTGATCCCGGTCCTTCCTCTCTCCCCAGAGGTGCACCCTCTACTGGGTGTGAAGGGCGATGGAAAGTCCAAGAAGAAGACAGCAGGCCGGCCCAAAGGCTCCAAAGGTAAAGACAAAGACTTCCCCTTCAGGCCCAAGCCCTACAGGGGCGAACGGCCCTCCTTCCCCATGGAGGCTCTGGGCAGCTCTGGCCCAGTAGGAGGAGGAGGAGGAGGAGGGATGAAGGGGAGAGCAGAGGGGGGCCTGGCCACAGGTAAGCCTGCCACAGCCACCTGCCCCGCTGCTGCTGCTGAGTCTGGGAGCTCTGCTAGTCTTGACTGACACCTCACCAACCCGGCCTGTCTCAGAGGTCCTGTTTACACCCGGTATTAACGTGTGCTGAGTGATCGGATCACAGGGAGACGGCTCTAAGCACAGGTGTGACACACAAGATCAGGTTACAAAATTCAGAGCTTTAAACTTCTCAATGGTAAATAGTCATGGATGCACAAATATAAGGTCACATGTGGAGCAGAAGATGCAAAGAGGATAAAAGAGTTAATAAAGATCAGAAAATGAAACTGAAAAGACGAAAAGGTGTGTAAGAATTCATCAGGAAATAAACTTTCAGCTCAGATTTTTTGGAGAGGCCCTTTAGATCTCTATGTAACCTCCCCTGTATTGTGAGGCTCTAGATCATCAGATTATTTAGAGGTGTTTACTAATCAGATCAGTCTTTTTACATTTAAACTTGTAGTCCATATATTTATTTACAATATGCCACTTCCATATCCTCGTAAATGACACACCAACCTGTCTGTAGTTCAGCTCGTTCTGCAGTGTGGTTCATACACTTGCAGTAAAAAGACACAGGTCAAAAGAACAATAGGATCCTCAATGACAGTCAAACCACAGATGTTTGTGTCTGTTCTCCGCCCACTCTCCTGTTTCCTCCTCTTGTATTGAGAGGGAATAAAATTAAATCTGAAAAGTGAACCGCCACACTTCGAGGTGACTACTCGTGATCAGACCAACCAGGATGCACATTAATACCAGGTGTAAACACGGCCAAAGACACCCCTCTCCTTGTACTGCTTCAACCCAACACCAACCCCCCACACCCCTTTCAACCCCACCGACTACACCCAACATCCCAGCTCACTGACAGAAACCTGTCGCAGCAAAGCCTCAGTCTGGAGGACAGAACGTAAAATCTGACCTCTGAACTTTCTTAAACTGAACAGGAGGCAGGGTGAACGTGTTGTTTTTAATCTTTGCTAGAATACTAGAATCAAAAATGGAACTTAAAAATCAAACCCCTGTCTTTATGTTAGTGAGATTTTACATTTTTCTTGTACTCAGAGTTTCTCCTCAAGAGTCCTTGACCTCAGTACGAACTTATTTAATCGTATTTCTCAAAAAAAGAAAAACTACCGACTCCTTTCTCTCTAACGTGGGCCTCAGCAGTAACATACCTGCTCTGACGTCGCTGAATTCCAGGCCTCATGTTTTGTAACACAAAGTTACCACTCGGTCAGACTTTAAGCCACATGCGGCCTCTTTCTGCTGCTATTCTGGGCCAAGAAATCTGCTTGCTGTTAAGTTTGTTGGCTAAGTTTAGTTTTGAAATATGTGAACAATGTGGAGCTCAAAAACTCTGTTTGCAGAAACCCTGCAGCATCTTTATCAGAGAGGTGAGAGTTCTCGTGAAAGTGGTGAGTGTAAGCGTGCCCAGCAGGTGCTGCGGCTACATTAAAAGACCCTGAAAGTGCTGCAAACCAACATAACTAAGCTCACAGCTACACTCAGTGAGACACATCCCATGTTCAGAGGCTGTAGTCCTCTTTTCAGCAGTCATAGGTTCGACTCCTGGCCTTAAACCTCTGTTGCATGTCCACTCTTTCTCTCTCTCTCTTTATGACCCTCACGTTTCCCGTTAAATCCAAGTAACACTTCCCCTTCAAAATCAGTCAGTATTTTTCCCTGATCTATGAATATCACACACACTCGTCTATATATTTAAAGCTGCGGCCACTGAGATCAGAGCTTGTTATGTTTTAATTCCATGTGTAGTTGAAGTCCATGGCTGTTCAAGAGAACCACACTGTTACACACTGACTCACACTGAACTTATACTAGGACTGTGTTGCCTGAGTTAGGATGTATTGATATTGATTAAAGTTATTTCTGCAGTGTTAAATCCTGTTGTACTTCTATAGCTTAATTCCCTCCAGACTGTGGCTTTCTGACAGAATAACCTGCTAACTTTAGCCTCACTGCGACTAATTTGCCTTCATTTTAAACTCTGGTGAAGTTGGTTTGTAGTTGGCAGACGGGTGTTGACGTGGCTGAACGGTGGGATGGTGCAGCTTGTTTCCCTGCGGGCTAGCTGGCTAGTCTACGTCTACTTCCTGCTTGGCCTCTGACCCTCCTGCTCCCGCTCCCACCTCGCTCCTTTTGGGCTTTTCATGTGACATGAACGTGTGTCTGTAGCAGCGCTGCTCAGGTCCTGTCTTCTCTGTTTTTCTGTGTCTGACACATGTTGATTATGCTGTAGTTTGTTTTTATGTCTTAACATATCCTACTAGCACCACCCAATTACGGAAATCCATTAAATCGTTGTATCAGGACTAAATCATGAGACGATAAAACAAGGGAGCATGATTCTATCATGATGAAATGCTTATAAATCAGATTTTAATTGTTTTTAATCATAACAGCAAAGGTTGGACTCCTGATAGTTTTGCATTAGTCTTGTTATTTTTGTGTTTAACTTCTCCTTAGTCATAATGAGTGTGAGTGATTATGACTAGGGTGATGAGATAAAGTCAGAGTTTAGTAAAACTATGAATAGTTTCAGTGACAGAGTAGATGAAATGGACTGGAGTTTCTATGAAATTAAGGATTATGTTCCTCCAGACGGCATCAAAATCTAACATCGACCATCTTACTGAAAGAGAAAATCAGAATCCACTGTTTTGTGTGGATTTTGGCGTCCTCTTGGACAGAGTGTTTAGTATGTAGTCCTGACAAGAATAATCTGAATTTGGTTCTCTTTGGATCTTATATGAATCAGGTTGATCCAGTCCAGTTTCTCAGTGCTTTACCTCAGCGTCTGATTGCCGATGATGTGACGATATGTGTGTATTTCTGCAGGGAGTCTGGTCTCACAGTCGTACAAACAACACGACATCGGGGGGATGGACTGATGGCTGCTGTGTACAGTTGTGAAGGAGCACCAGCAGGCTGAAACAAAGAGACACAAAGCCTGATGTCATGTACAGACTATGTGAGTGAGCAGTCTGGCTCATGTGCAGACTGTTTACCTCTTCAAACCAGAGCACAGCGTCACACGAAAACTCCTCTCCTCTGCCCAGATCACTGACAGGAGCCGGCAAAGACGGTGTGGAGCAGCTGAGACGTCACAGTAGAGATCATGTCCTCTGTCTCTGTAGGATTCAACATGTATAGATACACCTGTGACCTGATAGTGTGTGTGTGCGATGTGTGTCTGTCGTCTTACTCGTTGTTTTTATACGTATTAAAACATTTTGATTTATAAATAAAAGCCTCTGAGTGGTTCAAAATTTATCTGGAGATCCTTAAAATATTATAAAAGGAGGAAAAGTTGGTTCATTTTTAAGATATGGCATCAACATTTGCTAACTAATATTTTCTCTATAAGAATTGCCAACACTTTTTTTAAATGTATTTGAGTACCCAGATGTTTGAAGAGACCTGGAAAAAAATAAAAAAGACGATTGTTTTCTATTTTTCTCGTTTTCTCAAACTGCACCATTGTCTCTATCCTGGGACAGTGTTAGCTGATTTGAAATAGAGGCCCATTTATAAATTTTAATATGCTCTAAAATTACTCTAAATCCTCCAAACAGTCCTTTTGCATGACATAAAGGTGGCCTATCATCACCATTGAAATAAACTGTCTCAAGGGTCTGCAAGCTGAGCTGTAGAGGGTATCAGCTCATTTATGAATTACAGTATGCTTGATATTTACTTTAAAAGAAAAACCCTGGTCATTTTGTGTAAAGTTTAAGCGTCCTTTTCGGCTTTGTAGTGAAAACTTTTTATAGGGGGTCTGCTGCTGAGCTACAGTGAGTACAAGCTTATCCTTAAATTTTGACATGTTTCATAGTCTCTTAAATTCTAAAACAAGTCTGTTTGCATTAAAGAAAGCTGTCTCAGCTTTACAGTGGACACTGTGTTGAGGGTCTGCTAGCTGAGCTGCAGCAAAATTTAACACAGATTTAAACTGTCATAACTAAATAAATAAAATGTCACCTTTAAAACTTGTCAGCTAGATGAGCTGTAATGCATAAAAAGTTCATTCAAAGATTTTTAATATCCAGTCTTGTTGTCATTCAGGTTTTTATGTGTGAATGTTTTAGTTTCCCTGGTTTGACTTATTTGTATTCCTTTATTTACTTTTATTTAAAAGTTGCAGACTGATGTGAATGTGTTCTCTTGCAGCTTTGTATAAAGTAAATTGGCTCCTGTTGCTAGATCTGTCAACTGTGGGTAAAAGATTAATCAACTGCAGCACTTGTGAAGTAGGAAGTTACAAAAAGGGACCGTGGATGTTCATGCACGAATTTTCCTCAAGTTAGAGAGACTCGGGACTCCTGAGTGTGGACAGTGAAGTGTACTTTCCCTGCTGCAGAGTGATTAGAGCTGCTTTTTCTCGTGAAAATGTACACATTACTCACTCATCACCTGATCTACTGTACGTTTCCACTTCTGAATCCCCAGTCTTCGTTTGTCACACTGTCAAAAATAAACGTCCACCCCGGTTCCACCTGCCCTGTTACCTTTTTGGACCAATCACAGAAAAGGCGGCACGTTATTGGCCAGCAGCGGCGACGGAGTGGCTCCTCGGCCTGTCAATCAAACTAGCCGTTCAAGGTGGACAGAGTTTCTCAGACTGAAACAGGAAGTGCATAAAATTAAGAGCACAGCATGTCGTTTGAGGTTCAAGTAAATTAACACTTGTTCATATAAAATGGTACTTCTCTCTACTGTCTTGCGAGGATTTTTCTTATAATGTTTAAGTTGAAATAAAAACTAAACAAATCATCATAGATTTCAGGAAGGGCAGAGCGTACCCAGGGACTGTGTGGAAAGGGTCCATACCATGAGATTCCTGGGTGTGCAGATATCAAAGGACCTTTTCTGGACCGCAAGTACTTCTGCGGTGGTGAGGAAGGCCCAGCAGCGTCTCCACTTTCTGAGAATGCTCAGGAGAAATAACCTGGAGGAGAAGTTGCTGGTGACCTTCTTCAGAGGCCCCATAGAGAACATCCTGACATACTGCATCACAGCTTGGTATGCGGGGTGCTCTGCAGCCGACAGGAGAGTGCTACAGAGGGTCATCTGCTCAGCCCAGAAGATCACAGGCTGCCCTCTGCCCAGCCTGGAGGACATTGCCAACTCTTGCTACCTGAGCAGAGCTGGCAACATCATCAAGGACTCCTACCACCCTGGAAACCACCTGTTTGACCTGTTACTGTCAGGCCGAAGGTACAGGTCACACAAAGCAAGGACCAACAGACTCAGGGATAGCTTCTTCCTGAGAGCTATCACTGCAGTCAACAACAACAAGTCCAGTTGAACCCGTCCCCCTCAACAAACATATATACTGATCACATTGATCAAAGTGCAATAAATGTATCATTAACGTGCAATAACACTGGGCTTCACTTGTGCAATTATTGGGTTTCTTATCATTCATTCCTGTTTGTTTATATTTTATAATTCATATGTATACATATATATATATATATTACAGCCATTTTACTTGTCTTTCTTCTTATTCTTACCTTATCTTTGTGTTTTAAATGGCTTCCATTTTAGTATTTATTTATTACTTTTGCTATGCACCAAAGGGAGTGGCGCTCAAATTTCATTGTACTGTGTCCAGTGACAATAAAGCCGATTCTGATTCTCATTCTGATACTGAACTAATGCAACAAATGGCTTTTTTGAACATGTAAACACACTTTATTCTCTAAAGGCCATTTTGCTTATTTTTTGTATTCCCCACAGTATACAAACCTCTAATGTCATCCCTGCCAACGGTTTGCTACTGAGAAATAATGGTCCGTTGCTATGGATTATTGACCAATCCGAATCAAGCACACACTCCTCTACCGAAGTAACCGTTGGTCCTCCCGTCAGAGCCGTCCACTCTTATTTTGAAGGGAACCCGGATGTAGTTTTTTGTTGGTTAGCTTGGCTCTCAGGGGCCGGGCAGCAGTCGGTCTGTCGGTCTGTAGTACTTGTGAACTGCTGCGAACAGTCAGTCACAGTCGGAGTACTCGTATGTCGCCGTGCTGTTCTTTGTAACTCTCTGGTCGTTAACGGGAACTCAGTTCGTGACCGTGGGTGTGATGGAAGTGGACAAAATGGACGAGAACGACTGGAGGTACCACGGAGAGGGGAACAAGAGCTTAGTGGTGTCACACGTACAGGTAAGGATGCTATGCTAACATGAAGCTAATTCAAGTTCAGTCAGGAGTGTAAATGCTTTAGGGGGGCACCGGCCGCCTGCTTCTCAGTTTTTAACGGTCAGACCCGTCCAGTCGAGTCTGTACCGGAGGACAGTTCTGGTTTAGACATGTTTAGGACTTTAAGGTGACATGTCACCCACCAAGATTTTATTTATCACCTCCACACTGAGCCAGTGTTTGCTAGCTTGGTGGGCTTGCTAACCAACAGCTAAGAGTTTGGTGAAGTCCTATCAGTGATCGAGAGTGTTACAAAGAGACCAAAACAGCACAGATGGTTTTATTATCAATATAAATGAAGGGTTAGTAACAGGACGGGATAACTGTTAGTGTTGGGCTCCAGATGTGTTGGGTCCTAACCGGCTGTTTGGGGGCTAAGTTAGCCGTTAGCAGCTCTCAGGGTTTTTATCCATCTGCTGGTTGAACAGAAACTCTTGACCGCCTCTCTGCCCAATGAGGGTCAGACAGTCCGGCTTCTGAGGTCGTTTCCATGCAGGTTAATCCGTGCTGACAGACGCTGGACTGACCTGAGGACAGTGATGCGTGCACTGAATAACCTGTGGGAAAGCCTGACCACCTGAACCGGTGTGGAAATGTTGATATGACGCAATCCTTGACTTGGTATGAGGGCTTGGCATTAGATCATCAGGGGCTTGAATCATCCCAGCAGCTGTCAAACTTCACAGAACTTTTGATTGTTTATAATCAATACAGAACAGTAATGACAGGACCGATTCAGCTGGAGTGACGTGATAAAAGTGGACGAGGAGTTCATGGGAAAGTTCTGACAAGGAAATCAACACATTCGCATAGTAATACCATAAATTCTACTTTTAAAAGGCTCTTTCGTTTTTAGTTTTTGTTGACAACTGTTGTTTATATTAATTATTGAAGTTGTGATGGATGGTACCGGTGTGCTGGAGTGCATTATATTAGGGGTTTTCCTAGGACTGGGCAATATATCGATACATTTTTAAATGAGATATAGAGTTGGACCATATCACATATATCGACATACAGATATCAGATGCTGTGGTTGACAGGCTGGTGTTTCTCACACAAAATCTTTAAACAAAGGACACACTTGTCTGTCCTCTAATGTCTACCTCAAGACAGCACTAACCGTTTATCAAAGTAAAAGAGGAAGAAGAGGGGGAAATGTTTAATGAGTGTATAGTCTGTTATAGCCTGATCATAGTCATAGTCTTGTGCAGCTGGTTGAGACAGTTAAGAAGATAAGAAGGACAGATAGGTAGTTTTAAAATGATGTTTAAAAACAATTTTCTTAAACGGAGCACTTTATTTCGTTCTGTCGTTAGACATGTAAATACTGCCCTTACTAGGGTTTGTCATATTTAATTCTTCTGTCGTGTTCGTTGTTTGCACCTGTGGATTTGTTAGAGAGAAGAAGAAAATCTGCTATTTGATTTTAATAGGCCATTTATAGTTGTCAAAATGTTGATGCTTTTCTTATATAAATACATTTATTTCAGAAAAAGATTGGCCTATTTTACTTTATGGGCTGTTTTTATTTAAGATATATTTTTCATTGAAATGTGTACCTTAAGGAGCTCCAACAACAAAAAAAAGTACTCCTGAAAAGGTACTAAATAGAACTACTTGTGACATGTCATATTTGGCTTTGACTGTGACTAAACATTTGCTCTCACTTTGAGAAAACAGTACCAGGATATGTATCGTATATTGATATTCAGCCTAAATATATCAGGATATGACTTTTGGTCCATATCGCCCAGCCCTAGGTTTTCCTAATACTTCGTTCCTATCGTGTTTGTGAATAGAGTGGACAAAATATATGGAACTCCTTTACCTATAACCCACTTCACCACCACCAATAACTATGTTAATTCCAAGTATAAGGTGCAGTAATCACTTGTCTGATCATGACAACAAAAACGGAAATTTTATAGCTCTCTGAGAGTAAAATTTAAGGTAGTGCTGTCACATTGAACTGCATTAAATTGGCCCAGGTGTTCCTATTATTATGTCTGGTTGGTGTTTATTGCTTCACAGGAACTTTGTGGTGAACCTGGTTTAAGTCACTGAGCATAATTGATCAGTAACTCATCTATATGCTCTTGGAAGCTGTTAGTTCTTTAAGTATCAACATTAGGGCACAGCTCCAACCTGCAAAATCCACCAATCAGCCACGGCATCTTGATTTTGACAGGTGATGTGAAAAGCATTGATCAACTCCTTAATATGACATGTGTCATTAACATTTGGTTCTCAAAGTTGACGTTGGCCATGGTCGTCCAAAGCTCAGTGAGGCTGGTCCAACAGAAGATCTGGTTCTGATGGAGCAGTGTCAGAACACACACTGCTTCACAGTTTGTGCATATAGAGCTGCGTTCATGTAGATCTGTGCTCCTGATGACGCTCGTCTAGTGCAGGAAGTGCTCACGTTGTGGATATGAGCACCTGAACTAGATCACAGAGTCTGGAGAAATAGCTTTAGGTTTCCTGAGATCTCAGTCCAGCACCCAGGTCTACTGGGGTTCTCTTCACAACTTCCACCCTCCATAAAGAAGTTGTGAAGCGGGCCTTGGTGACATTAAGAATCTGGTGCTGACATGTTGGTGCCAGATACCAAAGCACAACTTTAGAGGTTCGGTGGGGTCCGTGTCTGGTCAGATCAGGGTTTAGACCCTGAGCTGACAAGAGGGGGACCTTCATGACGTTAGACAGGAGGTCAAAAAGATTCACTTGCAGATCCCTTTGTCGCTCAGACAGAATCAGCTCTTCTTAGCTGGACTTGCATAACAGATGTTTGATGCTCTAAAACCTCATGGTGAGGTGAATTTCTTCTGAATGAAACATTTGTAAAGCCTTGTTATGACCCAACCCTGACTCCATGGCTCACTCACTTCCCACTCAACAGGTGTGGTTATGTAAGAGGGGAAAACTGTGAAAACTGCATGACAGAAATATCACAAAGAGATTCTCATGCTTCAAATAACCTGAACACCTGTGATTAGGATGTGGTAAAGTTAGTTTTTTTGTGTGTAATTACAAAAATCACATCCATCTGTTTGCATGCTCTTAAATCCTTAAATGCATTAAAATCTGTGTTTTTTGAATTCATCTAAAGGAAAATTAAAAGGAAACTAAATATGTTTTTCCTTCTTCTTCTCGGTAAACTCTGGGGTTGTCGGAAATCATTTTTTAGATTAAAGCAGCAGCTGAAAAGGGAGAGAAGAGCTGCAGGCTGTGAGAGGAGATAATTTCATATATTGACAGTGATTTAATTAAAAGACGGACTAAAACTGACACAAAGTTGTACCTAGAATAGAAGGTGACACAGAGTGGACCTTTAATCCATCCCTGTCCAATTCCTGGATGAAATAATCCGGCTCCATCCTGTTATCGCTTGTAAACCAGCTGCCGGAGCAGACAGCATTCAATGAAAATAGATGACGCACTAACAAGTACTTTGTCTGAATGAAGAAGAGCCGCAGGTTCACCTTTGAAAAGTTAATTAATGTTGTTTTCATCCTGCAGACTCCTAACACCATGAGAGTCGAACAAACTCAGCTTCACCGCAGCCTGTGACTGAACAAGTAGATGCTGAATTACTGCACCACGTTATTTTGATCCGAACAAGGAGAAAGTTCACCCCAAACCAAAGCTGATGTGACGCAGTGTCTCGGTTTTCTTGCGTAACCTGGTCGTCCCTCTAAAAGCTCCCATGATCGTGTCTGTCAACATACTGCGGCATGTATGGATTTCCTTTATTCCCTCACATCCACATGCTGACGGAGTGTGATTTGTGGCAGCGGTAATATCCAGTGCTTTGTGTTGGAATGTGTTTTAAACAATCAGAGACTCTTGTCCCAACTTGCACTATGACGCAAAAGCTAACGATGCTAGCTTGTGTGGATAGCCCATAAATTCTTTTCTTAATCCACCCAAACTTTCCAGAATGGACTCTCTGTTCCGGTTGGATTGTGGGAAATCTGTATCAGTGCATCTCAGAGATGTTTCTGGGCTGACTCCTGGTGTGGATGACGCTCTGCTGATCCTGAACGTCTCTTCTTTTCTCTTCCTTCAGCTCTCCAGAGTTTTACGCCTGCTCAAGTATCCTGCAGAGGACTCTGAAAACCCCCCACAGGTAAATATATGTCTGTATGTGACACAGGTTTGTCTGGACCAAAATACTGCTCAGTGGAATGTGAACCTTTGCTTTCCCTCTTAGCCCTAACTCTCACCCGAGCAGAAATGAATAACAAGTCAGACCAGTAAAATAAAAGAGTTCAAAAAAGACGTTAAAGTTATTTTTCCAAGCATCAGAAATAACATAAATAATATAAATAATCGCAACAACAATAAAGAGTACAGATAGACAATTAAAGACGAATAAAAGCTCTAAAAATAGCAGAAAAATTTAAATTGACCAGCAGTCTATGGGAAGGATGGAAGGTTTGATTATGAGTAAATACGTCGGATTATAAGTTGCCAAATGTCTCTGAAAAGAGCATCACAACTCCTCCTCAGTTGTTGGTCAACCTGTCCTACTTCTGTACAACTTTGGACCCCGTGTCTCTTCATCTTTCAAACTTTTCATCCCCCTCACCGTGACGCTGAGTCACAGCTGGCTTTAGTCATGAGGGACGCTCTTAACCTCACTGAGATGTGGTGCAGTCTGCAGAAACAAACACCGACGATCACTAAACTCTGAATATGAGACAATCTCACACGATATCAGCATGATTATCAGTTTTTACACGTTCCATTTGTTTATTTATGTAATCAGTAAGTGCTGAGACTCTGAACTACAGCTGGTTATCATTTGGAAACATGACGAGGAAAAAAGACAAATATAAACAAACCACTGAGCGACAGAGTTTGAGAAATGATCCCGGGTCCAGACTCTGATCCACATACTCTCTCTGACAGGAAAACACCATGAGCTGAAGATCTGACTGATCCCTCTGTTATTTATCTAAGTGAATAAGCTGTTCAAAGAGCCAGCAGACTTAGACTAAATAAATAACACAGGAACAATAGCTCTGAACTCTGAAGTCACAGGTTTTCACATGCTGCTCCTGAAGGAGGTACACACGGTCGTTAAACTGGTTTTATTCTACTCAGCTGCGAGCAGGACTGTGGGGCATAAGGGTTCAGACTCAGATTAACGTCTGTAATCCTGATAATGTCTCTCAGACTGATTAATATGATGGAGAGCAGAAACAGACTCAGGAGGAACTCTAGGTGATGTTTAGTGAGAGCTGCTCAGAGAGGCTGAAGACACACACAACAAAAAGCGGTTTTGACTTAATATCTTAGACGGTCACATGGCTGCGCGGACCTCATGCTGCACCTGGAGGCAGACTCATGGATGTTGGGCTGGTTGTATCATAAATAGCTGATTTTCTGCAGGGGAGTGAGAGTTTAAAGGGCCAGGAGTTTTCTCGATAATGTCACTCAGGTTGATCAGTGAAGACGGAGAGGAGGAATCAGATGAAGGATGACATTTACCGGGTTCCTCATGCTCTGGACCAATCAGCCGGGACTCAGTCCATGTGTGGTACCTGTGCGTGCTGCTCTTACATCCTGGTCTGGTTAAACCCCGGCAGCTTCAGTCTCTGATCCGTATGCAAACATTATGTAAAGTGTTGCACAGCCTCATCCCAAAATTCCAATTCACACAGAGCTGCTCGTCAGCTGACTTGAGGGTTGTTTACAGAGCTCCTGTTTGCAGACGCAGCAGGATTAACAGGTGATGAACTCCTCTAAACACAAACAAAGATAAGACAAGTTTAATGTTCAAACAGTTTGCACATCAGAACAAATACTGAGGACATTCTACAAACCAGCATTTCTTTGTTTTGTTAAGTAACATGCAAGCATGTAAACGAACGCCCAACAGGACAGCATTTATAACTGACTCTAATTTGAAATCCCTACAAAAACAGACGTATATGTCAGTATGAATTTGACAAGTTCTTTACTGACTGGTCTTTATATGAATTCATCACTTCTTAACCTGTTAGCAATTACAAAAAAATGTCGTCTATCTTACTTCAGGATCCCCCAGTTTTAACCATAGACTGTATATAGAATGGACACTGTCTGCCTCCTCGCTGGGTGAAGCCACCCTGAGAACAGCACCCTCTGGTGACGGGCTGCAGTATAGGTCATAAACCCAACCTCCTCCAGCAATCCCTATGGAGCTGTGGACAAAATTTTTTTTATACAGAATATAAATGTTTCTCCCCCCTGGTTGTGATGTTGACATGTAGTTACTGTCAGACTGGTTTGTGCTCAGGTCCTCTTTGTTCTGTACAGCTCCAGTTTTAAAAGTTATTAGGGGGTTCATGTTTTCTATGACTGACACCTGATACAGCCTATGGGCGTACAAAGATTGCATAGCTCACCCTTTGAGTGTCATCACAGCGACTCTCCTGCCGAATGCGTACAACGCTACTGCGCGGCGCTGGTTTCAGGAAATGGAGAAAAATCGCAAAAATACCGAGAGCTTTTTGGCTTCAAATCCGTATACAGAGATGTGGTCAGGTTGTCGTAGTTTGTAGGTTATGTTGAAAGATGGATCAGTTCTTCCACCCTTCACATTCACGAGTAATTTGACCTTTTAAATCTCTCAGTGTAGGGCTGGATGATTACGGCAAAAACAATAATCACAATTATTTTGACTGAAATGAAAATCACGAATAATAAACATGATTATTCATTGATTTCAAAACTCGAGTATTAATTGAACCAACAAAACTTAACTTGAAATATAACTTCTAAGGACAGCCAGAAATAAATTAGTAACAAGTCAACAAGTAAAAAAATAAAAATAAGAAAAATAGTCAATTGAAATAACAATAGCAATAAACACAGTAAATAGAAATAATTACCAAATCTATATGCACTCCTGCAAACCTTCAAGATGCAAAGAAAAACACGAATAAAAGCCAAAAAACTCTGAAGGTTTTTCAGAAACCTTTTTTAAAGGGACCTTTATGTGTTGAGTGACTCAGGAAGGGCGCGGGGTGTGGGGGTGAACTAGTGTGATCGCTGATAACTTGTTAATGCAAATACTTGGCGAGTGCGTGCTGCGCAGTGAAAGCGCAGTGCAGCGCAGCGCCCATGTGTGAGCGCATATACTGATACACATGAGTCTGAGGTGTGGCGGCTGTTATTCAGCCGTGGCGGTGCGCCACGGTCAGTTGCACAAAGAGGAAACCCTGAAGTTGGTCGTGTTGCCTTGGGGAGCAGACACGACAGCGTGACAAACTTTGCAAACAATTTCCTTTTGCTTGATGTCTGTCAACTTGAAGCCAAAATGTTTCCAGATAACTGAAGTTGTCCTCCCTTTCTTCTCAACCCAAGACTTCCTTTCTGCCATGTTTTTAATCGATCGCTCCTCATATTGTTGTTCCACACACATCATACGCTTACAGGGCAGCATTCAAAGTGTTTTCCCAGCACAGGAATCTATATACACACATGAATCATTTTTCTGTAATTATAATGTTTTTATGATCGTGAAAAGCCAAAATCAGAATCATGATTAAAATTTGATTAATCCTCCAGCTCTATCTCTGGTCTCTGGACCTGCTCAGGGTCAGGAAACTTGACCTCTGTATCATCCAAAAAGTCTTGAAATAACAATGTAAAGAGTTTAACCTCAATGCTTCGCCTGCAGGCCTGTCTGTGTGACTGTTAATGTCTGTGTTCGTCCCTCAGACTGTGGAGCAGGCCTTCAGGCAGATCCAGAACATCGTCGACTTCAGCTCCAACGTGATGAGCAGCCTGCTGGGAGAAAACTTTATCCACAGCGGGGTAAGAAGAAGACACTGCTGTGATCAGTGTTCAACATTCCTTTGAATTTCTGCTGGATGGTATAATTTTAAAAAGGGTAACCCACCAAAACCACCTGCTTCTCTAATTGGTTGGGTGATTGTGTTTGCTGCAGGAAATCTACGAAATCTTGGCGTGTGAAATCGTAAAGAGGAAACTCTCTCACACACTAACCCGCAGACCTGTCTGACCGTTTCAGTTCAGGACAGATTCGTCACACCAAGTCATTGACAAAACATAATTCATCTACCCTGCAACAACAAAAAATGGTGAAAGGCAGCAGAAGTTGCAACACAACAGTTGTGTATGTGTGTGACACACTAGTGGCACGTTAATGCACTTAGGCGTGTCACTAGATGAGGAAACACAACTGTCCTATTGTCTGTTGAGAGGCACAGATTTCATAACTTTCATGGGAATGTTTGACGTTCTGATTCACATATATGGTGTCAGAGAGACTCGCTCTGTGGCTCAGCTGAGTCGTCTTTTGATTTAGTTTTCTGAAAATCCTTTAATTAAAGGGAGTCATGAATTATTCTTAAAAAAATCTGTTTCTGTTTTTTAAGGTCAATTTTCAAACGTAGTCGTTTTTATTCACATTTCACTCGCTGTCAGAGGTGGATGGAAGATCAGACTTTTTTCCTTCAGCAGTAACTCTTGAAAACAAAGAGCGTCACTGTTTGAAGTCTGGAGGGTTTTTAGCACATGAACAGCAAACGTCTGATCAGATGCTGATTAAATTTAGATGACGTTTTAAGCCGCAGGTTAATGAATGAATTCATTTTAAATCCACGCCAGGTTTGAACACTAACAGCAGCTTTTAATGAAATGAACCCAAGTTTGTATTAATACTGTATTAAGAATGGACAGTTTTAATTATGTGACTCATCTCTATACATGAACACTAATGAGGACCTGGCAGATGAACCGCTGTGCCCTACATGAAGTAAAGGATATGTGGAGGTGGGCTCTGTTTTTTAACACTGGACTAAATGACGGTTTTTGTTCTCCATTCAGGAAGTGGTCAAACTGCCACTGGAGTTTGTTCGACAGCTGTCCATCAAAGTTCAACATCAGAGACCAGGTAAACTCATTTAAATCCTCTCTTGTGAAGAAAAACCACTTATCTATGGGGATGTGAGGTTTTTAAATTCAGGAAATCAGGTTTTATCTGTTTTCATGTGGATTAAGATGAGAAGAAAGTCAATCGTGTTTCTGTAGCTAATAAGTGAGGCTGGGCTGATATCTGATTCGCTGATATTTCAAAACTTATTTTGACTGATATGGACATTGATACTAGGGCTGGGCGATATGGGAAAAAGTTGATCACGATATATTTTTTTCATATCACGATATAAAAAATGAAATTTAACAGTGCTTATTGGTAGCATGTCTTTTGCAATACAATAAACTTCTGCGTCTATGAGGTCTTTGTGTCTCTTTGACGTTTTTTTGTAAGGCGTTGCACTACAGGAAGTGGACTGAATGGTCGGCTGCTTCAGCTGCACAGGCTCCCTGCTCCACTCGGGGTTTGTAACCTTTTGCATTGCGCGTGCTCTGCTGCGTGGCGCTGCATCAGTGCTGTCGACTTCATGTGTTAAAGTGCTTTGGTTGCGTGTAGCTGCAGCCTGCTACAGCGCAGTTGTTTGCTACTTGGTTATCCCGTTATCGTTTTATCGCCCAGCCCTAATTGATAACCACCTTTAGTCCTTATTAAAAAAAAAAAAAAAAAGATTCTCTGACCTGTTACTCTTATTGTTTGAATCACTGACATGTATTTAGAAATACCGACACTTGGTGAATAATAACATGCATCCCTAAAGTAAGTGTAAAGATTGAAGCTTCTGTGAGTCCTCTGTGTAGATTTCAATAACTCTTCTGAACAAAAGCAGTTGTTCTCATGTGAAGACGTGTTTTTCAAACACCAAGAAAATCCCTGTTTTATTTGAACCGTCAAATGCATCAACTCTGCAGAAGCTTTGTAAAAAAAGAAGAAGAGGCAGCATGTCCCTTTGTCTGACATGTATCCCAGCAGAGGTTTCAGACTGAAAACTGACTGTATAGAAACATCAGTGATACTCTTGTCTGTTTTCGTACGTCATCAGGAGGCATCAGTATCAGTTTCAGCCGGTTTTATAACCAGATCAAAACTCCTCATAGAGACTTGAACAAGGAGAGCGGTTTAGAGCAGCAGTGCAGCGCTTTGATTTGAGGCTGTGTGAACAGAAATGTGTTCACTGATTTTAAAATATGACGGGAACAGCTCGCCTTGTTTCATACGGAGGTCAAATAAACATATGGGGCTCTGTATTTAAGTTTGAGAGTTTGGAAATGTTCTTCCTGTTGATGGAAACGACATATCTAATCAGACTGAAAGTTCATTCATTCACAACCAGAACTTGGCTGACCACAGCAGAGAGGCAGTGCAGGAGGAGGCAGAGCAAACCGCAGCCTCATAGGTCAGAATGATAGAGACTGCATGTTCACAGCACGTCTTCAATACAGCAGAGCACGAGTAAAAGAAACACCCGCGTCTCCTATAATGGACATGGACAGAAGTTATACAGCAGCAGGACTTTGAGAATAACTCTCGAGTTGGTTCACGTTTCCTTCAAGAATACAGAAGTCTTAGATGTTGTACATTGACGCATAGAGAATCTGAAAGCATAAACTTTAGGCTGTTTTTGTTGGTTAGCAAAAAGCATCTGAGACTGAAACCATGTGACCATAAACCATGAGATTATTTTTGACTGCAGAGCTCCAAATTTATGGAAACCATGAACAAAAGACATATCTGCTGAACAATGTCAATCTAAAGCTGCATCAATAAGTCGATCACATGATTCGTGAAACAAAAGGGAATTTAACCTCAGCTCAGCTTTCAATACATTATAACTTACTGTATGAGAATTTTAAATCAGAAGTACCCAAACGAGTAATCTGAGCTCTGGAGTAACGGAGGCTCTGTGACGAGTTTGTTCAGTCTTTTCTAGAGTCATCTTAAAAACATGAACATGAATAAATCACAGTGATGAATTCAAGAGAAGCCTACGATCAGATTTAGTC
This sequence comes from Xyrichtys novacula, assembly GCA_962446985.1. Taxonomy (NCBI): domain Eukaryota; kingdom Metazoa; phylum Chordata; class Actinopteri; order Labriformes; family Labridae; genus Xyrichtys; species Xyrichtys novacula. Next base: position 39,232,372 of record OY660865.1, read on the forward strand.
CGAATTATATATGCATGAGAAATACAGTATACACACACACACACACACACACACACACACACACACACACACACACACACACACACACACACACACACACACTAAAATTCTTGTGTTTGTGTTTTAGCGTGGCGTTGTGATAAGGTGATGGACATCTACAGCGGCTGTGCTCTCTGTCTGCCCAACCTAACGTCTCCGGTCCTCCACCAGCCCACACACACTCCTCCGCTCTGTATCGAGATCAAGGTACACTCACAGACACACAAACTCACAGACACACAAACTCACAGTCACAGTCACAGAGAAGGTGGATCAAACTACAGTCGGCTCCGTCACTGTCTCAGTTTTTATTCTCATGTTGTCACAAATTAAAAAAGTTCAATCACAAAAAGCTGCTTCAGGTCCAGAGTTGTATTCCTGTGAATCACTCTCATCCAGACAAACAGAGCTCAACAGTGAATCACATGAGTGTTACTCTCAGTGTGTGTGTGTGTGTGTGTGTGTGTGTTAATCAGCTGATGTTTTTGTGTCTTTGTCCTGTTTCAGCCTAAATGTGGCTTCTTGCCGTCCTCCAAACACGTCAGCAAAGACATCAAGACCAAAGTGTGCCGCTTCTGCATGCACCAGCACTACAAGGTAACTGCACCTACACCGACTACAGCATGACTGCAACCAGTACAGAACAGCTACAGCAACCGGGGAGGGACAAACTTCAGGAAGACAACATGTACTTGAGCGTGTCCACTCTGAATACATCATTCTTCCACCCACACTGAACGACACAGAAATAGGAATAGTTGGAAACTGACAGCTAGACTGTAGGGTTTCAGATCGAAAAGGTTTTCTCTGAGTCAACAAAAACCAAACACTTTTACATTCAGGTGATTTGACACGACCTCTCTCTCTCTTTCTATAGGTGGCCAACGGGAAGTGGAAGAGACGTAGTCTGTACTGTCCTCTAGACCTGTTCTCAGGGTGAGACTACTGCTTCTGTTTACCTAACTCGTATGAGAAAGTGATGCTCATTTGTTTTCCTATTCAAAAACGTGTTTATGCTACACCCATGAAATGCAGATTTTTTTTTCTGCAGCCATAATTAAATCATGATATTTTAAACGTAAAGACACTCTCTAACAATCGTGTAAACGTGAGCTCATTATTGTTCCTGGAGCTCTGTCTGTTATTTATGTCCGATCCAGTCTGTCTGCTGATGTTATTATCTGAGACTGTTTGCAGGTGGACATCAGAACAAACACCTCTCAGGACGCTGCAGTCTTTTATACAAACACCACAGCCTCAAGTGTTCCTGGGAGGGCTTCTTTCTCTGTGCTGATCCCACTCCACTCTGCAGATTTGTCTGCTCCTATTGAAGCTGCTCATTGTTCTGCAGCTGAACATGATGTTCTGTGTGTTTTCTCTTGTGTTCAGGAACAGACAGAGAATGCACTTTGCCATCAGGCACCTCATAGAAGAACCTCAGAACAACTTCAAGATCTTTAAGGTAAGAGAAGTTACAGACTCGCTGTATCATGTGTGTAATCAGCAGAGGTGGGGGCTTGACGACTCGACTCGAGACTCGAGACTCGACTTGGACTTAAGTCCCGTTTTTGACTTGCTTGATGAAATCAAGAAATGACTTGGACTCGCTTGGGACTTGATTGCTAAAGACTCGAGACTTGACTTGACTTGACTTGAGCCCAGTGACTTGAAAAGTCAAGTCAAGTCTTTTCAAGTCACTTAATACCTTACAGCCCAAACCGTTTAAAAAGTGTCGCATCAACTAATAGTCACGAATTACAGCCGATGGTAACACCGTGTTGTGTTGCCAAGTCTGCTTATTTCGCTTGTTTTTGGCTTGTTTCTGGAGGTCTGTTTCCTTATTTCTCTCATGAAACTTGGCAACACTGTCTCAAACTCTAGCCTCTCTCATAACGACAACACTGGGAGGACTGAACATAAATCGCTCACTAGTATTGCCCGCCTGTTTCCACGTGTTGCCTCGTGTCTCTTTTTTGTTTTGGAACAGTGAATTAAAGTATCAGTTTAATGTTTAATTGTATCTTAGTCTTCCTTATTTTTGTGCATTGTCTAAGTTTCCAATTATTGAAGTTTATCTGATTATTTTTTGTATGACATGTAAAATAGTTTGGTTAAAGCTGCACTATGTAACTTAACACAAACAAGAACCCTTGTTTAATAATAAATGCAAACAGTGAAAAATGCTCATGATTGATGTAAATCTTCACATATAACAAATGGTTTATGGCTTTGATACGACTTGTTTTTGACTTGAAAGAAACGGTAAGGACTTGTTTGGGACTCGAAACAAAAAGTTCAGGACTTGGACTTGCCTCAGACTTAAGAGCAAAGACTTGAGACTCGACTTGGACTTGACTTGAGACTTGTCTGTGTTGACTTGGATCAAAACAAAAGTCTGCAGATCCTTGCGTCCTCTAATACAGACTTCACTGTCTGATGTGTGAAATGAGGGACAGGGTCTCTATTCTGAGCAGAAGTTCGTGACAATATTCAGCTGGAACGAACACTCAGATAAATCGCCCTGTGATGTCAAATCAGTGCGATAGCCTCCAGAGATTCCAGTTATTTTAGCACAGGCTTCCACTTTGTGTCATTATTGTGGAATTTTCTTGAAGTACAAAGACTCTAGTCAGTGTTAAAAACACCAGAACATCCAAAGATCCCATCTTAGTGTCCCTGTCAGACTTCAGAGGCCTTAGATGAGTTTTAGATAAACTCAGTGATGCTCTTCTGCACGAATCAGAGAAGTTAAATTCACTCTGATTTGAATCTCTGTTTTACAACTCAGTCAGAGGATTTTCAAGGATAAGTCAGAATAATTACAGTATTTTTTTATATGTATGTCTTCTGGAAAAATAGAGCAAACAACTGAAAATGTTGAAGACACCTCCAGTTGTTGCTCAGCCTCAGATTTTCCTCACAGACTGAAAGTCACTTGAGCTGATTTGGAGTAAAACTGCAGATTTCTGTCAGGTTTTCATAACTAATCAGGTTATCCTAATGCTGACTCTGTGTGTGTGTGTGTGTGTGTGTTTCAGGGCGGTCAGTGTATTTACAGCAGTAAGGAGGGCAGTGACGACTCCATGGACCTGAACTCTCTGCTGCACCACCTCAGACCGTACTTCCAGTATGGAAACAACAGAATCAACAGTCACATGACTAATAAAGCCGTCCTCCATGATTTCATCCAGGTAAGACCACCAACACGTCAAACGACTCTTTGTCATAGACGTAAAACCGCTCAACAGAAACGATTCAGAAAACACAGATTTTAGTAGTGAGGCTGATAACTGTCATGAGGGAAACTGACGCCTGCCTGATGTTTTGTAATCAATATTAAACTAAAAATACAGTCAAACTCATTTATAACTCAGCTGTCATTTGAATCATGTCTTTAGTTTGAGCCTCTCTGCAGTTACTGGTCTCACGGCTTTAACTGGATCATTCAGACTCTATAGAGATGCTACTATCAACCCGTCTACAAGGAGAAGATAATCCAGGTGTGATCAGATGCTCTGTTTTTCTGTAGGTCCTGGTAAACGCCCTGCTGAGTGGTGGAGGAGGAGACGGAGGGGTGGTGACAGACAGACGAGGGGAGGGGCGGAGCTTCTGTGAAGCCAGTCTGTTCAACAAAGAGAGGATTCGTCACGGTCAGAACCTGCTGGATGACCGGCTTGTTTTTACTCTTCTTCAGTTTTTTTCCTGAACTGCTCTTTGAGTCGTTTATATGAACCGCTGGAACCAAACGCAGCAGATCTGCTCCTCCGTGTCGTGTTTATTCTTTTTAGTTTCCTCTTTATTTATTTTCTTAATTGATTGAATTTTCTTCAGCCAGAGTTACAAACTTTCACCACTTTGGTTTCACACGGCTGTGACATCTGTTGGATTCAGCCTCTCTGTCTGTCCTCTTTAACAAAGGTTTTTCTCATGCTGCAGCCTCCTTCAGAAATTCTTGAGGTTTGGACAAAGCAGCTGGATGGTTTATGTGAACACAAACAACAGGGCTGTAACATCTGAGTCCGATTATGTAAATGTGTGAAACTGAAAACCTTTAAAACCAGAAATCTGACCTGTGAACATGCTTCTCTTCTCTCCCTCTCTGTCTGTGTTTAGGCTCTCAGGGTTTACCCAGTGACAGCGTTTTATCCAGGATCCTTCACACTCAGATGTTGGACACTTTGGACATTGAGGGACTTCACCCTCTGTACCGTCGTGTGGAGCAGCACCTACAGGAGTTCCCCAAGGAGAGGTAAAACACAGCTGTATGAGAGGGTGTGTTTAGGTACATGATCACTCCTAATGGAGGTCATGACTTCACCTTCTGTTTGTGTCTCTGTCAGAGCTCGGCTTCAGATCGACGGGCCGTACAACGAGGCGTTCCTGGAGAAGCTGCAGAAATGTCCGAATGAGGACGAGAGCTCTGTGGAGTACGCTGTCGCAAAGGTCAGTCCAACTGTTTCCTGTCGAAAGCAGGAAGATGCAGAACCAGCTGAGTTTTCCTAAAGGAACATTTCTCCCAGTCTGAGCTGACTGTCTGCTGGAAAAGTAAAGGAGTATGAATCACTGAGCTGGAAAATCTCCACCTCGACTGAAAGAAGAGAAAACTGTTTATGAGGCTTCAGAGGAGAAGGTGAAAGATTACAGCTTAGATTTGTTTTGACTGCAGGTCCATCAGTACCGTGTCTCCATGACAGCCAAGGACTGCTCCATCATGGTTGCCCTGGTACCCAGCTGCGAGGAAGAGGAGGATGATGAAGGGTAAGCCTAAAGCTCTGAGAGGAGATACAAAACATCAAACTAAGTGATGTTTGGAAGTCTTTGAAACAGAAATAAACCCAAACACGTTCAACTTATTTTCCTTCTGTGGGAACAGACTGTTCTGTATCCTGTCACGGCCCGGCTCAAAGATGGTGACACAACTGCAGACACATGAGCTGGGGTTTACAAACCATTGATTTAATAAGAGAAAAAGCCAGTAAAGTCAGCGTGACACAGAGCGACTGTGTGAGTGCTGCTCAGAGTAAACGTGTAAACGACTGAAACCAAAATGCTCGCTACACCGCAGGAAGAGCTAAAGCAAAGAGTGGAGGGTCAGAGAGACTGAATCAGGGGGGCAGGAGATCTTTGCAGGAGACCCCCAACCAGGACACCCCCCAGTGACACTCACACTACCAGTCTTTGAAGATGCAGTATTCATACTCGCACATAACTCTTAAAACTGCTGAACTTTTTTAGGATTAAGATAAGAATAAGAACAAGAAGATCTTTATTGATCCCCAAAGGGAAATCCAATATTAAATTTAATATTCGATCAGTTTCATGTGATTGAAATCATCAGGATGTTTTTCCTGCCAGTAAAATATGAAAAAGTGAGAACAAAGTAAATATTTGGGAAAATTCAACACCACCAAGCCAGTAGGGGTGATGACAGATCATGTGACTGTTGCTGAAAGAGTGACTCACAACAGGATGAGGAAAAACATCTGGGGTTGAAGAAGGAGAACTGAGTTAAAGAGAACAGAGAAGACACGTTTGTCTCGACTGATTTTAAATAGTGTCGGACTCTGCTGAGGTTTCTGACGTTGTGTTGCACTGTAACTTCTACAGCCAGCTTTCCATGTCGTACCCTGGCTACCGAGACTCAATCCCCACCAAGAGAGACTTTACAGAGTAAAAAAAACGTGTGAATGTGAAACTGCGGCAAATTTCAGCCCCAAAGTTACTGAAAATGAGTCTCTATGGGATTTAGACATAAATAAAAGATGGGTTGAATGTAGGGTTATTTATCACAAAGTTACTGAAACATCTATAACAGTTTTAGCTTCTTGAACGTACACTGAATGAATCTGTTTGAATTCAATGAAAACGGTAAAAATAATCTTTCAGTGCAGCTTCAACTTGACACTAATTTAAAGGCAAGGACAGTTTTAACACTGTAGTACCTGATCTAGTCCACTAGGGGGAGCTAGACTTCCAATGGTATGTCAAAATGCAACATACGTTTTTGTTGTCGGAGGGTTATTTTCGGGTGTTTCTGATGCCTGAATGAGGGAACAGGGCAGTGGATAGAGTTAGCAAAGGTAGTAGAGAGAGGAATGATGATGTCTCTATCTTCTCTTCCTTAGTCAGAGACGTCTCAGGGACTTCCTCTCCTCCAGACCTCCTGCTTTCTCCTACTCTGTCTCCATCCTTGATCTCGACCCCAAACCGTTCGACAGCATCCCCCGTCAGCTGCGCCTGGACCAGAAGATCGTCTCCTGCTACCTGAGGACTGGAGGGTCTTTACAGAGAGGCTCTCTGCCGCCGCTGCCCGGTATCTTCTCAGCTGCGGAGAGGGAGGAGTGCACGCTGCTGTTCCATCCTGTGTGAACGACGCTGAAGCCTCAAACAGAGAGGAGAGACGCCATGTTTGATACAGAGGTTTAAAATCATTTGATAGGAGAGCTGTTTATCCAAAACTCTACCACTGCACTTTCTCCTCACTCCACTCACGCTGACAGTCTTCAGCTCGGGCTGATCGGCACAATAAACATCTCCAGGAAGTCGCTATGTCAATATGAGGCGTGTTAGGGACTTACCAATTTTTCTGTTACTGAATTTTTTAGTTTTTGTGTCAACATGGCGGTCAGCTCCTCGCTCCTGTCCGGGAGTAAATCTCACCATCAGCTCTCAGCTCTGTTATGACTCATATTTATTAGAAAACTCTCTCTGTTCTCTCTTCTGGTGGCGGGGGGCGGGGTTTACCTCCTGATAGGACCTCAGCGGTTGTTGTCAATGCTGCTGACGGAGGCACACACAAAAATGAGCAAAAGGAGAATGTAGTGTTGCCGAGGAAAGCAGGTTGTCGGGCTGTGATGTACACATGATGTCATTTCCTGAATGTTGGCGGGCCTCAGAAAAGGAGACCAACATGGCTGCTCTGATTATCCAACAGTCTGACAGGGGGAGTCATGTAGATCCTGGATTCTTAGCTTTAGGTTTTTCAGTCAAACTCGTTGCAGCGAACAGCTCGTATGAAGATGAAATGACTGAATATTGATTTGTATTGAAAACCTTGAGGAAGTGGAAGTTACTGTGAGGTCTAAAACAACAGCTCGTCAAACGTCTGCTTCGTTTTTAAATCAGGGAGGCGAGCGAAATGTGGATAAAGGGTCAGTCCACTCAAATACAAAATCTTTGAAAGACTTCAGACTTGTGCCAACACCCTTGTCTTAAAGCAAAGCCTCATTTCAATCAGAGCAGCACGAAAACTGTCTTCTGTGAGTTAATAATATACAGCTGTTGAATTTTAATGCACAATCATTGGGATAGAAATGAAAAAGTTGAGCCTTTAGACCAGTCTGCCTCGATATGCATCGAAAACACTTTGTGCACAGACAGACTCCTGGATGAAATACTGTTACACCATTAAATACCTCTCTACTGTTAATGCTAGTACACTTTTTGGATGGCTAAAAAGTAATTAAAATACTGTACACTAGGGCTGGGCAATAAACCGAACATTTATGACAATAATCGACGTCATTTTGCCCGTGTCAGGATATTCCGTGTCAAAAAAATAAAGAAATAAAAGTTGGTCTTGGATGTTTGTAGGTAGGCTATGGTCTCGTGTCCCTTTAAGACGCTGTCCTACGTTGGTAACAAAGAGGGAAAGACAGGTGAGGAGATGGAGGACGGTTCAAAAGTTGTAGCGGCTGAAGTAGACGAAGTAAATGTGGGAGGGGGACGAGAAGTTAGTCGAGTAGTTATCGTCCATTTATCTTTTATTGAGGTGAACTGCTCGATATATCGTGATATTGATTTGAGGCTGTATCGCCCAGCCCTACTATACACTGAATTACACTTTAACAGTTTCTGATATTAATTCACCTCACGTTTTTAACATATATTATTTTGAAAATCGGGGCTGGTGTCAATATGCATATTGAAAAAAATGATTGATCTGCTGTTCAAATCAGTCAGGCCATCATTACACCACCTCTGAGTGAGCATACATTCAAATTCACCAAATTAGTAGTAATTTAACACACAAAATTTTTTTTACAAAGTAATTTCCTTCATCAGCCTTTCAATCACAAACCTTGTAGGGAGTAATTCTCAGCACTCGCTCAGCACAACAAACAACCTCATTCGTGCTCATAAGTGCTGTTTTGTTACTGCTAAATTAAAACAATACAGAAAATGACGGAAAAGAAGTCAAATGAGAAACATATATATGTCTCTCTCTCTCTCTCTCCAGCTGTTACATTTTTATCTATACTAATTATGTTTCCTGTGTTCTGGAAAGCAGAGACCTCACTGTTGACGTCATGGGTACCAGCTGCCCAACATTTCATACACCAACCAGTGTAATTGGTGAATGTCACATAATCTGCAGAGAGTGATAATGATACTCAGCTGAGATATTAATGCATCAATAATATTCTTCTCATGACTGATTTGAGTGGACTGACCCTTTAAAATCCAGTTTCTGTTGAGCTGCCTCTTTGCCCTGACATAAAAGCTGATTTGAAGTTGTTGTTGTCGTCACGATCAAGATTCATTCTGTTGGAAGAGAGATGACGTTTTAGGATTTGTTCTAACAGTCTAACCTGGTAACACATAGCTTTGTTTGAGTACGGTGATATTACACTTCTGCTCCTTTTCAAACCACAAATTCAGCCTCCTTTAAACTGATGTCAGCCAATGTGAAACATGAATCTGCTGAGTTCAGATTCCGGATATGCACATCCACACTCAACTTCACTAAACAGAAGAATAATGTGACCGTACGCTTGTAGAGCAGGAAGCAGAAAGCTAAGCAGAGGATTTTATATCATGAGAAATGATGGAGGGTTTTACTGGAGCAAGGGCTGCTGGGTAAAAAGAAAGCAATCCTCTTCAGACAGGCTGAGCTTTGTGCTGCTGCTCCGCTGGTTCTTTGTGCCAAAAGTGGCTTTGGTGTGTGTCGGTGGTGCGTGTTTGTCCATGTGCCTAAATGTTCTGGTAGGACTGGAGGATGGGGTGTATCTGTGTGTTCAATAAACTTTGTTACAGGCTGCGTTCACAGCAAAGATATAATATAGTATCAAAAGATTTGGAGTTGCTGTGGATGTAGCCGTCGACTCTCAGTACCTCAAACCTGAGACGACCTGAAGCTCAGCTCAGCAGAGTCGTCTGACGTTTGAGAAATGGTGTGTGCAGGAGCACTGGGAGGTTTCTGAGGATGATGAGACTCTGATACCATCGGCAGAGGAGTGTTGGATGAATCAAGTCTCAGTTACTCATGACGTCCTGTCCTCTCATTGTCCTCTGAAACCTGCAGCGCTCAGATTAACTGGTTACACTTGACCTCAGTTCCTGTTTAGTGTCCACTCTCCAGCCTCCACCAGCCAATCAAATGACTGAATTCAAACCACACTACAAGACTGTAACCTGACACAACATCACTCTGATCTCCTGTCTGCAGGGTCCAGCGTTTCAAATGACAGGTGACCAGATTACAGCGGTCAGATTGGATCAAATCTTTGCCGGTAGTCCAGTCCTGGTTTTTCTTTCGTTTGGTTATGATTGGGCTAATTTTGATAATCTGGATGATCCCGATCCCATCAGAGGGTTGGGTGTGCAAGAACAAAAGAAAACTCAAGAAAAGCAAGATTTTGTTAAGATGATAAAAATCTTTTCAAATCCTTTAAAAAGTTTTGCTCTTGAATTGTTGAATTGCCATGACAGTGCAGAAACGAGACATTTGAATTTTACGAGTTTAAAGATTTGGTTTTCAGAAAGTATTTTCTCTCAATAGCTGTAAACATTAAATTTCATTGCAGGTATTAGCGCCCTCTGTTGTAGAAGTATATAATGCGCGCCTTCATCTTGAGCACTGGTTAACTATATAAATCCAAACCCATTTTGAGTTGATCCAGTCCAGTTTTCTTTAAATAAACTTGAGATGGACTCTCTGATCCAGGAGGCCAAAAAAGTTGATGTTCAAATCTTGATCATTTTTACCCTTCAGGGCAGCCGGTCTTCTGTTAACCGGATGTTTTTGTGAAAAACAAACACTAAAATATTTGGTAAAAGTTACATTTGAACTTTGTTTTCATGGAGGCTGGAGAGCTGAAGAGCTGGAGAGTGGACTGCAGAGAATTGAACCAACCACTGTTGTTCTAATAGTTGAATCAAGGACGGAGCAGGCAGCATGTCAAGAGAGCAGAGGCAACCAGACGCTTCTTAGTTAAAACTTCAAAAGATGCAGCAACCCTGATACTATTATTTTAACACCAGAACATTGAAACGTTGCAGCTAAACCTGAACGAAAAAGTGAGTCATGAAGATTTCTGATATCCAAACTGCATCAGTATCTGTAACCTTTAATCTGGATCACAAAGTGACGCCTCAGTTTACTTCTTACTTTTCATTTCACACAGCTGAACCTGCATTTCATGATTGACGACAGACTGACTTTTACGGCTCCGAGTTGTCAGGCAGCTGCTTAATCTATAAAACAAACAGTCACATTCATTTAATTTGCCTTTCAGAGGTACTTATGAATCATGTATTCAGATTAAATCCCCCAAAATAGTTAGCAGCACTTTTTATTTGCTGAAATGACCTCGACTGTGATCACCTCTTCATCAAGTTGAGGTTTGAAATTCAGCTCTCACACCTGAGAGAAATTTAAGAAGAGATTTGCAAACTGCACAGGTCTCTCTTTCTAGTGTCAGTCATCAGAAATGATCTAAAAGGTAAATCCTGAAAATGCACTCAAACAGACTTAAAGATTTCTATCTGGAGATAAAAATTAACTTTTGTTTAGTTTTTCTCAAGTTGCAATGTAATCTTTTTATCTTATAAGACAAGAATAACAGGTTCACTTATTTTCTTCAAGTGGATTTTTATTCCTAACAACAATACAGAACAATCCTCAGGAGAACCTGGGTTTTGCTTTCTTCTGTAACTAAAAAAAGACTGAAATTTATTCAAAGACAGTTTAATATCACCCTCTGAACTCCCCAGAGGAGCTTTAACAGAAAAACACTGACATGTTTAGAAATTTGAGCAGTGCTGAGAGTCATGATAACGTGTCTTTCCTTTCATGATAAAGTGTTCATCATTAGTATGGACCCTTAGAAGTAAATAATTCACAGGCAGACAGAATATTTTTAAGCACCATTTTACAAAATTCTGAGTATAGGTGTTGTCCTGACCGCTCTGACCTGACTGAAAGAAGCTCTGACAGGTGAGCTGGTTTCTGATTGGTTGGTTGTCTCTGCCTCCGCCTGCTGCCTGAGCGCCGTCCTGCAGAAACATCACAGCACTGTGATCCCTACAGAAAACTGCGTGTGTAAATAACTGAGAGAAGAAAATATCTGAAAATACAAAGGCGACACTGCTGTCTGGCATTTTGTATTTAAATTATTTATTTTTGTAGATTTTGACCGATGAGCTCTGCTGTCACCGACGTCACAGTGGAGCTCTTTATATTGAATAAACATTTCTAAGTGACTAAAAACTCAAGTGTGTGTCTCCTCATTTGTGTGTTCGTTTCATTTCTGCTCAGATAAAGAAAATAAAAAGTCATATTTTCTGTTTTAACTGGAAGATCTTCACGGAGACGATCGATGACTCATGACTCCTCTGAAAGGCTGATGGCTCTGATGACCGACTCCAGGGCAGCTTCAGGTCCCAGAATCCTCAGCAAGCTCTCAAAGGCCTCATCAGCGCCTCCAAGGGCCTCAGAGGGAAACAACTGCAGAGCTGCAGAGACAGAGGGAGAGAAGAAGGGCTGAATCAGACTGGTGCTTTTATTTTGAAATATGTGCCAGTGCAACAATTTGTGCCGTACAGAATATAAACTCGTGTTTTTATGAGGCCCAAACAAGGGAATAAGAACAACAGTTTAGTGAGAATAGACAGAGTTAAAATAATCTTACCTTTCTCTGGGATCTTCGTCAGCAGGTTGATCTTTGGAGTCACTTCCCCCCAGCTGGAAACCTTGACTGACCAATGAACCAACAAGCCACAGCTACAAACAGAAATGCTCTAATTTAGAGGTCAGAGGAAGAGCTTTTACAGTGATATCGGTCTCACTGAGAATCTAAGTGTTCTTACCCAGGAAGCTCAGGGTGACTCAGGGCCATGACCTCTGACCTTCTGTCTCCTAGAAAAGAGACGACATCCGGATACTTGTCCTGCAACGACACAAAGAGAAAAAACAAAGAGTCAGAAACTTTTCTTCAGTCGAAGCTGGTGATGTCAGTAGGAGCACGCTCAGTGTGGATGTGGGCTGTACAGTCATCTGCTCATTGCCACTTTAAATGCTGGACTAAAATGGCTTCAGTGTACAGTGAGTGAGGGTGTGAGATGGTATAAAAATAAGGACAGTGGGACACCTGGCATGATAGGTTGCCAGAAATCAAGATGTGTGCATCATGAAGTAATAAAATAAAGCTGAGCATGGATTAACATGCAGTCAAGTGTTGATGTATTTTAACAAACTAACAAAAGCCTTAAAGGAATTAACCTCAATCTTTTGTGAATATTCAACTGGAAACAAAGACTCTACAAGTCTAAATAAGTGATTCAAACAAACTTCTCATGATTTTACTGTCCTAATTTAATACTACCAACATCAAGTCTTATTCTTTTTAGGATTATGAATGAACAAATATATCCAAGACAATGGAGCAGCTGCACAAACAAGCCTTTAGTTTTTCTAATATTGAGACAAAGAAACACAGAGCTGTCTTGAGGTTCTTTAAAAGTTACTGATGAGCAGTTATCATTCAGTTAGTCTGCACTCAGTGAGAGTGAGAAAGCTACATGAATTTGCATTGAGACACTTGGTGTAACGCCTCCATTACTGCTGTTTTCCATCATGAATAAAGTTGTATGAGTTGGCCCCTGGGGGGCGCTACAACATCTTTTAACTGACCAAACCACTGAGACTCATTAATCAGACGACTTCCACAAGTCAGAACATGAAGACGTACATGAGAGAGAAATGACCTGAGAGGAAACAAGGAAGAGTGAATGTTTCAGGGATGAGGTTGTGTTTACGTCTGCTGTTACGTGTTGATGAATGGGAGAAAACTGCTCCAGGTTCAGAGGAAAGTCTCTTTCCATTTCCTACTGAGACAAAACTTGATACACGTGAACTTTCAGACTCGGTCCAGTATCATGAGGGAAGTGATCCATCTGTGTTCACGGATATCAAGTCCAACCGTTTTACAAATGGGATGGTGCTGATTGTTTAAAATCTGAGCTGGACGGTCCGTTGCTGTTGATTTTCTTTTGCATGGAGACATTATTTAGATTGAGCTCTATGTACATCTCCTAGAGATGACTTCCCCAAACACTGAAAAACACTTGCCAGGTCTCAAACCCCCCCCAGAAATGTTTCCATATCTCGGACTGAAAGGATAAAAAAATGTGCACTAATCCTCCCAAACTCATTTCTATCAGAACAAACTTATCAAGCAATACTATAAAAATATAAAAAACTCTTTATAAGAGTTTTTGAGTTAAAGAACTGGTTTGGTCAAAGTGCATGCCTTGTGCAGAGGGTGTAGTTCACTGGCCTTTAGTCTGAAATGTGTCCAGAGAAAGAGTGCCAGATCTGGGACACAAAGCCCCTCTGGTCTGTTTTGGGTATATTTCAGTCATTACGGGTGTGTCTGACAGATGAAGGGCTGTCTCTCCACCTGATTCAACTCAGAGGTATTTGCAGTTTTGGGTGTGTGTCTGTGGGCTGTAATCAAAAGTTTTTTCTTCCAAGTGAACTTCAGACAAAGTGGAGGAGTTTCCTGCTCCCCCACTCTCATCTATTGTGAATGGGATCAATATTCAGATATGAGGCGCATAAAACCAGAGAAACCTTTGTCCTGCTCATCCTATGGTCCATCCTTTACTTCACTGCTGTTGAGTGTGATTGCTTTCAATGTTGTTTGTTCAGCACTTTTTGAAAGTCTTGGGTCTGCACAGCTAGGACCTTATCTTTGAGTACAAACTAAACTGAACAGCTCCTGTGAGAAACTCTCTGTACCTGCAGATTCTGGCACCTTTTGCATTATTTTCAAGTTATTAGGCTGTGAAAGTCAATCATTTTGTCTGACAACTAGCTCATGACGGCTCCTCCACACATTAAAATGACTCCAATGAAATACTGTCATTACGCTGATGGTCTTAATGGTTTGTGAGTCATATAGAGCAGGAATTTGCATGCATAACTGGCTAAAAGGTTAAAAGTTTTAATGCTGTTTGCTGGCAAGAGAATCACAAACAAATGATATCTTTATTATTGTCGGCTTGAAATGCCAATCAGATGTTGTGTTTATGGTGTAGCCTAGCTGTTGCTGGGGCTGCAGCTTTGGTTTATGGTGTCGAAATGCTTTAATGCTCCACCATCAGGCTGTAAACATTCATTTTCTAAGTTTTTTCTTTCACCTAGTCCAATTTAACAAGGAAACTAGTTGCTCCAGTGCATCCTAACCTAATCCATCCAGGCATAACATTCAGATCTGTCCATTTCCTTTTTTATCAAAAAAATCACAGATTACAGAAAAAAACTCTGTATGCATCAAACAGGACATGGGTGCTTCGTAGTTTAGTGTACTAAACTATCATCTATCATCCCTGAAACCAACATCATAGAAGAGATCTACACTATTTCAACATTTTGACAAAGAAGTATATTTTCATGGAATAGATGATACCTGATAATAACAGATGATAAATGATGCTGTTTGGTCTAAAGGTGAAGATCTGACTCAACACTGCAGCTCTTCACCGGTGTTGTGTGAGAGTGTAATTTACTCGAATAGTTGGAGCTGAAAAATGTTTCTGTGTTTTTTCATGGAGAAAAAAAGAGTGGTTACAGTCTCAAATGCGACCGACTCACTACAATTGCAGACAAGTCAGGACAGAATGAGCAGAAACATTTAATCTGTCAGTTTAATGAACTTGCAGGGTCTTGCTTTCGTTGTGTTTTCTCCTTCGATATCATATTCCAGTGTGGGTTGGATGTCAGCTGGTAAAAGTAACAGAGGATACCCTCCCTGCGTCTTTATTGAGCACAGAGTTCAGTGGATGCAGCTTGAGGACAGACCTTTTGAATTTTAAGGTTATGCGCTATAATGAATAACAGCAGCTGCATGCACAACATCATCACAATGGAAGATTTCAGGCCCACTGTTTACATGAGATGGATTCTCCTCCAGTCTGATGTTTACACACACTGACACAGTTGATTAAAGCAGCTTTATGAAATGCAAAGAGAGGATCAAAAATGTGCATTGGTCCTCCCGAACTCCTTTCTTTCAGAGCAAACTTATCCAGAAAGACGATAAAAATTCTTTAAGAGTTTTTGAGTTGAAGTGCTGGTTTGGTCAGCGTGCACGCCTTCTGCAGAGGGTTTAGCTCAGGTCATATCAGGTGAAGGTTTCTTTGGTGCAGCTCTTACCTCACTCTCTACTCCTCAGCTTTCCTGAACAATAAAGGAGAAAAAAACAACTAAAAAGTAGTTTAAAAAAGGAGGACAAAGGTTGGGATCGGTTTAATCTTTGTTTGAAGTTTATATGGAACATTTTTTACTCTGTTTTGGCCTCTAGCTGGGAGCTTTGGCTGTGTGTAAACATTTTTTATAAAGGGACCCAGAGAAATAAAGCAAAGATTGAGACTGTCCCCCTTATTCTGAAAAAAAGGAAGACTGAGTCTGTGTGGTGTCAAGCAACGTCCTAGAATCTCTTCTTGTGTGGATTAGAGTTGATGACAGATATGAAAAAATCCCTGAGTTATTTATCAGGATGTTAAGCTTCACGCTAAACTGTGGCTTTTTATACCATGGGGATGGTGCCAGATGAAAAGTACAGTAAACACAAATAATGTCTTCATCGTGTGGAGTTAATCTGAATTAAAACTTATTAACTATGCTGTAGTTCTTAGATATTTGGGCACATAAACAGGGATATGACCATCGGAGGAAATGTTGATATATTGTATCGCTAAAAAAAGGCAAATGGTGCGTCTACAACTGAAATTCATCAGTGAGTTTCTCTGTAAAAAAGTTTTACAAATATAATACTTCAAGATTTCAGACAGTTACAGAGGTCCTCTAGTGCGATTTGATCCCTTTTTAGGTTTTTACAGACTAATAATAAATACTAATTGGAAGACTATCACTTATGGAAATACAGAAAGAAATCCATGAGAGCCTTCCTGGAGAGGCAGCAGCTGGGCCTCAAACCTGGAGCATCAGTTTCACTATCACCTCGGGAGAGTGTTGGGAGTTCTGTCCAAGCTCAAACTGCAAGACGTCAACATTTCCAACAGATAAACACATCATATCTAAAAACTTAAGAACAGTTTATGGGTCCAAGAAAATTGTAATAAACGTAAAACCCCAAAGAAGGGTTCATATGAACTTCAGACTGCAGTTTCTATCAAAAGCAAAGATCTCTTCAGTTAAAACTCCAGGAGAGATGATGGTAGATAATGATCGATTCACACACGCTGCACAGATCTATTCAACAAACTCTTTTCCATCATTTTATCACTCAGCTGAATTTGGACCTGCTCCGTCTGTTGAATTCACAGACCTCTGGGTTCTGGGGTTTCATTCGGACAGTTTTCAGATCTGAGTCATTCTTGGCAACACTGAAGTGTGATGTTTGGTCTTATGTGACCTCTGACCTCTGACTCAGATCAAGACTCCACCTCCTCCTGAGACTTCTCTCTCGTTTTTGCAGCAGAAGTTGATCGTTCTTCATGTTTTATGCTCGTCGTATTAAACTGTCAGCTGTGCTCTTACTTTTCACTGCTCATCATGTGAAGATTTTCCCTTTGTCGGCTTATTTTGACTGTCTTTCAAAGATATCCTGCAGCACATTGGCTGTGTCCTCGCTCAAACAGGAAGACAGATGTCAGACCTGTCTCTCGCTCTCTCCCTCTCTCTCCCTCTCTCTCTCTGTGTCCCAGAAGCAGCACAAATCCTGGCTTTCCTCAAAACTCCATCAGCCTGCTCTGCTCGCTCTCAGACACACCGAGAACAAGACGCACATACACACATCATAGGATCATCACAACGGGACAGACACACACACACACACACCTCTCCTGGAGCTCCTACAGAACCAGAGGAGGAGGAAAGAGGGTGGAAGAAGTTGGCCTCAAGTCCTGCAAACGCCTTCAAACTGCTGGTAAAGTAGAGTTAACGTCTGTCTGTCTGTCCGTCCTGAGCTCCTCCCCTCTCTCTGTCCATCTGTCTCTCTCTCTCTCTCTCTTTCTGTCTGTCTGACTTGAAAGAATTTGTAAACAGCTGATTCAGTTTCCATAGACAATCTTCTTCACAGGGACGAAACAAAAAAAAAAACTCCATGATGCTTTTACTGTTACTTGAGACCTGATAAGAACCTGATGTAACCCAGAATGGACCAGAAGGAACCAGATTCAAGAACCCTTCAGATCACGGACATGTCCTTTTGTTTTCTGTTGAACAGTTTTGATTTAACTCACCATAACTGTCCCCTCAGCTCACTGATGGTTGCCTGATGTGTATGAGAACATGAAGAGAGTGGAGGACATATGACGAGTGCTTAACCCAAACCTGGCAGAGCATGGTCATGCATGTTCTGTGCTGAACACGCTAACGAAACTGTTTCAGGCTGTTTCTCACTGAATATTTTCAGGGTTTCTAAAAAACCTTTGTACCAAACTATGAAAAATGACACAAGTGCCTCCTCTATGACTTGATGATGTGTTCTTCATCAAAACTGACCTTCCAGAGTCAGTAAAGTATTAGTAGAGTGCCTGTATTTCCTGTATTTCCACTTTAATCTTTCCACAAACCCACATGGGCTCAGTGTCCTGTTGGATTCTTCATCTGTGCATCTTCACTTCCAGCCTGTCCTTATCTTCACATGTTGTTGTATGTCTGCATTTCCCTCGTGGGTGACCCAGAATAGACACTTGCCCTGTGTGTAATGTAAAAGCAGCATATTCTCTGCTCTGTACTTGGTATCTGTAACTCTCCTGTGACTCTTCAGAAAACACTGACTTCTTCACTGGCATGAAAACTAGCCGTCCTGACCTTACGCAGTGAGTCCCATCAGCATGGTACGCTTGGCTTGCTAAGCAACAGCTACGCACCAAGATTGATTGACACATGAATGGACAAATCAGGACTAAACTTTGACTGTCAAATCATTAGTGTTGTTTGTCTTCTGGGTAAAACTGCAACAGCCAAGGCAACAACACTGACTGACATGTGCTGTATACAGAAAAGTCTGCATTTGTTTTGGTACTTCTAAACTTAGTGATTATTATAAACAAGAAAAAAAAATCAGTGTTTTATTCGTAATATCTGTTGATTGACAAGATTCAAAGCTGAGAAGAGTTCTGCACAGCCTACAGCTGAGACCTGAATCTGATAGATACAGATATACCACAAAGAAGAAGAAGAAGGATGAACAATAACTACGGACTACTTAACCTCTTGGGGTCAAATAAATCCGCAGAAAGAGAAAGTAATTTGACATTTAGATGCAGATAAAGAATTGAAACTCTGGTTGGATCTTTAAATGGCCAAAAATACACCTTGAATTATCACAGATCATCATTGAAACTAAAAGGTTTTAAAGATGAACCACAAGACTTTGTTGCTGCAATAGATCTGTTGAAAACTGATCATTAAGACAATAACAGACGTGGATATCATCTTCCAAAACTGCACCAAACTCTTCATACAAAAAAAGCTGAATCAGACGTGCCTGCGTGCATGATGGGCTTTTTTTCAACTTTCAAGACAGTCCGTGTCAAGACTCACGGTGGAAATATTCAATCTTGTTAAATACATGACAGGATTGTCAGGGGAAAACTTATCGTTATGTTTAACAGCCAAAAACCTGAAGCTGACCAAACCAAACAGGGTTCAGCTTCGTCGAGTCTTCCGTTTAATTTAAGACAGTTTGACCACCACAATGACTTTATGAAGTACTCATCTGTGAAATCTTATTCAGCCAAAGCTTTAGTGTGAAGAAGTCCAGGTATTAATCCAATTCTGAGGGAAATAAACAGACACAAAGGCTGGAACATACTCCAGTCTAAACACAGTCCTAGTTTCATTAAAGTGCAGATAAACACAGCCTCCAGGTTATTTTTATCCCCTGCTGTTGCTGCTGGAAGTCTCTCCGTCTGAGCCTGCTCATCCAGAAACTGAACTGCTGAATATTTTCCATTTCTCTCCCCTCCCTCCTGTTTTCTTTCCTCTGTCTCACACACATGGATCTCTCTCTCCCCCTCTCTTTTTTTGTCTTCCAGACAGAGTTGAGTCCTGATCTCTGATTGGATGGTGCTGTGTTGGGGTGGGAGGGTCTCTGAACTGGCTGACTGTTTTCAGACCTCCAGTCAGTGGAGCTGCAGACTACAGTTTTGTTTTTATCCAAATGTAAATGCAAAGTCATTTATATGATTAATGTGAAGAGGGCTTGGGCAGTTGGCACAGACAAAGAAAACCCTTCAGAGAGACTTGTAATCAAGACAAGTGCTGTTACTTCAGCTCAGGAAACTTCATGGTGGCTGTAGTTTTTGAAAGAGATCATTAATTTTGGTTGTAAAGCTGCATAAACTCGTGATAAAAATCTGTCTAAACACCCTCCTTTACAGCAGGGGCTCTTCAATTCTGATAGCAGTGGGGCCAAATCCAAAAACTGGAGGGTTGGAGGCAGTAGAGGACCGTGTCAGTTAGAGACTGGACTCTAGTAATGAATTCCTCATCACAGAAAAGCCTATCCATCGATACGACTGCTACGACTCAGTCTACTCGCATTTTTTCAGCTGACTTGACTTTTCTCTAGTTCGGACAGAGACATCATGAGGTTGTTAATAGGCGAGCTAGCCAACCTGACTTCATGTTTGAACTGCCAGTGGGGAGTTGAGTTCATCGTGAGGCATCACTGTCTCCAAATGATAGGTGGGGGGGAAGATGTCATCAATTTTCTGCTAATGAGAGTATGTAGAAAATCTGTCTCTGCAGTTTATACTGGGTTGGCGGCTGTAGTGGTTGATGGGACACACTCACTCTTTCAACAACTAAAAAAGATTTTAGTGTGTGTTTTTGTTTTTTGGTAAAGCTGTGAAGTGATCGATGTAGACGGTGTAATTGCCGATCTATGAGCTCTTGTTTGGTCGTTATCAACAATCCAAGTGTTCACTTTTATTCAGAACAAATAGAAGACAGAAAGGTTTGTGATTGACATGTCAACTGTTTCTCTTTTTCCTTTTGTTTTTGGACACTTTCCAACAAATCAGAGGCAGCTACTCTCTGACACTCCCATAAGTCCCACCAACAACAGCACGTGTATTACTGTTATTGAGACTGATACAGAAAAAACTTGTTCCATCTCCTCCATCAAGAGGGGGAATCAGACTGAAAACAAACTATCAGGTGTGTGTAGGCGTGTGCTGGTTTCAGATCCCTGCTTTAATAATGACAGGACTGCTGTGTGTAGACTAGTCATTACACAGACACACACGCACAAAAGCAACCAGCCATTAAGACCCCAGCAGAGGGCTATATGAGGGCTAGCTGCAGTACTGACTGCTCTTTATGTCTGGGAGTCTGCTGCAGGTAAAAACCTTTGCCTCTATTTTTCTAGTCTATACTATGGCAAAAACAAACGTTGATCCGTATTTTTGGTTCGACTTAGAAACTCAGCATTTAAATTCTATCATTTCAAACTAAGTTTCAACATTTAAAACATCAAGAAAAACTTGTTCTTTTCTTTGGGATTGAAATGCCTATTTTGGGGGTGACAGCTAAGAGATGATAAAAGGGACAAAAGAGAGACTAGGAAAGAGGAATATAAGTTCTCTGGAACTAAACTCTGGACATCATGGTCAGCTTATTTATCCAAAAGTTATGGAGGGCACCAGAGTTACCAGACTTTTTACTTTGAGGAATAAGCTGTTATTAACTTTGGCTTTATTGCTTGCTGACCGCTCCTGGGCAGAAACTGAAGTTAGGGGCTGTGTGTCACTGGGAAGGTGTAAAAGCTTCTGAAAAAAAGCAAAAAAAAAGTGCTGATTTAGCGAAGTGCACAGGGTTGACTCTATTCAAACAACCAGTCAATACCAAACCCTGATAAAGTTAAGTGTTCCTGTCGGTCATCTGAAGTTAAGTCAGGTATGTTGTGTTCTGTAGGGATGAGGTGGTGGCTGGTGGTGGCCAGTCTGTGGCTGCTAGTGGTGCTGACCATTGTGGATGCTCAGGCCGGACCTTGGACTCAGAACGGAGGAACCCGCCGGGAGAAAAGGAGGAGGGACGGACAAGGTAAGACTCTACGTATCATGAAGAGTACACTTAGAGAAAACAAGCTACGGATCCATCTGTTACATATGACATCCCACAGGGCAGTAAGATGGGTACCCTTCTTTTTCTATTATGCAAGTACTCTGTCTTAATTAAGGGTGAGAGTAACACTTGATTGACTTGGATTTCAGGTCATAGACGGGCCAGAGCAGGACGCTTAAGACCAATGAAGATCAGACTGATTCCTGGACCCAACATCCCAGTGGAGCCTGAGGACATCCATGGAAACACTCTTTTCTTGAATCCTTACAAAAACATTCAAGAACAGCACTCAACCTACAATGTTATCCCAGGTCAGTGAGACTGTTTGTATTACAGCCTTAACTCAGGTTAGTGGTTGGACAGAACAGTAGAACAACGTTAAACAAGATCACTGAGGATGGATGTTGATGACATTGAAAACACCAGATTCCAAAATTGAAGTTTGCCATAATCTGCCTCAAACTCAAAATATCTTCATGCCATGCCTAAAAAACATGTAAAACACTTCAAAACTGTAAATTCCCAACATACTCAACTATTGACCACTATTAACTTAAGAATTACTGATTACAATGACATACTTCAAGTACAAATAACTGCTTGCCTAACAACCCTCATCGGACCTCTGTTGCATGTCTCTTGGTCACCACAGGCTCTCTCACACACTATGAATGTTTGAGTGAGGAGTAATTGTCATCTGGTTACTATCTGCATCTTCACTGCTGCTATATCTCAATGGCAAATTGATGTCATATCTAAGGTATTAAAGGACATAACATATTTGAAAGCTGCCAGATGACACCACAGCATGATATTTGTGTGCAAGCAGAGTGACATATTCCAGGCTTTACTCTGAGGCATCCAAAAGTTATTCACCATGGCCATGTTATGATTGGGAGAATAAATCATGAGGGTTTGAACTTGAAGTGGTTTTGTGAAGGCACGATATCTGTGCCATTAATGTGTCCAGTTTCCAAAACGGTTTAACTAGTCCATCGGTCTCAGCGTATGGCAATGCATGTGTGGACCGACATGGGAAAAAAGCTGTTTATCGCTGCATTTTAAGCTTTTAAGTGGTGCTTAATAACAGTTTCTGAGTCAATAAAATAAAACACAATTAAATTACATGGAAACAAAACAATGTAATCGAACAAGATGTATAAGTGAGTCTGACAACAACTCTGCATGGCGCTGAGGCTTCGTCTTCCTCTCGTAATGAAGCTGCTTATTATTACAGCTCAGTCGTTTAATGACGAGTCATCAAATTCCATCATGAACAGAAGGAAAAAGCATCTGTGGGAAAAGATCCGGTCAGAAAGTCAGTCCAGAAAATCCCACATAGAGAAGAGGAAAGACTCCACAGAGCAACCTCAAAGCCACGTGGAGCCCACAGCCTCAAACAATGAAGTCAGCCTTATGTAATTAGACAGGACGATAAAGTTGGTGGGATTCTGTTGTTCTGAGCTTCTGGGGTTTCTTGTGTATATTCAAACTGCTACGTTCTGCTGTTAATTGTTGTTTGGACTATAACAGTATGACTTTTGGTTCAGACAAGCAGACAAAACGGTAAAGTTGCATCAACCGCAGATCAGTTGGCAGTTTACAGAAACAGAGAGTTAAAGATGTCAAGCTGACTCGTCTGTTGAATCACAGCTTGTTTTCTGCTCTGATGTACACGTGGCTTCTCTAGGAGATAAACTGGTTCCATTTTGAACTTGTTGGATTCTCAAATGTCACAAAGATATGTGACCAAAGTATTTCAGATCCACTCTTTACTTTAATTTTAGAAGATTACAACGGCTCTTCACTGAAGGGCCACCAGTGAAATAAAACAAATACTCGTCTTTTTAATCCTGCAGAGCACAGCAGTGTGAAAGTTTGATCCGGTTTCAGTGTGAACCGACTACTCTTTTTTTTTATTTTTTAAACTGCAATCTTAAACCTCTGCCTTTCATTGCTGTTGTCCCCCAAATGTAATATTTACAGAAAGTATATACTTTAAAATTTTTTAAAAACTGTTGTTCACTTTGGAGACACTTCCTAAGGCTCTACTTCTAGTTTCTGATACAAACATATTGTTCAAATAGAATGACAACAATACAATTTCAAGAGGGCCTGAAATGATTTCTTATGTTTGGGACATAAAGTAAAAGCCACAGACATGATCTTGATGATTTTTACTGATCTCAATATTTCTTGTTGTGTTGACATATGCTTATTTATACGAGAATGTCACAAACACTGAAGCCGAACACGTTGCCACAATAAACAGCAGAATTTTTCCTACGATTATAAGACTCGGGCGCAGCGTCAAAGAATAAAACCAAAAGGAAAACTGTGAGCTGCTAAAGACGACAGCTCCTGCTCATGAACAAATGCACAGACTTAGACGACAGCAGCAGACCATTCAAAGAGAAAATATCCTGTTAATTATGACTAATTTATACATATATTCAGATATCTGCTTAAATCCAGCAAGGAATTTAAAAAAATGAGATGAAATATTTTTGATTTCTGGTCTAAACAGGACGGTTCCAACTTGGGAAATGCTGCACTTAGTCTGAGTGAGATCATTAATGTGAAGTAGCCGGTACGTCAACTTTCTTTCCAAGCAGTGGAAACCAAAAAGGCCAAATCTCAAAGTTCTTCCAAAATATAACCACTGCATCCACAATCTGAGCCAGATAAAAAAGCAAAGTTGAGGTCAAGAGGGCTCTCTGGAGGATGTCTTTGCCCAACATTGAAAATAGAGACATTCCCAGACCAGCTACCCTATTATCTCAGTGACATATTTCATGAATACAAAAAAATCACATTACTTATTTGATTTCTGAACTCCAGTTTGAGCCAAAATATTAGAATATTGGTTAAAAAATGATACTTATGTGACATTTTATGAGGTATTGGTTATCAAAATTGTCCTGAAGGAGTCAACAGGTCAGTGGCTTCAATGGACTCGTTGGGGAGGGGACTAAGAAATCTCATATTTTGGTTCAGCTAATGGCCTTTCTGTTGACAGTGATACAGAACAGCAAAACAGTCATCTTCATTTTAGAAAAGCTGCAAAAATTACACTTGTTTTTTTTCTGGTTAGAAACTATGGATGAATTTTTAAAACTGATGTAAATTTATTGTTTAGCAATTAATTGATCAATAAATTGTTTCACTGCCAGCAAAAGCAGATGTGAGTGTGCGCTTGACACAGAAAGGAGGTGACACAGCTGAGCCTCATGGCTGTCTCGTTTAAAAACATCCCTGCAATTTATGAGACAATAAAGATATTGTTTGACGGTCAGTGGATATTTCACAGAGAAAAGAAAAGCTCTAAAGTAGGAGTGCTTCAGCAGAGATGACAGGGTGACAGTCCCTTTGCTCACAGCAAAAAGAAAAGCCGGGGGAGAGACCATATTTAAGAGAAATATCCTGAGCCCCTTAACTACCTGTGTTTCTATAGACCTCACAAAGAGGATACCATTAGAAAGGATAGATGACAGACAGAAAAGACCTAAAAAGAGCCTCTTCCTGCTATATCATAGTGGTTTACAGGGGTTTTCTACTGACTCATTGCCAGTCAAAGCCTCGTCCTGCCCCATTTCTAATTTTTGAAGGTGGAGTAAATGTAGAGGGAGGAGTTGAAATGCAACAAAACACTGCTTTGTGTCGTTCTGATAGTAAAGTACAGGCTTTGGATCTGACTACATACACAGCAATTACTGCACAAGGGCTGTTACTGCAGCTGGGGAATAACAACGCATGTCAGCATCTTAGACTAAAGGTGTGCCCACCAGGATGTTGGTCTGTGTCTACCTGGCTGTAGACTTCTGAATCACTGCCCATTTATCCAGTGTGTTGTGTCAGCTGAGGGGCTAATCGACAGCTGTTTCCTCAGTTGGAAAACCAACAAAGTCATCCAAAGCTTTACAGGAAAAAAATGAAGCAGGGGCTTCATCTGCTGTGACAATGGCCACAAAAAACACTAAGTGGGGGTGGCATGGTTGGAGCTACAGACTGCAGTTCTTCAGTAATACTGAGTTGTTGAAAAGAATAAAAAACTGCCAACAGGAAAAATCGTGACCACTAGGCGCTCAAGAAGCTTGGCATCAAAACAGACATAACTCTGTAGTGGAACTCACATTATGACTCCAGGCAGTCAGAAGCATATTAGTAGCCAGGTTGTTGTATTATAAACCTAATGTCTAACACCTATTTGATTAAAACATTTGGTGACCAACTGATGTCCAAAGGACTGGTCAGCTGTTTCATTCTTTTGTTTACTTGAGCTCAAATTTCACCCTCTGCATCTACAAAGTCATTATGCAGAAAAAAAATGTCATCTGGTTTTCTGAGGGTTTAATGTCAATGTGTTGCAGACATAGAGCAGAAATGTTGATGTGACAGGCTGAAATCAAAGATATTCTGAATTTGTAACTGAAAACTAGCAGATTTTACAGCTGAAAAATGAATCTTGCTCCCCTCTCCAAAACATCGCTGTAAAAATGTTTAGAAAGTGACTGAAAAAAAATGAAACTACTTGTATAACTGTAATATGTCTGTGTTGTTTCAGGTAAGCAGGGCCACTGTGTGTACCAGGGTCTGACCATGTTTGACCAGGCCGTCTGGTCTCCAAAGCCCTGTGTGACTTGTCAGTGTACCAGAGGACGGGTGGTTTGTGATAAGATCAGCTGTCCCGTCACAAACTGCCACTTCCCCTTCACTCCTGCTGGGGAGTGTTGCCCTGTCTGCATGGAGCCAGGTAGAAACACAACATGTGGAAAAGCCATGATGCAACATCCAGAGGCAATAGAGAGGTGACATGTTTTCTAAGCTGTTGATTTAGTGGTATTTCAGTTTTAGCATTGACTTCAGCACTCTTCATTTTGGAAACATTCTTTCAGCTCCCCAACGGGACAATAGGACATGGGAACAGACAGGGTTTCATTCTCGCCTCACCAGAACACTTTGGAAGTGAAAATGAAGCAGTCATTTTCAGTAATTGCCCAAACTATTAAGCTTCATTTCTCACTGGTTCCACATTCACGATTTTACAATTAAGCACACAATTATGTCATTATGGTTGTGTTTACATGAAGTCTCTGGCAGTTTACACACAATTATTTAAAACCAGGAGTTAGTGTCACTCTAAGTTTCAGAAATACACAGAGGAGTGCCAATGTGACCTAAACTGACCGGTAAAAAAAAAAAAAACACTGCAGAATCAGTTTACTCTGAAAGCTTTTTGTGCACGACCTCATGTAAGTCTTTCATCAAATATAGAAGTGAAATTGTGTTGTTGTTGGTGGAATTCTTTTTCAAACAAAATAATCCTCTGAAGCCTCTGTATGTTGCTTTCTGTCCTAATCATGGCTTTAAAAATGTGCTTAAAACATTTTGGTCTGTTTGACACACATGTTGTGAAATTTTTACTGTTTCTTTGTGTTGGGAGATATTCAGGTTGTTTTCAGGTTGTTCATGATTGGTTTCAAATGACTGTTCACTCATTCTCACCAAAATAAGGACTAGGTGAATATCCGATTTAACAAGAAAAAACAGATCAATAGATAAGTTTCCCAATAACACTATTGTAATATATTTGTGCATCTTTAAGGGGATGTGATTTTGAGATAACACTAAACTCCACAACCTGCTTAAACCAGTGAAGTTCAGGGTCCAACAATCGTTAAAAGCATCTAATGATCCAATCAGATTTTTGGGCTCAGGATAGGGAGTAAATAACAGTGTGATTTGACTTCCCAACATCCGTGCAAAACTTTGTATTAGTATAGAAGTATGAGTATTTGATCAGGCTCTGTGAATACTGGTTTACTGATCAGTTTAATCCAAGTATAATGTTACAGTCTGGGACTTGGTGACGACTATTAGAGGTGGCAGATTAACAGCTTTGGATGGAAAATCACATGATGTGTTTAAGTAAAATATTAAAGCAGGTGACCAAAGCTTCCTTTCATGATCCCGAGGTGTAAATACAAACTCTGTGTAGTCTCAGTTATTACCACTGCCACTGGCAGCTGTTTTCTCAAGAGTACTGTGTATCATGTTAGTTTAGTTTGGCCAAAGCTGAAAAATCTCGATCAGGGTGAGGTGTGTAGAAACCACAAGGTTTCTAAAATCTGAAAGTATAGGATACAGATTTATTTCAACTGGTTTTGATATTGCAAAAGTGACAGCATAACAGTATTTTTACAAATGCAAAGATAACAGTAAGAAGTTTTCTTTTGTACCTTTTGTTTGTGTTGAACCTTACACATGAATTACAGCTTTAATTGTTTTCATTGATTTTATAATTTTAGAAAGCAGATTTTGTTGTATGATAAAAATTTACGTAGTTTGATTGTGCACGCTGAGGCAACAATAGAAACATTCCTTTTGTCCCAGTTTTGGCAGGCCTCACATGTAGACATGAAACAGGGTTTTAACTGGAGATGGGAACCAAAAAGTAATGCAAGATCAGAACCAGTTACAACAAGTTGGAGCTATTGACATAATTTGCCCAAAGTTCAATAACTTCCTTATCAAAGTCTGATACTGGGCTGAGAGAATGCACAATGTTGCTGTTTGATGTTGGCAAACCTTAACTTGAAAAGTGACAGAAATTCTGTTGAGAGGAAACATCCTTGTATCAGCTCAAACATGTTCACCTGTTGAGAGGACACAATCTGTTCCAACAGAAATTCCATTCAGACTAAACTCTGCCAAAATGTGTTTATCATGTTAGGATTCAGGACCTGCAGATACAAACATCAGCTAACATGAAACAACCAACTCGAAGTCCTATTGAAGAGCGCTTCAATAAGATCTGCCTCTGACTGGTCTACAGCAGCCGTCTGCTCTGTAGCTTCAACAAGCTGGGCTTGTAACTGTCAGACTGGAAAAATGTGGGTGTCTGTGTATTTGTCTACAACACTAACACAAAGTCGTCTCTGTCCATCTCCTGTCTGTATGTCTCTATGTCCAACTGTCCTCCTGTCCCTTTGTTCTCATCATTTGTTCTATCCCTGTCCTGCATACTCTTCTAGTTTTCTTCATTTTTCCACTTGTTCCCTCTCTTTTTCCTGCCATCTCTCTCCTGTCTTCTACTTTTATTTTCCATCCTTCTTTCTACTTCCCTGCCACTGAATGGCTGCCCCACACCTCTCTAAACCCACCCCAGACCCTGATCCCAGCCTTGACCTTTCTGGTGACTCCCCAGTTCCCAATGACCCAGAAGACGACATAATCCCACTGACGCAGGAGGAGATCCAGCGAATTCTCTGGAAGGAAGAAGAGGAGCATCGGGAAGAGGAAGAGCGTCTGAGGAAAAAGGATGAGGCAAGGAAAAAGAAGAGGAAGCAAAGGAAAGAGCAGGAGGAGCGGCAAAGGAAAATAGTGGAGGAGAAGAGGAGGGAAGAGGAGGAAGCTTTGACGGAGCAGTTGGAAAGAGAAGAGGAGAAGTGGAGGAAGCAGGAGGAGGAGAGGAGGAAGGAGGAGGAGGAGAGGATAAGAGAGGAAGAGGAAGATATAAGAAAGAGGGCAGAAGCAGAGAGGGAAGCAAGGGAGAGAGAAAGGGAGCTAGAAGAGGAAAGAAGGAAGCATGAAGAAAAACTGAGGGAGGAATTACAGGCTCTAGTGGAAGAGGAAGGAAGGCTTCAGGAGGAAGAAGAGTGGAGAAAGCAGGAGGAAAAGAGGAGAGGAGAGGAGGAGGAAGATAGAAAGAGGAGGGAGGAAGCAGAGAGAGAAG
Source organism: Xyrichtys novacula (assembly GCA_962446985.1). Lineage (NCBI taxonomy): Eukaryota > Metazoa > Chordata > Actinopteri > Labriformes > Labridae > Xyrichtys > Xyrichtys novacula. The sequence continues at coordinate 39,261,471 of OY660865.1, forward strand.
CAAGGGAGAAAGAAAGGGAGTTAGAAGAGGAAAGGAAAGAGCAGGGGGAGAGGCTGAGGGAGGAACTCCTGGAATTGTTGGAGAAGGAGGAAGAGAAGCGGCAGGAGGTGGTAGAGGAGGAGGAGGAGGTGTGGCTGAGGGGGGATGTGTTTCAGATGCCTCCAAAAGAACCTGAAGAACCTGAAGAACCAGACCTACTCCCCCTTCCGATCCCAAGGCCTGCTACACGAGAGGAGCTGGAGGAGTTGGAGGAAATTGAAGCAGAGGTGGAGGAGGAAAACGAAATTGATGAGGCAATGGAGGTGGAGGAGGAGGAGGAGAGGGAGGTTGTGGTGAACCAAGACAGTCTCCCTCCAGGCTGTGGTTTCTCTGATGTCACAGTGACATGTGATAACGCCAAACTCCTCTACTTCCCTGTTCTGATCATACCGGAGCTCAAATCTCTGAGTCTGGAGGGTGAGTCTTTGCATATGTATGGCATTATTTTTAAGGAACATGGGTATTTTCACATCTTTGCACAACACATGGTACAGAGTTCAACACTTTCATATCCCCTTCTGCAGAGCTAAAAGGTTAAGAGTTTAAGTTCATTCTTCAACATTCAACAATTCAAATCATACTAAAATCAATCTGAAAGAATTAAATCACATTCAATCATATAAAAGCATATAGAATCATCTAAAGCATGATAACTTTTTATAGGTTTTTCCATCACAGTAAGAACCTTTCTGCAGCCAGCCAATAGGGGGCGCTCCAAATGTTTTGGCCTCATAGTCTGCCAACAGTTGTAGCATTCATTTGAATATACAATCCATGGTTAGTAAGGTTGGGGATAAAGACTGCTGATAGGAGTTTAGGATGTTTTCGTTTCTCTGCAGTGCCAGTTTAGAGCAGCTGGTGGAGCAGGTGACCCACATGAAGAGGCTACAGTCCAGTTATTTGGAGCCTGCCGTCCAACCCCCTCTTCCTCCATTTCCCGTCTCTCATAAGATGTTCCATCAATATTGAAATTCTAACTTATTTGCCACTCTTAAAGAACAAGATTCGTACTGATAAAAAAAATCCTAAGGGAAGACTAAAACAGATAGTATAAATTGCCAGAAGACAATATTTTCCAAGGCCCTTCCCTGACGACTGCACTGACGTAAAAGCTCCTGTGTTTTTACTGACTACATAAATATTTTAAACAACTCACAAATATGGTTTCCTGGCTTGTAAAGTTTCCTAAAACAGCTGGTCACTGTAATTAACAGAAAACAACACTCTGAAAGTAGAAAAGCTGTCGCCAGGGCTACATTCATCAGCACATTAATCCACATTTGACGTTTTGAGAGTACTTCCAGCTGGAGGATGGCGCACGTGAGATTCAGCCAAAGTAGATTGCAGTGTGATAGTACAGGAACGTGTCTCCCAGCGCAACAGTGTGACTCACTGATGTGTTTTTAATGGGTTTTGGACAACAACTGAGCTTCAAGGCTCAGAAAGAGGACGTAATTAGGCTCTGGCTAAACAAGCAAGATTTGTTAGTAGATCAATAGATTATTGGTGTGGATTTGCATCTGGATTACAAAACTCCACCTGTCAGCATTGCGTTTTGTTTTCACTTCATCATGGCCATAATTACCAGTATTTCCACAGCCTAGATGCCCTGCTTTCAGTGCAGAATTGTGTTTTAATTAAAAGACAGATTTTAATGTCTGTGCTCATTTTCTAATGTACAAAAACACACAGGGCCTTTTCTTTCCTTTAAGAAAAGTTGGAGAACTTTTCCCCTTGGTTTCCTTTTTGTTCACACTCATGTGTTTTACTCTGAATATTTTTAGAGGCCTATTTTTGCTCTTTGATCAGAGAAGGTACACTGTTTGCACAAGAAGAGCCTTCTGACACAAACGAATAAGAACAAACCCAGAAAATTTGTCAACAGCTATAAAGTACAAGACATACAAGAGTGTTAATGTTTCCACAGAAAGCCTGACAAATTTTTGCTCTCACTCCTCACTGTCTGAAACTTTTCCAACCTTCAGGCAACAGCATCAGCAGCATCCCAGATGGAGCATTTAATGGCATCCCAAACCTGGAATGGATCAACCTGAAGAAAAACAAACTCACCTCTGCCGGCATTGATGCTAAAGCCTTTAAAGTAAGACACGCTGACACACTCCAGTGTTTTGGGACTGAAAAGACTTTTGAAAATCTGATCCTTTTTGTGGCACATAAAACAGGCAGGCAGAAGCAAAAGGCACATTTGTGGTATAGACAGGAGCAACTATAGTATATTGGCAGATATGAGATATATCTGTTAATGCGTCTATATTTGTGTCAGGGTCTGAAGAACTTGAGGCGCCTCTACTTGGATGGGAACCTTCTTGAAGCAGTGCCATTTGACCTTCCTCCCACCCTGCAGGAGCTGAAGATTAATGAGAACGCACTGAAAGGAATCAGCGAAAACAACCTCAAAGGTACGGCCACATAATGATGCACCATCATACTCGGTCGGCTGTTGAAAAACCACAAAGTAATACAGAGTAGTATTTGTGTCTCCAGGAGATGCGTGTGAACACACCAGCACAGAGAGCCACTGATTGATCAACTCAGATGTACTTCACTCTATATTTTGGCCAGCTTCCCTTAGACATGAGTCATTTTAAAAACTGACATCTGCTCGAAGGTTTAGAAATACAAAGAAGAGCAGACTATTGTTCAGATGTTCCTTATTTATATAAATTGTGTGATGAGGACCTGTCATGCAAAACAAAAGTTGTTTGTGCTCTATCATTAAGGACTCTTGGGGCAGATAGTACCCAAACTTTAATGATTGTCACGCACTATCACCAGTGGAGATTTACCACATTTTGTGTCAAGTCACTTCCGTCATTTGATGTGATTTCAAGGCGCATAATTTGTCAGTGAATTAACCAATACATCATGTTTTCTCTTCTTCGGTAACTCCCCAGAGCAGTGCAGAGGGTTTAATTTATTTTAGCAGTTCTCAGTTTTGTTCACTTACCATATACAATCCCTTTCTTTCTTTAACTTCATAAATGAGAATCTGCTGTTGTTTTCTTCACAGTAACTTAGACTCAGGGACATATTTGCAGCTGAGGAGCAGTCACATTGATCTGTTTTTATCTGAGCAGGTCTGAGCAGCTTGGTGATTCTGGAGTTGGAGGGAAATCTGCTGAGTGAGGGGAATGTAGCCCCTCTGGCATTTGCTCCTCTCACCCAGCTCTCCTACCTCAGAATGGGCAGAAACCACTTCCGTACCATACCACAGGGCCTTCCTACAACATTACTGGTATGAAGTGAATTCTGTTCACATTTCTACTGTATCACTTTACCTTAACACAGGAGTCCCCTACCTTTACGACAACAGGTAGTGTTGGGAGAATTGTTATATATAACCCTGATTCCCCACACCAGGCAACCTCATGACTTTGTCTCTTTGACTTAAGTGCATTAAAAAACTCTAGTCCAGATGCCCCAATAAGAGGTCCAACGGTTATGATGGTGCTTAGAAACTTTTAAATGATGTCTGCACCATTTTCTTGTCTAAACTTTGATCTTGCAGCTACAATTTCAGTAGCCTTTTAAAACTCTTTCAGTACCAATGACGGATTTGGACAGATTTTTTTATTTGCCCTGAGTGCCACTGACGGATTTGGATGGATTTTTGAGTTTTTCCACCAGAGGGCACTCCTCCCCGACATGCAATGAGGTTTGGGGTCGTTCTTAACGCAGAAAAGTCGACAAGTACCTCATAACCATGTTACAATAACAAAAACAAGTACTTGCCAGTGAGAAGTTTGCCATTAGCCTTGCCAATTAGCCTACTTGTGGAGTGTTTTTTTTTTCTATGAGAGAGTAGGTAAATGTCAAAGTCATTAGCCAAGAGCAAACCATATCGGCGCATCTGCTCCTGTGGTTGCGGTGCTACCATCTCTGGATCCAGTGGAGATCCTGGTACCAAACCTTCACATCGTCAGCCGACAATCAAAGAAACAATTTTCTGGCGTGTCATTGTGCCTCTGGTGCCAGTACTGGTGAGCAAGACTGAGCCGGAATTCAGTGACAGTCCTGGCAAGGAGGACATGAGCAGTCCATGTGGTTTACATCAAGGTGTCAGGTTCTCGAGAGCCAATACGACTCCCAGACGTCACAAAGTGACCTATCACAATCCAACCTCGAGAGTGATGAGGAGTGGTGTTTGAGGAGGGAGGACCTTGATGCCACCGATGAAGTAGTTTGAAGTGAAATAAAGTAGATGATCAGATTCTGCTTGAGAGTCTCTCCTTTGTAAAAATGTGTTTTTCTCAGGTTTCTCTTTCCAGATCAGCAAAGATAGTACGACCAGGCTGCATTGAGCAGGCAATAACTAAACACAGGAGTGGGTTAGAGACTAACTTTTTCTAGTGAAAGAAGAGAATCACCCCTTTGTTTTGAGATATTGCACTTAATTCTAGCCCAAGCACAAGATATTCTGTGAGTCCTGAAAGACACAGAAATTTCTATTGCGGTCAATGGTGGCACTGGGTGAAAACTGCACAAATGAATTTGGTACTGAATGAGTTAAGCAGCTGGATGTAGTCAGTCAGTATGTTAAACTTGCTTAACGAACTGGTATTTTTATTTTGGCTCTGATGTTTCAGACTTTTCTGCAGAGTAAACCTTCCTTCTACCTGTGGGAAACCAGTCCACTCAACCTGTAATTATGGCCTCTGGTTAACCACAAACAGTACAGTACAGCGGCTACACGCTGCTGCTGTAAGCACACCTTCAAACAAACCAGGATGTTTTCCAGATCCCCTACCCTTTTCTCACCAATCCTCCCTAAGTTTGTATTATTCTACATATAACATTTGTTTATCAATCAGCTTTTGGAAACAACAGAATTTAAGCATTCAGCTGTACATGACCAAGGGTGATTGTGATTAATGGCTTCTGTAAAGTAACTGAGCACTAACTCAGTATTTGTAAATTTTAATGGGCTGTAAGAACAACCCAAGACTGTAAGTATAATAAATGTGCGTATAGTTTAGGAGTGAATTTTGCTCTTGTAACCCAAAACACTCAAAATAAAACAAAACAAAGACTCGTCTGCCAAGATCTTCAACCCCAAAGCACCCAGCTAGCATAACTGTTTAATGTCTCAAATCCAATCTTGCTTCAATAAAAGCAAAAATGCAGGAGTTTACAGGAACCTGTTGTAAACCTGACAATAAACTGACCGAGAGTTTCCACTAATTAAAACATTGTCCTTTATGACCTTCATGACATCTAACATTTTGTTTTTTTTCACTCATTTTCTCTCCATTGTTCAGGAACTGTATTTGGAAAACAACCTGATTGAGGAAATCTCAGAGACAGTTTTTAATCAGACCCAAAGTCTGAATGTGATTTCTTTAAGACACAACCGGCTGGATGAGAGCAGGATTGCCCCGCTGGCCTGGATCAACCACAGGTCAGACTGAACACACCTCATGATTTTGTAGGCTAACAAAAAATCACAAGCATTTGTTTTAGTCATTATTCTCACTGTCCCCAACATGTCTTTAATTTCACTACCATATTTACTTGTGCTGTTTGCGGCTGTCAATTTTATCAGTATCTTAATATCTGCACAGATTTATAAATAAGTCTTTCTGTCCCTCTGCAGGAACCTGGAGTCTATAGACCTTTCACACAATGAGCTTTACCTTGTGCCTTCCTACCTTCCTACATCTCTGGTTCACTTAGTGCTGGTGGGGAACAAGATTGAGAGGGTACCAGGTAAGTGGAGAGTGTTGGTGAAACACACGGTTCACAATTATGACAGCATGCTGGTGGGAAGGTCCAACTATTGGTAGGTTGGCATGATACCTGGGGGCTTCCTCAAAAACTTTCAGCAGCTGCAGATCGTCACAACTATGTTAATAATTTCAAAATGGAACTGAATAAGACAAAATGCATGGAAAACCTTGTCTGTATATCAGGATGCTTAGACAATAGCAAAATAACACACTTATAGAACCCAATTTTTCTTATTCTGTCTGATTTGGGAACCGACTTCAGGAAGTATTCAAGTACAGCACAGAGATACTTTAGACTCTTTCAGGGCACTGGCTGTAATAATGTTAACAAGAGCCATTCAGAAGGAGTATATGTGACAAGGCTGAAGAATATGATGAGAAGATTTCTTATCGTTTGGTAGACACACATAAGTAGGACAGAGCTAAGTAGTGCTGGAAATATTTAGAGTGTAAGTCACAGATTCAGGCACTTTTATGAATGAATGAATGGCGACATTTCCAAATTATGACTTTAAAGAGGCTGCAGTGATACTCTTAAAAAACAGCAAGACACTAAGTCAGAGTTGCATAGAGCAAAGAGCCATTTAGAGAGGATATGAGTCACAAGATTGAAGAACGTGATAAAGAGGTTCCTCATTGACTGATAGGAAATGATAAATAGGACACAGCTGAAAATATTTGAAGTATAAAGAGTATACTTAAAATAACATTAGAAAAGGTTCATGATGAGTGCAGTAATGGAAACAAAAGAGGGCTGCCATGTTGGAGGTTGTTTTTCTGAGGAACCAGACATTCTGTGGATTCCCCACCGGCTTTTGTTTATGTTTGAGATGTGGATATGAAAGATTCTGCCATTAGCTTTGCAACGCTTGTCTTTTTAATGATTTTCAGCTTCAATCACAAATAAAACAGATAATTTAAGAACAGCATTAAAATTTTAGGCCGTTGTGATTAATCTAAAATCAGAAGAACTCACAGTCCTAATGGAATTTACAAGCACAGGGTTGTGGTCTCTAATAGTCACACTGTTTCTTGCCAATACATCCACAGGTTATGTCTTTGCTCATATGAATCCTGGTATGGAGTACCTCTACCTCTCCTTCAATAAACTGGATGGGGAAGGAATCGAACCAGAGTCTTTCTTCGGCTCATACAACTCAATGGTGGAGCTGTGTCTGGATCACAATCAGCTGGTCAGTGTGCCGTCTGGCATCAACGAGATGACCAACATACACTTCCTAAGACTGAACAACAACAATATCAGGTATGATATCCACATGTTACGGGGTTTAAGGGTTTCCTGAAAAATGTTCAGTTAAAACACTCTTAGCATGTCCATAAATCTCAGCTGTTATCTTTAAAAGTGCAGATAGAAACGGACAAAAGAAGAACCAAGACCTCAGTTGTAAAGAGTCACTGTTTCAAATGACTCTGTACAATCCCATCTCAATGATCAATGCCTTGCTTATTAACTTCAAACCAAAATGTTTTTTCTCTCTCGGACTCTACACACGTATATAAGAAATTTATTTCATTGGTCTTAGAGACAACAATCTACATCAAATAACAACAAAACCAGATGATTTGAGACAGTTTAAGCTGTTTGAAATGTCTACTTAGTACAATCCTCTAAGACCACTGATAAAGACAGCAGACAAGAGCTGACTCATTCAGAGCTGACTACTTACTCATTCAGCACACAAGACAATAGCAGCTGGACGTTAGCTGAATGGAGAGTTGTCTTGACGACAAGGAAAAAACAAGTTTCCTCATGTTTCCACCTGAGAGTCACCCTGAACCACCTCATTATTCACTCACAGGTCTGTTCATGGTACACACAGTCCAGGTATTTGAACAGGTTTATATAACATTTCCATTATGCTGTTCTTTTATTGTGGCCAATATGGCTGACCCTTCATGTGGGAAACTGTAATAAGCCTTCTGGAAATCCTGCAGATAATCAAATGCAGAATAACAAAACAAACAGCAACCCTCAGTAAACTCAATGAAATGAAAAATAGTTTTTAAGCAAACTAAAGGCCCTGGTTAATAATTGTTTTATTTATTTATTTTTCAAGCAAAAATCTTTCAGTAAGAGAGATTGGTATCTATTTTTGTATGTGCATCTTCAACTAAAGTTTCACTAAGCCATTTACAGTCCACAGACTTATGGAAGTGCTGTCATTGTGGTTGAAGTGTTACAGAGACAATGATTAACTGGTTGTTTGATTGGCTGGTTGACTCGTGTCATACAACAGAAGATAGATGATGAAAAAACGGAAACTGCCAGTGAGCAGCTCTTTAAGAAACCAAAAATATTAGAGCCTGAGCCTGTTTAGGTTGCTTATCAATTTAACATTTATACATTGTTATTTCAGCTATTCTCACTCAATCCCACAATTTACGATCACCCCGAGGTAGTACACTTCAAAATAAAAGCATAGTTCTACGATACAGGAAATAGAGCAACTTAAACTTGAGACAGTTAAAACTATCAAATAAAAACACGACAAACAACTGTTTCATCAGACAACATCTTCTCCAGAAAAGTTTAAGTGGTTCGTATAATCATACATTTAAACCTGCCTCCATTGTCTTGCCCTTCCTTAACTGACTGTTTTTTTGTTTCCAAGTTTCCCATAAATTATGTGGGAATATCACATAATAGTTATGACAAGATAATCATAACAGTCCTTTTGACAAGTGAATTTAACTGCACTCTTGTACTGTGTCCTCCAGGAGTATCCCTGAAGACAGCATCTGTGACCCTGACCAGAGTGGAGACTCCACCCTGGTTGCAGTAAGGCTTGAAAACAACTACATCGACCCCAAGAAGATCTCCCCATCGGCCTTTTCCTGTGTGCGCTCCTCCTCTAGCGTGGTCTTAAAACCCCAGAAAACCAAGTGACCCGAGTTCTCACAAATAAAAAAATCTTCAGAGACACTTTTTTAGACCCTAAAAACCACACAGGACAAGATTGTTTTTTATATGTGCCAAAGAAAAAGTTAAAATGTAAGATTGATTCTCCCCGAACTAGCCCTCATGCTGTATGTTAATGACATTACACCCACATCATGACTTAGATACATGTGCTCAGATGTCTGATGTAGAGGCTGAACATGGAAAAACAGAGAACTCTACTGTCAGAGTTACAGCTGATGTAATTCACCATTTGGGAAGCTACTGTCCTGTCATATCCTTGGCCTGAACTCTTTGATTTGGAAAGTTGTTTTGCAGCGTTGCCTGGCCCACCTTGAACTTGTATGAAGGAAACAGAACACCTTCAAATATTAAAACCAAACCTACTGCTTCTCCAGTTGAACGTTCACTTCCCTCAAATGGAAAGAATTTCTGCACCATGCACAGTAAAATCAAAACGGGAATAAAAGAGTGGAAAGATTTCTGTGAAGTGAGACTACAAACCCAACACATTAGATTTAACAACCTCACCACCTTCATGTTCCACTTCTCAGCTCTGTTTCTTCCAATCCCCTCTTTCATAAAAAGCTCACAAGGAGTGTGAGAGGTGAGACCCCATGTGTTACACAATCCTTTAGACTCTCTTCATTAAAGATTCAGAAAAGGTTCAAAATAAAATGATGAAGTGAGTGTTGGAGAGATAATCCATGTGACAGGAAATGGAAAAGCATGTGCAATTAATGTAATTACAGGTTGTTTTATTAAGCATCAAATGTTGATTAGTAAAGCTGTGTGGCCCACTTGATCTGAAGTAAACAATAAATAAGAAAACCCTTTCACTCTAGCATTTGACATTCAGGCATCTTAGAAGGCGATCAGGGTGAGATTTGGCAGGAATCGTTTGCTTCATGAGTATATTTCTATGTGTCATTCTCATTTGTAACTTTGATTTTTAATGTATTTCCAGGTCTAAATCACACTATAGGTCTTTGTCTGTGCCTCAACTATCAACCTGTGTAACTACAGTGTAATATAACAAGTAAACATCATCCTTGACTATGATTAAAAGACGGCTTCGACAGCATGTGAGAGGGAACCCTTTGGCTTCGTGTTGAGATTTTTTATACAGTTATGAATTGTTGTCAAACTAAACTGACCTTTTCAGAAAACCTGTTTTTTTTTATTAAAACATTTGTATTTTAATAAACGTGCCCTGTAGTTTGCTCTTGGCTGGCCAATATGCATAAATTATACATCAAAGTGTTCAGTTGTTTTGTTTCACATAATGCTACAACACACATTTCAAATAAACTTTTTTACATTCCCATCAAAGCCTCATCATGCATATAAATAAAAATATGATTTGCAATTAAATTTTAGTTTTAAGTAACTACTGACATATAAGCATTACCATGAGGTTCTAACATTGGTAACCCTGATATTCTGTCTCAAAATGTACCATCACATTAACTCAAACAACCTGTCCAGCTACAATGTGATTTAACTTTTCATTAACTTTTTAGAGAGAGGGCAAACAGGAGAAAAAGTGGCAAATAACGTGCAGCAAAAGGCTGCAAGTTGGGATCAAATCCAGCCTGCTGTCCAGAGGATTACAGCCTCATACATGGAACACATAGTTCAACCACCAGGCACCCAACGTCAGAACTATTTTCATGTATTAAATAAATAAATAAAAGTTATTTAAATGTGTGCCTTTATGTTTCCATCTGGAGTCCCACTCAACAGTTTTCTAGGATGATTCAAGTTGATACTAAATGCAAATGCCCGACTTGTGAGCTGTACAGGATGATTCACATGTATAAATGGAAGTGAGATTGAATTCCCCAAGATTCTCCTACTTCCTTCACTGTCAGCAAACCCACTTTAGGAAAATATATAGCTGTACAGATGTTATCAGATCAACACCCAGGCCTCAGGGAGGAGATAAAGCCATCGTATCTACTGAAGACTGAGTCATGAGAAAATGTTGTGATCTTTGCAACACATGTCGATTGCCCTCAAGAAATACATATTTAAACCTGTCTTTTCAAGGGCTGCAAGCCAACTTTATCATCATATTTTCCCCAGTAGACCTAAGAGTTAGGATCATTTACTTTGGTAGCAGAGAGATCAAAAGACAAAAGGAAAAGCTCGATGTGATGAATTAGAAATACAAGCTGTTTATAGACAGACAAAAATAAATCTAAAAGTAAGAAAGCAATAAAGTCAACAACCAGTAATGTTTAGCCAGTTTGAAGAGGCTGGAAGTTGTCATGTTATAGTACTTTCAGTGGAAAAAGGTTTCCAATGAGCCGAAGCTCAAAGATTAAAGGTTTTCCTTCAGAAAGGAGAGAGTTCTTGTTGCCTGCCAACACGAACAGCTGCTGTGTTCATCAGTCTCCCAAATCAACACATGGAGGAATAATCTAATAGTCATTATTCACATGACCCCTTCAGTGTTTTCAGGATTAGAACATCCAGGTTCATAGATAATTCAAATCTGTCCTGATGTACTCAGCAGATAGTTTATAATGTACAAATAGATTACTTTAAGGTTGCACCCTCATGGAGGTCTGGAAGAATCCAGTCTCAGGTTTTTATAGGTTTGGGATGGCAGGTTCATGCTGAATTGAACTGTCACCACAACGTTTGTTTGTTTGCAGAGTTTTTGACTGACAGGTGAGTAAAGATTGGTTAACATATTGTAAGTAGTTGTCATCTATGAACCATTGACACATTGAAACCATGTGTAAGTGTAGGTGTCTTAGGTTAATTTAATATTTCGTTACCAATCAACAGTTTATCCCATTTAAGATCGGTATGCTATCAGCTTTGGACAGTAGTAATTTTGTTAAATCAGCACTGGTGTTATGCCTTTGTTCTGATGTTGTCTTGTAGTTCCAGTGAAATTGTAGTCTTGGTAACTCCTGCATAAACTTGTTTTTTGTCTGCACATATGCTGTTCTTGCTGTCAAATTTGAACCCAGATTAATGGGTAGCCAAGGCCATGAATGCACGCCAGAAGCGAAGGCTGCTTTGTATGGTCTTATCCTATACAAGAGCTGCTGAAGCTCAAACACTAAAAACTTTGTTGCTGGTTCTTACTGAAAGAACTAAGACAGTTGTGTACAGGACTGCAAAGCCAGGGACTGCTCAGGCTGGCTGTGCTGACCTCTGTCCAGAGGTCACAAAAAGTGCCTTCAATGAAAACTGGATCATAGAGCAATGAAGAAGGCCTGAAGGCTACACAAAGTTAAAAGGTATTGACTTTCAGGTCTCAGTCCAAATGAGCATCTGTGGGATGTGCTGAACAACCGAGTCCAATACAAGGTGGCATTATCTCTAAACTTGTTCATGTCTCGTCTGGCTAGGATGGTTTTGGCTGAAGGTGAGTTTCCACAGTATAAGGCAGGTGGTCAAAGTTTCTGCCTTATTAGTGTATTCATTTAAGAGGACCAAGTAAAACACTTTGTCCTATGTTTAATATCGAGTCACTGCTATGATACAACACTCAGTCTATTTTTAAAGAATACTGTGATGATATGATGCATTTGAGAATATTGTGCTTTGTGTAGCAAACCCTGACTTAATTGTAAAACTATAGATAGATATGATTGTAACTTATGCCGTACTAATATTAACAGCTTCAAAAGTGTCACCATCATGTGAAGTCATGGTGAAGTCGGGCTGGTAAACAGTGGTCTGTTGTGTCGCCTCGCTGGATAACATTCCCAGCTGCAGGTAACATGCTGAGTTCTGACCCAGCCAAAGTTTTACTAGAGTGTTTCCTGGCACTACGGCGCTCCGGTGGCATTAAAGCAACATCAGTGCTGAGGCAACTCCTTGGCAAAATTGCCCAGCAAGTAGCCCCAGTGACTCACAGCTTTGAAGGCCCAGCTGGAGGAAATTCTTGTCAACATGAGCACACAACAAGTTCCATAGCCGTCACAGACGTTTGATAGGTTGGAAAATATGACATCCTGGAAGAGAAGAGACATCCTGACAGCCTCCCACCACCAACACAGACTGACTACCATTAGGAAATAATCTCTAACATTTAATTTGCAGTTTGACTGCTGTAATTCAAACAATTACGCCATAGATTTCTTTAAACCACAAACCAGTTTCCCTCTTCTATCTATCTATCAAATCCTTCTGTGGCAAACCAGTCAGCTGAGAAGGATCAAGTTTTCTTGCACAAGATCCTCCTTTAGAGAAGTTGATAGCATGGCAGACATCTTTCTTTGAATACAAGCTGAATATTTTAATGATTGGTTTTGTTATTGTGGCACTTTTAGACAAATAGATTAAGAAAAAAAAACAGACTGGATTCATATTCATGCAAACGTAACAAATATGTTGAACTGTGAGCATTTCACTCTTTAAGCTTTGTCCTCTAACAGTGTAAAGAAAGCAAAACGCTGTCAGGTTCACATCAGGGTCCAATCAGATCCCTGAAAAGCTTGGGAAAATGGTATCCTTTAATCTTAAAACTTGGCTCCTGGGACTGTATTGTTTCAGAGCTACGAAGCTGTGATTACGAGGCACTGGAAACTCAGCACAAGGTTTAACAGGAGAACCGTAAATGTGGACTTGCTTACATATCAGATAATTGAAGCTTTCCCCAGGCTTGCTTCTATAATGTTTTTTACACGTGAGGTAGATAGATCATGCTCATGTTCCACCCTCTCAGTTTACAACCACCAGACAGTGGAGGGCTTGTCCATCTTGAATTTAGGGACTGGAGAGATCTTGAGCTTAAAAAAAGCTGGTGTAACCGTGTGTTTAGGTTTTAATATGTCTACTGTCATGACCTTAGTAAAGTCAATGAAGAAAATTATTGGCAAGAATAGTTTTTCCAACATCAGGACAGCTGAGCTCAGCCTTCGAGACAGGGTATGGAGCTCAGACATGCAGAGGGGGCTTGGAGTCGAGCTGCTGTTTCTTTGTTCAAAAGCAGCTGAGGAGGTTAAAGCTTCTGTCCAGAGTGACTTAAAGAGACTGTGTTTCTAAGGATAGTCCTTCATTGCATCAGGACTGCAACTTCCTGAGCCTCGTCCCATTGCAACATGCACAATTAGATAATAGGATCAGACCTAAAGACATGAAGGTGACTGGTATGGTACGGGACAGCTGTAAAACTTTACATCATAGATTTTCACAGCATATAAGATAACCAAAGTATGTTTATGCAATCAAATTTCTGAATGTTTTATTGGTTTGCATTTAATCAGAGATTGGGAAGCTTCTTCTAATAGTGATAAGTTTGTTCAAAATGCTTAAACAGCTCAAAAAAATGTCCCACAGTGTTTGTTGAACATGGAAGGGCTTAGCAGGCTCCTTGTCACTGAGATGATCGTTTAACCAGATCATTAATGGTTTGGAAAAAATGACTTCCCCATAGAGTAAATGCATTAAAACCAGAACACAGACCAGCTCCAGTTTGGGTTTATCTCCCTGCCAAACCAGGGCATATTTGGATGGTCTAGCTCCCCCATAAGCTGCTCCTCAGAGTGCGGTTCCAGCTCAGCTCAGCAGAAAATACCAACACTGAATGGAAAAAGACATGGTAAAACACGTGAACCCACAAGGGAGCGAGCTACTGTTAGCTTTTCCATTCTTGGGAGGTATTTCTCATTTCTGCCTAAGGTGTAAAACTTTGGACTTTTCTGTAGTGCCTTGTCAAGATACACATCATGCCTAACACTCACTTTCACACATACACACGAGAAGAAAAAAACTGTGGGGCTGAGTAGATATTGTAAAGCATCCCCTAAGAATCTCCTCTGAGAACTTTGTTTCTACTTTTTGAGAATGGAGGAAAACAAAACAAACATACAAAACAAATAGAAACACCAATTTTCAGTGAATGGTTGTGCTTGATAATTTTATAAGCTTCCTTTTGGGGTGGGATGATGCTGTCCATCTATTCTTAAATTCTAATCCATTCCTTAAAAAAAAGGGTGAGGTGGGGGGTTAGCATTTTAAGAATTAAGTAGAAAAAAATCAGCATTTTGTTTTGTCTCTCTGTTGCAGGAATCTGGTTCTGTCCATCAGAAGTGGACTTTGATTACATAACAGTTCTGGTTGTATTCAAGCATGACTATCAGATTACAGATGGATCAACAGTTCACAGTAACATATTATTTGGCAACTTTAAAGGAGAGCAATCACCAACAAAGTAAAGAAGGATGCAGGGTGAATGTGTTTCTCCTACATTGCATGTAGTTCAGTAAGCAGCCTTAATCGCCTTTCTCTTTTTAACCCACAGAGGCATTTTCCCACTATTGTTACATCACTTATTGAATTTTGATGCCCATTCTTCAATGGCAGTGGCACACTCCTAAAATGGAACATTTTATTTTGGGATTCATATCTAATCCTTTTTTTGCAAATGATGTTGGGTGACTATTTGATAGCCAAGATGTCCTTCATGCAGAGTTACTTAAAATGCAAGGAAGACCAAATCAGCTAAGTTGACATGCATAAATCTTTGAAATTTAAAATGGTATGAAATAAATCAGCATTAAATAAAATCAGTGCTGTATAATTTGCCCTGTTTATTAGTATTTATCATTTAGAGCTGCCCTCTCAGACAGAACCCCCTGACAAAAGTGTCTAGCATGGTGCATTTACACTAACATAAGCAAGGTCTGTAATTAAACTTCTGATTCAAATGTACTGACATTTCTGATTAAAAACACTAAGACTGCATGTCATCCACCCTGTTTTGGAAGCAGCGTCACACTCTACAGCGACGTACAGCCTGCTGCAACTGATGTAAAGAAGATGAGGTCTACCTCCATGTATAAACGTCATCTTCTTCACATAGGTATGTAAAAAAGATGAAATTTTTCTGCCTTAAAGAACATGCAGAAAAATGTGAAAGAAACAAATAGCCTGGTTGCTAAGCAACAATAAAAAAGGGACTGCACTCTTTTTTAATCATATACAAAACAGCTGTATCTCCCATGGTGCACCATGGTAATTTGACATAAATTAAATGTTACACCCTGCATACTGCAAAGATTGTTATTCATCTAGTCACTTTTAGTCATCTGGATGCCTTCATAAATTTGATTTGCTCTCCAGAAATCTGTCTTATGTTCAATGCAGCCTTGATCATGTTTGACTGTAAGAAAGGTAGTGAAAGCTGCAGAGACCTTGTTAAAATAATTAATGTAACAAGAGGAACCCCTTAGTGTGTTGGAGTATGGTAGGAGATTATTCTCTGAGTTTACACTTTAATTTAATTCACATGGGTTTGAAAACATAGACGTCATCCTCAGTTTAGATTTAAATGGTTTGAGACGTAGTGATGTCTTGGGATGCTTTTTTAAACAGAAACCTTACATCATATATCTACAAGTACTTTAGACCAACATGGAGCACCAACTCTTTGGCTTTGGCTCACCTCCATCATTAGCATTGACGTTTCACAGAGGGAACCTAAACAGCAACAACAGCTGTACAGTCCTATTATTCTTGTTGAGCAAATGCTCTTGAGATTTAGTCAGACTCATTCATGCTGATGTAAAATATTTAATATGGCATCATCTTGGTGAAGGGAGGTGAGGTGACAGACCTACCAGTTTGATCTATAAAAAGACTTGAGCATTCAGGAGTCTGAAGCTAACTATCCTGGCATCACTTCAAAGCTCCTGATGAAAAGCACATGACTAAAGTCCTAATAACTCCAGTCACTGAGACGTACAGATGGTGTGATGAGAGAGGGAGAGAGAGTGGAGAGCTCCTGACTGAAACTGAACCCCTCACCCTAAGCAGCCGAGGTTTTCCGTCAGTGGGGGGGGTTAAGGAGGCTGTTTTTTCCTGGAGAGAGAGAGGGTGATGCTGTTCTCCTTTCACTGGGAATGTATTGACTGAGGATCCAAATCTCTGCCTTCCAGCTGGACCCTGCTGTCACACATCTCACTGCTTGGGGTTTATACAAGGACACAAAACACACCTGACGGCTGAGGTAGGACACACCCTTGGTTTATTTACAAAACAGCGACCTCTTCTTTTTAAACCTCTAGCTAGACAATGCTACATGTTTTATTTTCATAGAATAAAACACCTCTAGGGTTGTGGGAAAGTTTACTAGACTTCTGCTGAATGCATTAAAGGTGGAGGAGTTGTTTGAGGACAGTCATAGAGCTGGTTTAAAATTTTAGTCTGATTTTCTTTCATTTACCAGATGAATTACCTTTTAAAAAATAGAAAAGAGGAAATCTTTTAATTAAGAACTTTTCAAACCATTTTTTAAGCAAATCAGATTTTTAAGCAAACCTTTGAAGTACTTTCAGATTGTGTTACTGTAATGTTTATATGTCGTGGGTTGTGTTTCACGTAAACTAAATAAATGGCAGATTTGAGGGGATGAGGATGTTTAGTCTTTCAGCTTTATGTTGTGGTCTCTTGTGGTCATTTCTTGTCTGGAGTTTTGTTCAAGCTGTTCTCATCTCACAAAAACTCAAAGACTACAGACATCGCAAAGTAGTAAATACAAACATATGAGGGACATTGTTTGAACCACCTCAAATTTCCATAATTACCTCAAATAAAGAGCAGATAGACGTTAAACTTTTATTAGAGCTTCATCTACGGAAAACTTCTTCTTTGGCTCAAAGTTTATCAGCAACAGCTAATACAATAATCAATGACAGTGATACAAATGACACCACAACTTTGAAACATATGAATACCTCATGTTCTTTGAATTTTGGATGCTGATCAAACTAGATGTTGTATCTTGCTTTGTTGAAATAGGATGGACACTTCATTTCATACTGTGACTGAAATCCTGTGCCTGCATCAGTCTGGCTGAATTACAGAAAGATTTATAGGATCCATTTTAAGGACTCTTCTGATTAAATATTAAATATGATTATTATGAAACTGAAACATAAGGGTATTATCTACATTGTACTGTAAGTTGTGACATAAACCTCCCAAAAGTTGCCACATGCACATTAAGAAAACAGCCTCTTTCAGCTAAATGAGCTCATGTGGAACAAAGACAGCCTGGGTGCAGTAAGGGTCTTTGCTGAGCAGTATTTGCTGTCGCAGCAGGATGCTCGACCACCATCACATAGTTGTGGGTGGACTGAATTCATCAAGATTACCATGAGCACGCAACCAGACAATCTCAGCCCCTCTCTGCTGGGTGAGTGTGTAATGGAGAAAGATATATAAATCAATGCCTGAATCACCACCGATGCTGAAAAGGTGAGAGCAGGAGAAACATTTATGTTGGCTGCAAGAACTCATTTCCAGTCGAGGTTTTCTTAGCTTCATGGAAAAACGGATCGAAAAAAGAGCAGCACTTACTGAAACCAATCATTCTAGGAACTCTGCGTGCCCTTTCACCATGCGCTGGTTTGGCCAAACATTCCTAAATCACAATCATCTCAGACTTTACTTTCATCAAAATATTTCCAGTGCTCTTTTTTTCTGCTGCTGTATTTGAGATTTTTTTGTTTTTGCTCTGATAGCCAGCTGCTGTGACATCACCACTTCTCAGTTTGGTATGAAAACCATTCATCCATCAATCCATCCATTCATCCATCAGACCATTCATCCATCCTCTCCAAACCACTTAACATTAGGCTTTTTGACTCATTGCACAGCTTCTCAGTTGAACCAACAGCAATTAAACTTATTTGTTCATTTTCAGTGCTAAAGCTGAGCCTTGATGAGGAAGCGGTCAGAACAACTAAACTGCAGGTTGTTTGAAAAGTTAACGAATTAAAAAGTGTTTAAATGTAGTCAAAGCATTGGAAAGTGCCCGATGTGAAATGTTGTGACAGTGTTTTGTGTTTATTGTACTTGAAATATGAAAATTGTAGTTAGAGGGATACATGTTATATCAACAGCATTAATCTCTGAGGCTGTTTTCCATTGTTACCCTGCAATACCAATGACCTCACATCAATATATTACTGTCAGAGACCAGAGAGTTTGGCAAGTACTTTTACTTTTGAAGCTTTAAAGCACCTTGGGGTGAATAATTACTGCAGGATATTAATTTGACTGGTCATATGAGAGGTTTTATTGCAACCTTGGTTGTTTATGCTCCTTTGTTGTCATCTTAAATAAAAGATTGTGATTGGGTCAGTACATCTGCCACCAATGGAAAAACCTTTAAAATGGTGATGGTTCCAGACCCACATGCCAGTGAAAATGAATATGACTTTGCTGATGTGTCTGCAGATAATTTTAGGATAAATTTGTTACACATTCAGACTGAAAGACACGCAGGAGGAGGATGACAGACAAATTCACAATGAACTGTTTTAAACCAGATTTCACAAAAAAAAAAAAAAGAAAAAGAAAAAAAGGAAAAAGAAAAAAAGACAAAGAAAAAAAAAAAGAATCCGATTTGGCATATCCCACTGATTATACAGTATACTGAATATAAATGACCAAAACTGAGTTAAAATATGGTCAAACAGTCAAGTTTTTGAATTTTGCGGCACAACTTCAAACCTATGACCTCTTAAACCAATGTGTCTCTCAAAGATGTTAAAAGATGAGGAGTGATGGTGTAAATCTGTCAGTTGTCATTATTTCATACTTATGTTAGTTGCTCTCAGTAATTAAGTCAGATCTATCCTGAAACAACATGGATCTGCGCGTCTGGCCTATAATGTTACTATAAACAAACTAACTAACAAAACTTTTGTCTGTCTCTACAGCTCTCCCTGGTCGCTCATTCACTGACCAGCCTTCTAATACAACCATGAGGGTCTTCCTCCTACTTTGCCTGTTGGCACTAGGCAATGCTAAACCTTACCAGCCAATCAACGTCATGGACTTTATGAAAAACTATGACATCATGATGGCAGACTCAATTGATGATGATGATGACGACGATGATGATGATGAAGATGATGATGATGATGACGATGATTACGAAGATGAAAACTGCCCAGCTGGTTGTCACTGCTCACCCAGAGTGGTGCAGTGCTCTGACCAAGGTCAGAATATGCATAGTATGAATACATCTGGATCCACATGTCACTGTAAACAGAGTGTTGACAGACGAAGAAGCGCTCTTGTTTTAACTCTTACTTGGCCTCTTACTGGACACAGAGACGAGGTAGCAAGCTGACTGCTGAAGATGATCACAGATGTGCTACTGACTGTAGAAAACAGTTCAACAAGTGGCTTATAGATCTAAAAAAGTGAAAGTAACAACAGCTTATTACTTGGTGTTGAACTATAGATTTATTTGGCTCCAATGACACTGATGCCAAGCAACAGACTGTTTTAACAATAGTATTTTTCATGCACTCCTGAAACAGCCAGTTAATATTAAAGCATTTAAACAGAGTTGAAGTTGATCAAGCTTGTCTTGATGGGACGGAGAAGTCATAGAAAATTGAGACCAATTTCTAGAGAAGTATTTAAGATTCACTGTAAGAAAAGGATTTTTTCTGAATTGCGTTCTCGGTGTACAGGTGATGCCAGAATTATAAAACTACAGTATCTAGCATTGATTTGCCAATTTTGCTTCTACCCAGGTCAAATCTCTGTCCCGGAGAAGATCCCTGAAGACACTGTGTTGCTTGATCTTCAGAACAATGACATCACTGAGATTAAGGAAAATGACTTCAAGGGCCTCCACAAGCTTCATGTAAGATATACGTTCAAACATGGACCGCCCTGCATGCAGCAACACTTCAAACAGTAACGTAAAGCAGACATACGGCACATCTGCTGTCAGAGATGTAAAGATTAACATCATTCCACTGAATAAAAACAAAGCACAACAGCAAATTAATTCCAGTAATATCATAATGAGCGCCAATCTCTCCTCTTTCAATTAAAACTACCCGAAGGACAAACAGATGGTGTCCACACATCACTACAGTTCAGTTCAGCTACATTTGCAGGGACTATAAAGCAACCAAAGGCGGTCTCTGTCAAATACAGTTTGACAAGAAGTGGCTCGCTGAAAAGGGGCTGCTTTGATGCTGTTGTCAACAAGACTCGGAGTGCACAGCTAAGTTATTGAACGAGGAAAAAAGTACAGCAGTTGCAGATTCTCAGAGAGCTCTTTGTCTCTCAGCATTCAAACAGTATTTAGTAAAGCACATTTATGCTTCTGGGATGTAGTTTAAAATGCAAAAATGTGCTTGACTTGTGTTTACAACATACAAAAAAGTGTTAAAAAGGGCAAAACACAGCCTGAGAGAAAACATCTGGATTGTTCAAAGTGCACCGCGTGTTTAGTCAGATGTGTGTGAGAAAAATCAAAGAGAAATGATTGGGGAAAATGAATCCCTTGTTTGTTGCCTCACTTTATCTTAACATCGCCCATTTGCTCTACTGCACATTTATTATTTATTTGTTTCTAGACCAACAAAAAGTCTCTGCTTTGTCAACAACAATGTTTTATTGGAGCTTTTAAAGAAAATGTAGAGGAAGGCATAGAGGAACAGCTCAGTTATTGTAGAGTCTGCAGTCTAAGGAGGCGATGGTCCCTCTAGATAAAACCCTGATAGTTCCTCT
Source organism: Xyrichtys novacula (assembly GCA_962446985.1). Classification (NCBI taxonomy): domain Eukaryota; kingdom Metazoa; phylum Chordata; class Actinopteri; order Labriformes; family Labridae; genus Xyrichtys; species Xyrichtys novacula. The sequence goes on from OY660865.1 coordinate 39,282,693, forward strand.
AGATAAAACCCCTACAGTCCTTCTGAATAAAACCCCGATAGTCCCTCTAGGGCTGGGTGATAAACTGAAAATTTACTGATACTGAAATTTACGACAATAACCGATCATAATTTTAAAAAAAAAAATAAATGGATAAAAGTTGGTTTTGGATGTGTGTAGGTAGGCTATGGTATCATGTTCCTTTAAGGCGCTGTCCTACGTCAGAGACCTGACTCCACCCCATCCAGACAGTAACAAAGAGGGAAAGACAGGTGAGGAGATGGAGGACAGTTCAAAAGTTGTAGCAGCTGGAGCGCCGGCTGAAGAAGATAAAGTTAATGTGGAAAGGGTTAGCAGCTCGTGGAGTAGTTATCGTCCATTTATCGTTATCAGGGTGAACTGCTCAATATATCACGATATTGATCTGAAGCCATATCGCCTGGCCCTACTCTTGATAAAACCCTTAAGGCTCTGTTTTCATGCCCGCCGAAAGGCGCACCCCGCGCACTGGTTATTTCGACTGGCGGAGTCTGGCGCACAGCCAGTTTAGTTTTTCTGTAGACTGAGGCGCACTGAGGTCTGCCAAGCTGGTGTGGTGGCGTGGTAGGGGGAGGTGTCGACAGAATCAGCTGGCGCACTGACATATTCATGCCCGCCAGTGGCGTGGAAACTGTGCGCTGAAAGCTCGCTGAATCAAACCCAGTTAGGGTTAGGGCAGTTGGAGAGCAGCTGGTCTAGCGGTATTTTGGTAGACCGGCAGCGTAGTGTGCACACGTCACTGATGCCTCACCGGCAGGTTTCCACAGTGTCAGGCACATTTCAGTGCAACAAATGTTATTTCGACTGGCGAAATGGATGTTTCCACAAGTAACTTACACCGCTGGAAGGTGTTAAGTTAGGGAGGGGGGATACTTATGCTGGGCTGTGCTGCTCACCAAAATACCAAATTGTGCTTGGGCACGCCTTGTCGACGCAGCGGACCTGACTTACCCCGCACCTACGCAACACCGCCAGCGAGGCATGAAAATAGAGCCCCTTGGTGTGAGCGAAAGGACCCTGACAGCTGGTCTGTCTTTCATCTGGCTTTTGCTTTCATAGCAGGGAACAAACCAAATGAACAAACCAAAGTTATACTGTTATGTACCTCATATGCCATGAAAACAATGTGCATGCACTGCTTTGTGCTAATACAGTGGTCTGTCATCAACTGCGAGTACAATGTCTTCATTCTCCCACCTGTTGTGAGTAAGGAAGCACACAGAATGTATCTTCTAACTTTTATTTGAATTTATGTCTTCCATAACAGGGTCTGTTTCTGATAAACAACAAGATCTCTAAAATTCACCCCAATGCCTTTAAAAACATGGACCATCTCAGACTGCTGTACCTCTCCTACAATCTACTGACTCAGATCCCTGAAAACTTGCCTCCTAATGTTGTTGAGCTACGCTTTCATGAGAACAAGATCAACAGAATCCAGAAGGATGCATTTAAAGGCCTGAAGAAACTTCATGTGTTGGGTGAGACTTGGTTAAAGCTTCCTGTGTCAAATTACAATAACCTCTACCCAGAACAAGTTTGGTATCACAGAGTCTCCTGCCTATGAAAAATCAATGCGCTCCATGATGATTTTGAAAACGTGAGAAAGTCTACCAGATCTCCTAGAGCAACTACTGCAAATGTCTTTTCATATCACTCCTCCTGGAATGCACTTCAAACAAGTTCAATACAATTACATCAGAAGTGTTAGTGGGTTTTTAATAACTGTTCTTGTCCAAACAGAGCTCGGTGCAAACCCTCTTGCCAACAGTGGAATTGAGCTTGGAGCATTCAACGGTTTGTCTACTCTGTATGTTGGTATGGCAGAGGCAAAACTAACTGCTGTACCAAAAGGTAGGTGGGCTAACTATCAACTCATGTTAGGTCGATTCAAACAAACAAATGGCACTAATGTCACTAAGTAAGATCCTTTAACTGAAGAGTTTGTTTGTAATCCACTATTAGAAAAAAAGGCAATGACCTTGGCATTTTTTTTATCGATCTTTGGGGTGATTGGATTTGGTGTGTTTTTTATCATCTCCAAGACCTCCCAAGGTCCATCACACAGCTGAGCCTAGACTACAACAAGATCCTCAAGGTGGAAGTAGAGGATTTCATCAGATACAAAAACCTGCAATGGTGAATATGAGTGACATTTAAACCAAAAACACCTTCAGATTTTTAAGAAAAGCAACATTTTCTCCCAGATACCGTTTAAAGAAATTACTGTTTATAACAATAATTGCTGTATTTATTAAAGTTATTATATTTTCTGTCTTATCTTTTTCTGGCATTGTTAATTACTTTAGTACCTCGCAGGCAAACGAAATTCAAAGCTGTCATTTTTTGTTTTTTTTGCAGGCTTGGACTTGGTTTTAACCAGATTAAGTCTGTAGAAAATGGCAGCTTTGCCAGCACTCCAAGCGTCCGTGAAATCCATCTGGACAACAACCGTCTGAGAAAGGTCCCACCTGGCCTCAGCTCCCTCCGCTACCTCCAGGTGAGATACAGAATTTGGCATTTTAGCAAGTTACTGGTGAATCCAGTTTTGTTGGCAAATATAACTTAAGTTGAGACACTGGTTCATTCTTTGGCTTCACTTTTTATGAGTCAGACAGTTTTAAGCATTTTTCTCTTAGTGCTAAACAAGGCTAAATATGATCACAGAGAGATTACAATTTTCAGAAGTGGCAGAGAGCAAAATAAGACATGGTACTCCTTTTGTAAATCCTGGTTTTCAAGTTTGTCTTGGAATATCCTGAGGATACGACATAATTTCTCTTAAAAGCCCCCTGATGAAGAAATTCAGGGGCATCTTTATGGCATAGCTGAAACACCTACGTGGTTTCCTTTTGATTCAACTTCAGTAGCTGTTTGCACTCTAAAATCCATCAAGATGGCTAAGCTTTGGGCCTAGAAAAGATCATCTAACTCTTGCCAACACGACTCTTTACAACTCATTTGGTTCATTGTTGTTAATGGGGCTTGGAACCTTAAGAGATCCATCTGTCTACCAAATGTTCCACATTACCCTCGCAGGATACCAAAACGCCTCACTTAATTTCACTGCAAATCTTTGATGCTAATGTCAAGTTAATTTTCTTTTACATCCATGATGTGTGAAGTATTCAAATGAGTTGTCACTTTAGAAATGAAGAACAGAAATGAGAATGTTTGATACATTTTTTAACCATCTCATGTCCACACGTTTCTTTCAAATACATCGTACTGGACCATAAAACGACGCCCATTTTCAGAGCTTCACTCAACCATTATTCTTTTAGTCTAAAGTTGCAACTTTGAGTTCTCAGAAAAGCATTTCACAAAAGTACAGCAGAGACAAAAATGACTAAAAATGCATCCTCTTGTTCTTTTAGGTGATCTACCTCCATGGAAACAAAATCAGCAGTGTGGGAGTCAATGACTTCTGTCCCATTGGTTCCAACATCAAGAAGAACCTATACACTGGCATCAGTCTGTTTGCCAACCCAGTGAAATACTGGGACATCCAGCCAGCCACCTTTCGCTGTGTGACAGGAAGGAGGGGAGTTCAGCTAGGAAACTTTAGAAAGTAGGATTTGGAAGTTGAAACCAGGCTTTGCCAACAGCTCTTGAGAACTGCAAACGGTTGTTGAGGTATAAGGAAGGAACTGGAAACAATTCAGAGTGATTGAACAAGATAAAACCATGCTCCTTCAAAATAAGCTGTCTAAGAAATGGGGAAAAACTCAGATTTTGATGTAAATAAAAACTGTAGAATGCTGGTACAACTTAAACAGAAAAGTTTTCAGCCATATGAAAGAAAAACAAAAACAAAACTCTAGTCTTGATGTTGAAACAGACACGTTTGTAGGGGTGGAGGAAACAACGAAAACAGACGTATATTATACTGAAAATCAACACCAGACCCCTGTCTACCTTTGTGAGGTGCATCCTGTAACTGGAATCCTAAGTCTTATTCCTTACTGTTTGCTTTGTGACCTTTTCCAGGAATATAGCGCCACCCTGTGGCTAATTTTTAAACAATGCCACCAAAGGGCTTCCATTGATAAAGTCACATTGTAAAAAAGTTAGTTTTTTTTAACATTATGAAGCATTGTAATTTACATCTAAGATTCATTACCTGTAAGATAAGTAACAGAAGTGACTACAAGAACATCATTAATCTAAAGTAGCAGGTTAATAAATTAATGATGCTGGCATTATTTAGTGCAATAAATCACTCTGAAGTTTGTCTTTGAGTAGATGTTTTATATTATCTCACTGCATGTCTGTATTGTAATTATTTAGGGGCTGAAAGCTTTGTATAAGACTGGATTGCACATCAGCCTTGATCTGAACACGAAGAGTCACTTTGATTTTATGACATACTAGGCAACCAAGTCATTACTGAAATTGTAAGAAGAGAATGTAATTCTCATTGTGGAACGTTGGAGAGTATCTTTCTAAAAAAAACATGTTTCCTCCAGAGATCTCTCCTCTGAATGGTGCTATATTTATTTAGTGTGTCTTGAATAAAACCTGGAACACCTCCCCATGTATGTCTGTATGTTTTGTCAAAACGAAAGCTGGTTCATTAACATTTAAATCTGCTTCATGACTATCTACTTGTTTCAAGCCTTCACAGACGTGGAATAAAAAGTTTCTTTTTGAGACTTTGTAGTGGACTTCAAGACACTGAGAGGAGTTTTTATGTTGTGATGATACTTGTGACACTTTCGGAAAAGTGGTTAGTGTTTACCCCGGATGAAGACTGCATTTTCTATTAGCACCATCACCCACTGTTGTCAAGATGTTGCATAGCATGCATTTTATGAGGAAAAAAATGAATGGAATACATATCTTTGTGGGGTGCAGAGCAATGAGGTAATGTTACAGTAAGTGGTTAACTGACAAGTAACAATAACAAAACTTTGTAATCTCTTGATTTAATAGGTAGTTGGCTTACAAGAGCTGACAGACATTAATGAAAACTAATGACATAACAAAAACTAGACTTTCAAAAACATTTTATCAACAATCAAAAATAAAAACGAGGCTTTTCCAGATAAACGATGACCAAAGCTGAATCATATGTTTACAAAACCAACCAAAATAAAAGAAAATACTCTAAAAACACCCTTGTTTTTCATCTTTGTCACCAGCACCCCAAATGGTCTTCATGATTCATTTCAGGAGCTGGCCAAGAGTTCAGTTTTGACAAGATCTTTTAAAAGTGGGTTTCCTTCATTTTTTCACACTTTTAATGGGGCATTTTTAAAGCAATTTCTTGGGCTCTGCCTCTGAAACATTACAATACCAAGACAGCTTTTTGTTCATCTGCCAACTGTAAATTCTCTGATTGACACACACAGGTGAAGTATACTGTTCCTCATTTTGTGCCAGCAATGGTTCAGATGTAGGGGCTGCTAAACTTATAAGAATATTTCTCCATATATTGATGGCAGGGAAGGAGAGGGGTGGTTGATGGGTAAGCAGGGGCAGATTCTGTTTTTTTGACTAGGGTGGGGCACCTCAGGCACTGATTTATGCAATGGTGGTCGACAATATAAAATTAAAATCTTTTAAAAGAGATAAAATTCAAAAAAATCCCTGCCTGCTAATTTACCACTCACTACCAATTTTTGCCTGCTGAGTTCTGCAAACAAGCACTTCCAGGTAAGGGCTGAATGTTAACAAGGCCTTTCACAAAAAATCCAGCCTGGAGACAGGCAGTGATTTTAGTTTGTAGAAACATTCTTGTCTGATAGAAAAATTAAGAAATGAATTGGACAAGTACCAGTTGAAGGAAATAACTAGGGGAAATTTTGATTTGTGCACGGTTTTCTAAATTTGCAAGACTTGACTGTAAGACAGCAGAATCGCCTTAGATCTTATATCTAAACCCTCACAGAAATGCACATTTATATAGTATTTCAATGAGAGCTGGGACCACTCATTAGAACAGAAACAACCTAAACCACCAGAAACTGATGTCAAATATCTCCTTTATTACCAGTCATTCACTGAGAGCTGACTTGGGAGGCTAAAAATGAACAGTTAAACTTAAGCACCAGCAGATGTCACTGTACACTCAAGAGTTAAAGATGGTATCTTTGTTGCATTGGAAGTCTGAAAAATGATACAGAAAGTGACAACACCCAGCAAAAGGCTGATTCAGATTTCAGATCTCAAGTGCAGAGATTTGGCTCTACTGATCCCTGTCCTGTTTCTGGGGAATTAACTGGACAGTACAGGCGACCCTTTCCAAACCTCCTGAATGTTCAAATGTTGCAGGTTTTGTCCACTTCACCACTTCTTCTTTAGTAAGGTACTTCTCAGTTACAAAACAGTGAAACTTTAACAGGTCTTGGGAATGCTAAAAACTGTATACATACAGAGTTCAATTTATATTTCACAGAATTCAGCTTGGAGATTTTGAAGCCATCGATATTTTGTGGTGGTGGTGGTGGTGGTGGTTCTCTTAAATGTGAAAACTGTGCAGGCTCAAACTATGTCCATAGTGAGGGTCATTTTTAAGTACCAAGTAAAAACATGAAACTTGTCAAATAGCCGCAGTTTCTTTAATTTAAAGTCCTTTTACCAATATCAACATCTTCACCAATTCATGGAATTTGCTCAAGTGTATTGCAATATTTTTTGCACCTGGATCAAGGCTACGCTTATATGGAGCTTTTTTATTATCTCTTTCCTATTCAGTGCAGTCTTTTTTCAATTTAAGGGCATGACTTTTTGATTTCATGCCCAGATTTTGTTAGGCTTTTCCTAAAGACTCTGTCCTTTTGAGAAGCTGAACAAAATCTGAACATGAAATCAATGCTTCACGCTCTCATACTGAAAGACCAAACCTTTGAATGAAGATAAAGATGATACGAGGGAACCATAACTTTAAATACTGTTATTGGCTGACTTGTGACTTTTTTATTTGTGCAAATTTGATCTTAAAGAAAATCTTCACAACAATCCAAATCCTTCTAAGAAAGTTTTCTAAAAGCCTGGCAGGACAAAATAAAACTGCTGCCTGTCTCAATTCTGTTTAAAATTAAACTGCATGAAAATACAAAAAGTAGCCACCAGTTAGTCTCCAACCAACCAGCTGACTTCTTGTTGAACTGTTCCTTTCTCCAATTATCAACACAAACAAGCTTAAACATCCATCTGAAAATCAACTAAATAACCTGTTAGAGCGGATCCTGTCTGCAGCTGGTAATAGCTTAGCTTCAGATCTAGTTCTCTGACTGCTCTCTCAGTAAAGGGGCAAGATGACCAGAATCATGTTTCTCATACATTCATTACAATCCATTATGACACTTTTGGCAAGTGCCTCATATGATCTCACATCAGAGTGGCTGGAGAATCTTGCATTCATTGCTTCATCTTACACTGATTGACTCTTTGGCTGCTCAGAGACAGCACATCAGGCTGCTGACACCACAGACTGTTCTAACTTTTCAATTGTTGATAGCATCTTTTCATTAACAACAAAAACATCTGAATACCATCTGCTTTGTTAGTGAGGAGTACTGAGGGGAACTACTGCAGTGATTCATTCAACAATGTCAGTAACCACATGTAGACCACCTGTGGGCCCCCCAGTCCAGTTGATGGCTAGTTTGTGAACCAAAAAGCTTTGTCTTGTTTAAAACTCAATCTCAGACCCACACATACATGATCTGGTTGTCTGGCTGGCTCCTGCAGAGATATTACACAACCTCAAAGCAAGTGAGTGTACAGAGTTTACAGAGAGAGATCAATAACTGGGCTGTGACTAGTAAATAAAGTGAAAGAAAAATGATTCACGGTCAGTCATGTGTATGTTGTGCCTTTAGTTAGTGTGTTAGGTCCACTCTTAACCATGCAGTGAGACTATTTAAGTTGTAGCTTTGCTTGGTGGTACCACATAAGGTTTGTCTTAATTAGTACACTGTGACATCTCTATGCTCATAACTGATCTATATTGTCAAATTACAACTTGACATCGAGTGGCAAGTCTACTGTATTTATGTGATATCACAGTCCTTGATGCAGTTCTTTGTTTATGGATAACAACTGTGGAAGTGCAGATCCATTAGATATGTATTTAATATACGGAATAATTAATCTATTGTGAATAACATGCTATCTACAAAGAGCTGATAAAACTCTTCTCTTCATACTCTTCTGTATTATCCCATCGTTAAAAACGAAGTGCTGTGACAACAGGTATTCAGGGAGGACTTAACACTTACTCAGAGCTTTGTGTAAACTTTAGTTTTAACTTATGCCAACACTGAAACTGTCTCAGCTGGTGCCACCTAAAAGTGTGAGCAGAGTGTAAATTAGAAATTACATTAGAACAAGGTTAAATTTGTACTTAGGTACAGCTGGTGCAGCCCAGTGTGTAGAACTAGAAAGCAGTAATGATCACATTGATCAGTTGATGGAAGATAATGAGGGCGACTATAAGCAGGTGGCAACAAGGAAGTCGATAACTGAACTGAACGGGCACAAGAGTTCATGAGTCTGAGGATGTGAAATGCCAGCATGATTTGAGGTATCTCTGGAAAAAAGCTAAGATGCATAAAACATTTGTCAGACGATACATTACAAAGTACATTTTTTATATGAATGATTGTAATTTAAATGATGTTAAGTTCAATATGTGTCCCAGTCCTGCCATTAAAGTAAAAGAAAAACTGACACTAATGGAGCATAACAGGAAGTCTTGAGCCTCGTCCATCAAAATTGAAGGAATCTGAAAACCACCAATTTTTGTTTTACAACTCAAGGGGAAATCATGCTGCTACAATTATCTTCCTGTTTTCCAGTAAAATGATAATTATTCATTTTGAGAACAGTTTGTCTGCCTACACTAGATATTAACTTTGTATTTTTTTGCTTTTGGTTTGGTTTCTGCCAATTTCTAAGAAAATTATGTGGCACTTTAGCAAATAGTCTTGTCAGGAGTCCAGCTTGAAACAATTGGCTGTCAGTTATGGAAAGAAAGCTATTTTAGTGCAACTATTTCCTAGTAGTTATAAATTAATATATATATATAAAATGTCTCTATGAAAGCTTTTTTTATGAATGTTTTAGGAGGTGTTGATTATTGATGCTGGGCACAAAAACATTTTGAGTTCCAACAAAACCGATACAAACAGTGAGACACACACAAGCAGGCATACTGGATTTGATAAAATCATGTGAAAACATGCTGGGCTGTGTGTTTTCTTTGCCCTCTCGGTCTCTCTGGGAGGCCCCTGTCAAACAGCAGTCAGCTCCCTACGGACTCCAGGAAACCCAACACCTGCCAGCTGCATTTAACAGATGGATCTTTACCTGAAACTGAAACAGTCTGCAGAAATCTAGACGGAGCTGCAGTGCAGTACAACCATGCAGTGCAGCGGATGGTTTGCCTCTCAAATGTTTTGTCTTTTAAAATGAAGATTTGTTGTGCTGTGGGTAGGGTGGAGGGGAGCTGCCTCTTTCTATTTCTCCAGGAAACATATGGAACAGATCTGCCGGTTGGCCAGGCCTCGTTCTGCCACGTCTCACAGCCTCACACACACACACACACACACACACACACACACACACACACACACACACACACACACACACACACACACACACACACACACACACACACACACACACACACACAGAAAATGGTTCTTAGTTCAGTGCTTACCTCTCTTCACCCTGTTTCTATCCTTCTTACTCTTATTGTCCACTTTACACTTGTCATCTCCTCTCCTGTCATTCACTTTCCTTCATTCAAAACTAATCAGCCGGCTGTCTTCACTGCACTGTTCAGTCTTCAAGCTCATGAAGTCTTCTGAAAGATCCTGGACCAGCTCTCAAAATGACTGTAGTATTTTTTATCCAGTCATTGTCTTCATTAAGGTGAGGTTTAAAAGGAGGATGACTACTACTTCTGGTATACATGAGGTTCAAAAGCTTAGGAAAAGCCAGCTCAGGCATGCTGCTATCTTAGCAGGTCAAGTTTGTACATTCAGATTGCAACCATTGGTATTGTTGGTACCATTGGTCTTTGTCAACTTAGAGTCATATTTCAACAAATGACAATTTGCTTATAATGGAACAACTCTCTTTTAACTGACTCTCCGGCACAATGTTTCTACAGTAAAAATACTTTTTCAGCTATACATATAAAAAAATGTTTTTTAGGATATTTGTGTGAAAATAATCTTTCTTTTCAGCCATGCTTTTTTGTTTCCCATTGTCTGTGTGATGATGACGATGAAGAAAGTCTTACATGTGAACCATTTCAAGATAACCTCATCTTTTAATCATATTTTTCTTCCTCAAGTCAACTCCTCCTCAACGGCACTCAATACATTTCTTAGGAAGAAAGCTGCTGGGAAATTCTTGATTTCTGGTTCTTCTTTTTGGTAATAACCATAAATCTGTGATAACTGCTGGAGCTCTTGTGCCTCCTGAGGCACATGTTCACTATAAAGGTTGTTTCACTGCCTGGGGAGATAAATCAGCGGTCTCTGCAGTTCAAGTGTGTTAAACCCAAAAAACTACGAATTCAGATCACTTCTCAGAGCCTTTTTTCCCCCTCTGTTCTTCTCTTCGGCTTTTCTAATCTATTAAAACTCTTTTTCTCTCATGCTGGCCCAGCAGGAACAAGCCATTTAGCAAGGTTTACCCCAACACAACAATTATTAGAAGCTGCTAAATAAGTCACGACCCTCAGTGACAGGCTGTTGATGGCCTGTACTCCAAACTGTCTCATGGATGGACTGCACAAACAAAGATCAACTTTTTATTTCAATGCTTTTATAGTTTCACTGAGTTAACAAGTTTAATTGAGTTACAAAGAGTCAACAGATTTTAATTTTAGACTCTAGTTTTACGTAAAAGCTGGACAAGCTCTGTGACAAAGTTGACACTCATCTGCTTAGAGTGTCAGAAATGTTCTGAATCAAATAAAATGCCAGGACAGAAACTGCGGACAATCACGACTTTTAGGAACTTCTTTCTCTCTAAGAGTTTGCAGTGAGTGACCTCGGTTATGCCGAGCTTGTGGAAGATGTTGGTCCGAGGCAGATGAAAGAATTAGACAAGGCAGAGAGAGGGCTTAAGTTTCATGAGTATAAACTACGGACTAAGTGGGCAATGGTAGACTCATTAAGCACTGTCACTAGCTTCTGCCACTCTTATGACTGGAGATTTGAAAACCTCATCCATCACTTCACAACTTTCTAATGAATTCAAGGCTACAGCGACATCATCCATCCATAGCACCTCCATATCCTCATTAACTTTCCAGTAAGGATCATGTCAGCATTTGCTTTTCAAATCGTACACTCCATCCTGAAAAGACTTACCACCCGTACACATGCTATCCTGCTACCTTAAGCCCCCCATCAAAACAGGTACAGGAACTGTTAGAGAACAATGTCAGGTAGTACTGGGAGAGTACAAGAAGTGGGTCTGTCAGCTGCGCATCATTTTGTATTTCAGATACAGTGTGATTTGACACAGGACATGTTTTTGACATGCTCGACTAACTGATAAGGGAGCAAAAAAGTCTCCCTAACAACAGAAACAGCCCTCTGCTATTCAAAGCCACATTCAACCCACACAACAATATCCCTTCATCAATAATGAGAATGGCTACAATACTTTCTTTTCACTGGGCCTACCTATGTCTGGATTAATTTATCCATCTGTTAAAAGTTTCTGCTGTTGACTTAAAAATCATGAGGTGAAAAAAAAAAAAACTGTCAATCACCTTCCCCATTCTTTTAGTCACTACGCACAGCTCATGACCAAAGATGAGGGTTGGAAAATAGATTCAATGGAGAGCTAAAAGCTTTGCCTTCCAGCTCTGCTCTCTTACCACAATGGTCAAGTGCCACAAGGTCTATCAAACTCATGATCCATTTCACCCTCACTCATGAGAAGACCCCATGAGAGTTTGGGTCGTGACTCACTGATATTTTAACTAATACAGGTGGTGCCACCACGGATTTAAAGCTGAATTGCTCTTGATATTTCTGGGATTTTCTCCACTTCCTGGAACCACCACTTGCGAGGTAACGTTGTATGCATTCGGCAGGAGAATAGCTGTGATGACCCTTGGCTCAAACAGCATATCCCCAGGTGAGCTACGCAATCTTTGTACACCCATAGGCTGTATCAAGTGTCAATCATAGAAAACATCAACCCCCGAATAACTTTTAAAAATGGAGCTGCACAGAAAAAAGAGGACTTGAGCACAAACCAGTCTTACAGTAACTACATGTCAACATAGCAAACAGGGGGGAGAAAAACGTATATTCTGTGTAATTAAGTTTGTCCACAGCTCCCTAAGGATGGCTGGAGAAGCCGGGATTTATGACCTATACTGTAGCCCATCACCAGAGGGTGCTGTTCCCGCGGTGGCTTCACCCAGCGAGAAGGCAGATGGCGTCCATTCTATATACAGTCTATGGACAAAACCCTATCAAGCTATGACTTGTTCACAACACTAACAATTTGTTTGATATTGTTAACAAGCAATACAATTTTTGCTGATGTGCACCTGAGACAGGACTGAAAACTGTCAGTCTGTTATTGACAGTTCAAATGTTGGCCTTCTGCCAGTCGGGGTCAGACAGTTTTTATAAAGTATAATTAATGGTAGAGATGAGGACAGGTGATTTGCTGTTAAAAAGGTGTGACCGAGGGAGAGACAGTGATAAAAACTGTGTTATTTTGGGTTATGTGCAAAGAATGTGCAAAGAATTAAAACAGAGGGAAATTTACCGTAAGACTCGTCTTAATGTTGATTCTTTGCACATTTTCTGCTACGTCAAAAAATACAAGCCAGTGAATCAAAACACAATTATCAGAGACCATCAGAAGTCTCCCTCAGGATGCCCAATCCTAATCAGGGCTCTTTAAAACCAGCTCATCATCAAGATTTTAAGTGCTTGACAAATCCAGTACTACTACCCACAAACCAAAACTAATGTGGCACAAAGTCTGCCCAGACTGTGGCATACACTCAGAGATGAATCAAACACTTCAGGATGCCAAATCGCAGTAGAAAAAAAGAAAAACTCTTAAATGTTGGAGAAAATGGGACATTTAGCCTGTCAGTACTCATTCAACACATAATCTACTGACCAGAAATGCACACACACTCACACAAAACCAAAACAAACACCACCAACTCATCCAGAGCAGAGCCAATGCTAGATGAAGCCAATAGAAATTAAAATGTTTAGAGGAAGAACTGAAAGGCCTGTTTGTTAATGTGAGAGAATCCCAGCAGTGATGCTTTCTGCAGGGAACAGACTGACATGAAAAATGAGCACGACGGCCAACGAGCCAATTGCTGTCTGGCTCTGGAGTGGAAAACTCTGACATATGATGAATGTGTATAAAAGAGGCTGTATAAATCTATGTGTGGGAAAGAGAAAAGTGAGTGTGAATAAGGGAGACCTAGAGAAACTGTATAGTAAACTGGCACCATAAAATAGCCATATACCAATCTGAAAGTTAAAGCAATAAAACCACACCCAGTGAGTGAAGAATACTCTGTCACATAAGAAGAACATCAAAAATATTCTCTGGATGCTGCCATGCTGGCTTGATCACTGACTGTGTGACTGTTTGATTTTGTTGGAATAAGCTGCTGTCAAGGTTTTTTATTTTACCTGATAGTACAGCAACAAGAAGACATACATCATTACTGAAGTTCTGTACAGTCTAATTTTTTATATATTTTTTAAATATAGGATGGCTGTGGCTCAGCTGGCTGTCTCTCATTCAGAGAGTTAGGTTAATTATCTGTATCTATGTTTTACCTTACCAATTACCAATAAAATGAATCAATTCAAATACCTGATACTTTGGCTCCACTGTCGGTGTGTCTTTCCCTTTGCTTGTTTTAAATCCCCTCTCTGCCTCACCTAATGTCCCACCAACTCCAGTACTCAGCTTTGATAAAATATTGCTCATGCGTCTAACCACAGTGTTGTATTGGAGTTAATAATATTCCAAATTTTACATACTACACCGAAGGATTGTCATTACCCGTGACCAGTCTCATGACCCATTTATACTCAGCCCTAAAAAACCAGTATTGACCTTAACTCCAAACCCCAGACTGCCCATAATACTGATGGGCACACTACATAGCTCTATCATCAGTGTATGAAATGTTATGTACAAATGCTTTTAGGCAGTCAAAGTTCGAAGGAGAGCACTATAAAAAATACAGGCCATTTATAAACTTTTGTTGACCAAGACAAGAGGATGAATCTGCACTGCTTTGACACTGTCATGAACCACAGGGAGACATGGCATCATATTTCTCAAAGGTATCAGCACATTACATTGAATGGGACAAGTGTTCATTAAATAACCATCTTGCTGCATAAAAAACTTGAAACTAGCAGCTGAGATTTTATACCCATGAGGAAGATGTTTACTAAGGAGACAAATCAAGAAAGAAGTACTCTCAGATTATAGACTTCTTAACATCAGGCCTCTTAAATTAACCGTTAAGTTATGCCTTATTGGTCTTTATAACAATACAGGTTTGAAGCACCTCTGCTTTAGAGCCACTCCTCAACATTAAGTTACTTCCAACACTTAAACTGTGCACGACCAACACTGAATTAAGAACTTGAATATGGAATGTCCATTAAATCAGTTTGTTGTAGATTTTCTTCGCTGATCATAACTGAATAAACCTGCATTTAGGCTAAGCCAGTAGTTTTTAGGAAAGAGCATTACTGCTGTCCTCTTTTTCCTGTAAATATGTATTTTTCATTTAAAATCATCTTTGTTGAAGAAGGGCCTTTATGTCTGTGATATTAATTTTTTAAGCTCTATTGCAGCTGCCAGCTGCGTTGCTCTCCCTCAATACTGGGCCAATTTCAGAAATAGTTCACTTCATCAGTCAAGCGCACACAAACACATGGGAAAATAGGGTCCAAGTTTGAAAATACCAAAATCCCCTTTTAAGTGGAATTAATAAAAGTACATATTATCCCCAATTACCTGGTCTCTTTTTAGGAAGACCAGTTCTTCCTTAATGAAAGTTAAGAGTTATACTTTATGACTTTCCGGACCACAAGCACTCTGCTGTTTGGATTTAGTATGAGTAAATGAGCTCTTTAGGCACTAATTTCATAATACCTAAAACCTTGGTGTATAACTTTTAAATAATTACAATGACCTTTAAACCAATCAAAAGCTACTATAGACATAATTAGAGATACTTTGGGGCCTCTGGTATACAAACTCTGGAGTTATTACAACAAAAGTTCTGTTGATTTAGCTCTGTTACCAGTACCAAGACCGATTCAAGAGCAATTGAGAGAGGTACAGAATTACAGAGACAGACAGACAACGCCAGAATTACAGACAGTGTTATTTTAGCCATTTGCAATCTTAGAGAACTAGCTTTTGGACAGCAGTCCAATACAAAAAGATTTTATCCAGATGGAGCCTTCTGCTGAGCAAACAGTCGTGTTCTCCTCATCACAATTAGCATAGAGGGAAACCTTCAAGACCACAATGTCCTACTAAACAGATATAATTACATTAACATGGGAACTCTCAAGAATTCCCCAGTCTCTACAAACACATGAAAAAAGCATTGACTTTAGCCACAAACAAAAATAGATGAACTGTAACTGTTGTAGGAAAAACACAGAGTGAGCTACTGTACCTCTGGAGAGGTATGATTCATCCACTGAAAAACAGGCTATGCACCATGTGGAAAAGCCAAAGGTGACTGAACATTAGTTTTCCTCTGTGGTTGGAGTTGAAGAAAAATTGTGACAATAAGAAGAAAAAAACAGGTACCCTTTATTGTTTAATTCTTGACTGCAAATTTGGTGATGAAGAGACGAGTTAAGATTGTTGCCTACGTCATTTTTCTATAAGATCAAAAAATTACTCTATAAGTTCTTGAAAAGCTTCTTTGTGTGTGATAGAGGACCAAACCAAAAAGCATTTGTGGTTTAAAAAACATGAATTAAAATTCTAACTGTTAATGTGGATCAGAATTAGACAAATCTACAGGAACTGAGCTTGCAGTGTGATGACATTTCCCTGTGATTATCGTATCATATTATTCCCAAAATAGAGAAATAGTACAAACCAATTTCCTCAATGACAAACAAATAATCCCACTATCTTGTAAGCTCAGTCATACAGAGGGACTGGCTGAATAACAAAGTCAGCAGAGTTTGAAATAATCCATATTCTACATTTTAAAAGAAAGTTTCTTTATTTTTCCAGCATATTGGTTTCAAATTTCAATGACTAAATATTGGTACTGGCTCTGAAAAAACAATATCTGTCAACCCCAATTCCTGCTTGTCCACCAGTGCAAACCTTGTTCTTAATGTTAGATGACACAAGAATGACAGAAATATGTACTTTGATAATTTTCTTTAAACCCTTCTGAAGTTATTCCCTCTAGCTGTGGCTACAAAATAGACAAAGAGTATGTGTTCAAGGGGAGTGGTTTCAGATGGTTAGCTGAAGGGCTGGCAATTTTTGAGCTGCACAAAAACGGATGAGAAGGGCAGCTGGAGAGTCTACTGAAAGATTTTGTCAACATCAACTCTTAAAGTTTTTGTGACCATTGTTCTTTCCATGTGGTACCTCTGAAACAAATGAGGACTCTGAGCTCCAACTGTTTTTTAATCTCTTGGCAGGATCCAAGTCACACTGAGTGTTTACTTGATGTCAGCAAACCTTCACCTTTGAATTGACAAATTAGTTGCATGCTTGGCTGCAACAGATCACCTCAAAACCTAAGAATCAATGAAAACTTTGAAGACATCAAGGTTTGCAAAAAGAACAGTAATAGATCTGAACTTCCAAATACAGATATTAGGCATGAATCACTTTTAAGCCAATGCTTAACTGTACCTCAGTTTCTGTCTGGGAGAAGAAAAATCTCAGGAATGCTTGGATAACAAATCTAGTAGTAATCAGAGAACAGAGAACAACTGTTCAACACAACTGCATACTGGACTCTAGTCAGTCATTAATACACTCCATATGTCTCATACTGGATAACTCCAAACCATCATGTCTCCTTTGACAGTGTAATCAGAGTCCTTCTCTTGTCCAGTATCAACAGGGACCACCATCAATACACAAACAAAGCACAACAACACTATGCAACAAGACAGAGGGAATAAAAGCTACGATCAGAAGGAACACGAGCTCTTGGTTTCATTGGTCAAATTAAAATAACCTGCAACAGTTACTGGTTTCTACTTCACACTCTGTCCATGGGTTGCAGAAATGTTCAAAGTCCTGTTCACCAACAATATGAAATTACTTGATCAAATGAGCCTTGAAGGCAGTCAGTCTACGATACAACTGTCTCACAAAATCTCATTACAATTCTTTAGTAATGGTCTGCCTTTAAGGAAACAGACTGGGCGCTATTTTATCCAGTCTCTATGTACTAGACAGAGCAAGTCAGTATCACTATTCCTGGATCATTTGTATGTGAAGGTAGTCAACAACTTGGTGACAAGAGTAACTGTTTATTACTCATAAGCTGCAAAGAAATAGCTGCATTGTGTCATATCACACGTACGTAAAACAATACAGTAGGTGAAGTTGTATGAATACTTAAATTCTGGACTCTCGTGTAGTCTGTCCACAGCATTAATCCACTTCCTCCTCAACATGGGAATCACAGTTTTCATATCAACTTTTGGCTTTGATCCCCTAAAAAGGAAGGGGTTTGCTAGTCTGATAGGATTTTTCTAGTGATGGCCATTAAAGTTATTCACGGGGTAAAGGTTAAAATTCAGATTTTTTTTGTAAATCCAGTTGTTTAAAGAAAATGCAAAGCCTCAAGATTTTTTAGATAGATAGACAGACATGTATAATTCATTACTTGCTTTCAAAATCCCCTTTAAAAATTTTTTTTGTCTTTAAATTTATAGACCTTTAACTTAACCAAGTATTCCTCTTTTTCCTGTTTTTCTTCAAAACAGGAAAAAGACCTGGCCATGTATATGAGGTCTCTGCTCTCTGCATGCCTGTTGTTTTGTTGCATGGATAGTAAACTCCATGCTGGGATAAAAGCTTCCTGGCTTAGATAACATGAAGGGCTCACAACAGTAAACAGCAGCTTCATACAGACAGCTGACACTGAGATGTCTGCAACAAGACATGAACTGTAATAACCCACTTCAGGTGGAGCCAATGGTGCTTGATGAGGTGTGGTGCAAATTAATTAAGAATGAATAAAGGTGAGCAGAATCTCTTTAAGACTGCACAATCTTCCTCTCAAGTAAAACATGTGAATAAATCAGTACATGTGTGAATAAAATTTGTTTTTACCCCAAAGGCAAATGTACATATGAAACTCATGAAGCGCACTAAAATTTTCAAAAAACACACTGATGGAGAATTGCTGGTATTTCAAAATATATGTCAGTCACTGAAAACATGCTGAAGTCCCGGGCTGACATCATTCTGTGCACCTGCACTCATGTCAACCTTTCAGCAGTTTATGAAATGTATTCTTCAGCTTACTAATGTTGCATGGCAAAGTCCTATGTGCAACATTAAGCTTTAAATCATGGCCTTCCTCCATGTGCATCCCAAACATCTGTTGAGCATCTGCTAAAAAAAAAAACAGGACACATAGATAGACAGTGGGCATACTGAAGTTTGTAGCATCAGTTTTACAGCGCTCTTAAATAGAGCTTCACAGTGACGCAACACACATCAAGTAAACCAAGTGATCAAGGCATTGAGCTACAGCAAACACCTGTTTTATTTTAACCAACAGTCTTGATCATCTGGATGCAAAAAATGCATGTATGGTTGCAAAGTCTTTTCAGGGTAACAGTATGGTTATTTTTGATTCTGATGAACACTAAAATGGGCTCTTTTCGAACAGAAGTGGATTTGTTTCTTTTCACATTATATTTTTTTATTCGAACACTGATTCAAAAGCCAGTTGATAAATTTGTAACACAGAAAAGGCCACTCAAATGTGGAAGAAAATAATAATCTTTAACCCCTAAGCTCTGGAAAAAAAATGTTCAAATGTTGTTGAAATTAGAAGCTGAAGTGGTGGTCCTCTTGTGAAGGCTGCAGTTTCTCTGTTTTAACTATTAGGTTGTTCTCAGATCCTCTGGGACGAAATTCCAAGGCTGAATGCCAGTAAATGAACCAAAACTCTGCATGAGGAAAAACACTCACTTCTACAGACAAATACTTCTTCTGCACAGGGTTATACTTCCAAAAGATTAAAGGGAAAAAAGCACAGACCTACAGTAAGAACTAATTCAATTCAACCTTGTAACTAAACGGCTGGAACAGCTTGTGCAACATCACTCCTGAAGCATTTGGAGGAATGGCAGTTACACTTAAAAAAGAAGTCAGAAGAAGTTTGAAAACTTAAACCAAAGCTGAGATTCAAACAGTATTAAACACTGGTCCCAAAAACAATCAACACTATGTGAAACGAAGATGGAAAACTACATATTGTCAAGGTGGGTAAATCCAGATGTTGTTCAATGAGTCCCGTGAACCCATCTCAGGGTCTGTATTTAAACTGTTGCAAGTATACCTCCACTTTACCTGCTTGATGCCGGGGAGTATTCAGAGGAAGCTCAAATTTTTAGGGGCAACCTTATTCACTTAATATACTAATAAAAGGAGGATCCTAGAAGTTACTGAGTTTTCCTGAAAACAGTCTCTCTGTGGCCGTGTGATTGGTTCACTTTCACACTGCACTTGGTCAAATGAACCACAACCGCCTGGACAATGTCACAAGGTTATAAGGACTGCTCGCTGTAGTCCCAAACAAATGCTGACCAAGAAGAAAAAGATCATGACAATGAAAAAGAAAATAGCAACACTATAGGACATAGAATAAAATGTAAATCGGTTCACTTTTTCTGGTCTTTCCACGACATAAATAATGAAGCAACAACAAATTCATGCATTCTTGGGCTTTCTGCTTTTGCTTAGGTGTTCATATAATATCGGTATTTTAAAAATAGGCTCCAATTTCAAGCAGCAGGTGCATTACACTGCAGAGTATGAAAGTTATTTTTGATTCCTCTCCTTTAGCTTCACATGTAGCCTTATAAGGGAACTGCAGGTACAGGTTTTATGTCAACTATTTAATTTAAAAAACATGTAATATTCATTACATAACAAGTCTCTGAACTCAAATAAAAAACCTAACTGTCAGCTTAACAGCTGCTGGCAGCAGCATGGAGCTAGCGGGCGGCTATGTCATGACCAAAACACACAGCTCTCAGAGGTGGGTTAATACATCATGTCGGTTGTCAGCCAGACCCATGCAGACCAAGACTGTTTAATGCCTGGCCAGGTGGTCTTAAGTGTTGAAAGCTACTTTCCAGTCATATGGGTGGATGTGTGTGAAGTAAATTCAGTGACGTATGTTGTTTTGTCTAGGCCAGCTTTGGAGTTTGGATCATTCACTTACACCTGTCACTCATAATGATCAGTGCTGTTAGGAGAGATTGGACAGAAAAAAGTTAGCTCTCTGGGTTTAATTTCTAAATGAAAGAAAACCTAATGGAATTTAACTGTGTTTACCGGTATGCTGAAAAACAGCACTGACAGAGTAAAACCAAAGAGTCAAACTTGAGTTACTCCACTTGAAACTAAAAGCAGTATGACTGGAACAAAGCCATCAAGAATTTCACTTTACTGGAATAATGCACTCAGATGACTTTTTCATAGTGCGGGGTTGAGATTGTATCATATTTTACATCATTAAACTCATTTGACAGCCCATTAGCAAACATCAGAGCACAGCAAACATTAGCAGTGAAGTTGGTGAAACAGGGGAAAATGTATGCAAAATGTATTTAAGCGCATATGTGCACATAAAAAAAATTAGCCGACGCAACAAATGTTTTTTCATGTAAATAACACAGTGAAGTTCATTTTAGGTTGGATATCTGACGGACATTCACTGTAGATCTACCTGTGTCTTCTCACTCTCCATTACCAGGAATAACAACAGCAGTGCTGTTAAACCTACTTGGCATCCTCACTGTCAACGCTGGGTGTGAAATAAGGAACCATCAATAAATTACCAGTTAATGTTCTCAGAAAAGGCTGTTTTACTTTAATAACTTCCATGTCATGTGACCAATTAACCTAAAATTGATTTCAAATAATAATACTTATGTCGATCAGTAAGACACACGTCTTTATTTCCCTAATTTAAAGGCAAAGTTTGAAATTTTTTTTCAATAGCTTCCATGTCATGTGACCAAAAGACTTAAAATTGACTTCAAATAATAGTACTTATTTAGACCAATAAGACAAACATTATTTGATCAATTTTCATTGTGCCCCTAAAGTTCTTTTTCTCTTTAGAAGCAAGTGCGTTCCTTGTGAAAAAAGTTAGTGTCAAGCCCTGGTATAGGTCGTTTTTCTGCGATTCTCCAGTGTGGCTGTACCCCTCCCAGCTCAGCTATGCGCATTGAATCAGGGCCAGTGTACGGCGGTGACATGTACACGCAGGAGGCAAGCACGGGATTTGATTGGTTTAAAAAATGTGGGACCCACACAATGTGATTGGTTGGTGTTTTCCCAGTTTTACTCCTGCTGTAGATATGTTTCGCTCTTTTTTAAGAACACATCATGTATTGATTGCCATCGGAACATAAAGATCATTTTAACCAGAATAACAAAAAGTGTATCTAAATCAGATTACCCACCCTACCTTTAACCAAGCCGAGTTGGTCTTGGCCCGTTTTTGCAGCATTGAGCTTTCTTTTACACAATATTCTTTGTGGTCACTTCACCCTTACTTGCAACAACATCACGTATATTTAGCATCTCTCATCCTTTTTCACCTTTTCAGAGTAAAATGCAACATAAGTTTAACAAAAAACCGTTGATAAATGTTCTTTCTTATTTGTTACAAAACAGACAATGTTTGCATTTCAAATTTAGAAAGGCCTTACATGTGTTCAAACAAATAAAAAGCCAGCCAACATGACAGGAATATATATTTAGTGTATTGTTGTGGGTGGCTCTCCAATTGACTGGTTTATTGTGGACTGGAATGTTACTGAAACCACCCTGACAGCTCAGACTCTGGTATAGAAAATTAGTGAGAGTAAAAACATTCCCCTGTTGCTGGCTTTCTTCCCAGAGTCGTAAAAGTTTAAAGGTGTCCGTAATTGCTAACACACCTGTAACAGTCTGGGCTCATGTTCCTTGGGTGTTTATATCGGGGCCCCATGCGTTTTCCTCTTCTCTTGAATGCTGAAATAGTCACATGTTTTCTATTTAACTGTTTTGCTTTTAAACTTCTGCCTTGCTCTTTCACTAGGCTTGTTTTTAGAGAAGTACTGCCTCTTGTCATTTCTCTCTCTCTCTCTCTCTCTCTTTGGCATTTTCAAAAGACAACATCAAAAAAATAAAAAACAAAACAAAAAAAAAACAGTTTCTTTAAAACTGCTCAGGGGAAGCCCGATATCTCTCTGATTTGACAACCAAGGTTGAAATCACTCCAAACACAGCTGGGTTTCAGCAGCTGTGAAATACACTGAGTGAACAGACT
Organism: Xyrichtys novacula; assembly: GCA_962446985.1. Classification (NCBI taxonomy): domain Eukaryota; kingdom Metazoa; phylum Chordata; class Actinopteri; order Labriformes; family Labridae; genus Xyrichtys; species Xyrichtys novacula. The sequence continues at coordinate 39,305,272 of OY660865.1, forward strand.
CTTCATTTTATTACTGAGAATCTCTTGGCCTTTAAGGTTTGGAAACTTCTTGCATGCATTTCTGTTTTGCCATTTCCCAGTAAATCTGTTTTTTATCTATTGCTGGCAGTCTTTGGGTTTATCATAGTAGCAGCTATTTATTCATGTGTCTTGGCAGTGATTCATTACGCTTTTAAAACATAAGCCTCAAGGTCTTTTACCTGTTAAACCATTCAGAGATTGATTGATTCAAGACACGATAAGATGATCATGATTTGTATGGAATATTCCTGCAATATCTTGCAGAAATCTCTGGTAACAAAAGGAAACCTACATGAAGGGGGCTGTTAATGATGCAAAGTAATAGTGATTTGGAAAACAGAAGAGGTTATACTCAAGGTTTGCCACCACAATGGATTGTCATGACAAAACGTAATTATAAAAGATCAATTAAATAACTGAACAATAATCACAGTATTGTTAAACAGAATAATAATATACAGATAATGTCAAAAGAAGCTCATTTAAATGTTCACCTCAGCACAGCCTGTGGGCCACACTGCAGATAGCTAGTGCCCTGACACGTCATCTTAATCTGTTTGGCTTACAGGCATCTACAATGATGATGATGCATAGCTTTCCAACACAGATGTTCCCATAAACTATTAAGTCCTGAGACAATTTGGCTGGAGGCAGCCAAAAAAGATTCAGGTGAGAAATATCAACACAGCTGATGTACTTCTACATCTGGCATAGCAAAAGGCTGTGTGGTCATTTGCATCTGCAGCGAACATAATTGAGGATTAGGAACACAGCTGGCACTTTTAATAAAAGTCATAATTCAGATTTTGGTGATCATTACTAAGGTTGCATTCACACCAGATCTGTTTGGTCCACATCAAACAAATCCTAGTCCTTTTCCTTGGATAGTCCAGTAACTTTAGAGAGCTGTGAAAGCTTATTTGAACTCAGGTGCGGACCAAACTAGTGAACTCTTAAATATGGGGGTCTTAGTTTGCTTCCAAGCAAGTCTGCTGCTGCTGCGGCTCATTTAAGGTGCAAAAACAAAAGAGGACAAACGTATAAACCAAAGGCAGTAAGTGGTGTAAAGCATGGTGCATTGAAGGTCACTACCTGTGTGGAAATACCTTGCCTGACGTCTGTGTAACCAGGGCAGGATGTCCTGGTCCCTTGCTTGTGAAACACATCACTGTATATTATGTAAAAACTACAGCAAATGCAGAACCTCAGACTGCAGAACTGGGATGTTCTTACATTGTTAAGTGGGGAATGAGCCAAAAAAGGGAATGCACTTCCAATTTCTGTTCTAGCCAATTGATGAGCCAATAACTTCGCCTTTGCCAGCATTTGTTTGGGACAATACCACAAATGAGCAGATGTTATTAGCACTTGACATTACCCAGATGATTTTGTTCATTTGACCCAAGCACAGGGTGAAAGAGAACCAAACCAGATGAAATGCAACAATACTGCTATTTCACTTCCACAAATGAAACCAGTCCTTCGTTCAACATACCTTCAAATGGGAGCACCACCAACACAAATGCCAGAATCAGTTATCAGTATGGACATCTATCAGGAAAAAAAAGTGTTGACTATTTTAGATTTTGCCTGTTGCTGCTTAAGCAATTTCTTATCTTTCCTTATCAGCAATGAGCGGAACTCAAAGCAAAGACTGAACAAACTGTGACTCTGTCTTAAAACTGTTCACAAATGTTCAAAGCTGGAAAGCCACTGGACGTTTTGAATGAAATTCTTATTCAAGACACCTAAACATCAGGAAGGAAGTAATAAGGAAATCAAAGGCTATCGCTAGAGGGGCTGTCCTAGCTGTAATCTCAAAAAGGGTCCTCATTTGGTTTGGATAAAGCAGCCAAAAAAATACAGATTTGCGCTGTCATTTCCATACTTTCACTGAGACAGGATTTAGCGTCACTTACAGTGTAAGTGTCACCCCATGTCTACAATCCTGAAAGATTCTACAGGCAGTTATGACAATGCAAAGCACTTTTAAGGACTTAACACGCAGACTCACACTTGAGGAATTGTTCCTGGATCTTCATGCTGTATTTTCACACCCAGATTGGTAATAACTAAAAGAAAAAACAGTTGGCCACAGGTCAATCCTGGGCAATCGTACATATTTTAGCCTATTAATGTATGACTTATGGTAACTGGCTGTCTAACTAACCACGAAGAGAGAAAAAAACATTTTTCAACCCTAATGAAAGATAGGTTGGTTATTACAGGTCATTATTGTGTGGTCAGGCTGAAACCACAGACATTCCTCCTGACAAAACAACTCTCTCTGTGGTTATCAACTTTCAGTTTTTCTGCCTCCTCTGCAGTTTCTGCTGTGCATTTTTTCCACTACACATATGTGACATTTCAGAAAATGGACATCTTAATCTCTCTTTGTCTTTTTCCACATGTGCCTCTTTTTTGAACACCCTGTCTGTGTCTTTGTCTATCTTTCAAAGAAGTGTGGTTAGGGAAGGGTTAAGTACTCTGCTCTATAAATTCTGCTTTAACAGTCTGCTGGAAGCTACTGGTTCAGCCTTTAAATACAGTCATTTGACACATCCCATCAGGGGCTTGTAGCAGAGAGCAGCTGCTGACCCAAACCCAAGCATAGAGCAGACTGGTGTGTCAGCTTCACATTGCCTTTAACAGCATGAAGGCTTTCTTATTCACCTGTACGCTGGTGCTATGGCAGATTGCAGCCTCAGCCAGGAGCTCTGACCAGGACTCACAGCTGATACCTGGATCTCTACCAGGCGGAGATCTGAATGGATACTCAATTGACTATTTGAAATCAAGGAGAGCTAGGGTAAGAAACTCAGCACTTGTGTCATGCATCATACAAAAATGTTCTCATTAATTATAACTTTAACTTTGCAGTATAACATATTATGATTTATGCAAATTTGTTGAGGAATCTTTTCATAGTTGTCAAATTTCACTTAGTGAACATTTTTGATCCATTTGTTCTTGATATTTGAGGACACATATTAAGAGTTACTCTTATCAATCAGGAAAACTGGATTATTGTATAAGGCTATGAGGAAGCAATGAGAAATGCAGTGTTGCACTCAATGTAACAACTTGTGCACAGAAAGAAGTAACATAAATAAACATCTCACACAGAGAATTTGATAATACCAACTTTTTCTTCAAGATAAATTCCAACTAAGTGAGTAAGAAAGAAAAAAATCTGATCATTGAAATTTGAAAAAGTTATTTATATCATGCTTTATAGGTTTAAGATTTTAAAGGTTTTTTTCTTTGCCCAATGATAACTTAAAGTGGCTACACTATATATCTCCATCTGCATATAACCAAGTTTCTCTCTCTCTCTCCCTCTCTCTCTCTCTCTCTCACACACACACACACACACACACACACACACACACACACACACACACACACACACACACACACACACACACACACAGCTGTGCCAAGCTGTTCTTCCAGCAGACAAACCAAACCTCAAATCCACCACACCTCCACCCTCTACTGACCACAATAACCTCTTCAAAAAATATTTGGACAAACTAAAACCAAAGTCTGGTCTGGTGGAAACCTTTGGGAAGCACTTGCAAGAAGTTCAAAACCCACAAACAATCATGTGAACGAGAGGAATAAAATTCTAAGTTAGTAAGTAGACAGCTATTAAGTGTAACTTCAGTTTTATTGAGTTAAGACTCAAGTCTGGACCAGATGTTTTTTGGTTTTTTTTCACACAAGACACCAACACCAGACCCTCTGGAGCCAGGCTGTAAACTGTCGTCTCAGTCAACCGTCACTGGAGCGAACTTTGAAATTCTAAATGTAGAAACAATTATTGTCTTCCATTAAGTAGCCAGAGGGCCTGCAAGGCAACCCAGAAGAAGAGGTTATATTTCTTCAGCAATATTTCTTTCGGGGATGGCCACTAAAGGGCATCCAGCCAGCTCTTGATTGTTTGGCGGTTAAATACCCAGATAATAACCTTGGAAAGTAAGATTAGACGAAGATAAAGTTATCTTATTAGTTAAATGTTTGCAACTGTCCTTTTTTGTTGCAACCCTGCAGGTAAACTTTCAGTATCATGAAGTTCATTAGCAAATGACACAATGTTGGTCTAAGATCAAACTTGCCACAAAAGTCTGTAGACTTGCAAATCCTCAGGCCAGAGTACGAATTCCATCACAACCTTCAAAAATTGAAAAGTTTCTTGATTCCCATACAGGGTTCACTTTTCAAAGCCTGAACATGATCTGACTCTTAAATCAAAGGTCATCAGCAGAAACCCAAAACTAACATCAGAGCAGCTCACCAAAGAGTGGTAACACGCAGACTACAGCTGTGAAGACATAAGCCAACAGGCAGCTGTGGGATCTTTTATGGCAAGGTGTGCTATAGAGCAACCGAGCAAACAGTCTGAACAGAACTGTTTTCCCACATTCAATCTTGTCAATAGCAAAGAGCAATGGCCCAACTGAATACATCAGCTGGTCCAGCGCTGTGTTTTATTCCAGCTCAAATTCTTGGCAGATACGACTGGAAACATTTTTGTGATTATTGCAATAATTGTGTTCCAAACTCTGAGTAGAGCAAAATAAACAGAAAATATTAAGCTAATAGACATTTTTCCTGAACTGGACTTCCAAGATCATGTTTTATCTTCTTGCTTGTACTTGAAGCTTGAAACCCAAACTCCCCTTACCAACAAGGACTCTTCTGTAATTAAACAGGGATCTGAGGTCCTTTTTAGTCTAAATGACAAGACTCTAAAGTAGACTTAACTTTTCCCCAAACAATTACCCTCCACACGGTTAGTGCCTTCTTTGACTGTTTCTAATTAATCAATACCAGTAAAACACTATAATCTCTATCAGTAGGTTTATCCCCAGCTATGTGCCTGTGGCTGGTTGTATAGAGAACAATATAACTGTAAGAGTCTCTCTTTTAACCAAGGTCAACTAAGATGATCTTGAGAAATAATGGGACCCTCAATGTTATTTTCTGTATCCTTGCCACGTGCACCACCTCTGACAGAGGCAGACTCTAACCTCAAGTTTATGTGAGCGCTACTAAAGTGAATGTAGGACCAATCACCTCTAAGTATTCTTGAATTTAAATGTTTTTTCTGACTTATATTTTGGTGTAAGAATTTTCTTGTTTGAAACATCTCTTTGGATCAGCAACCTACTGTGGCAAGAACAGGCAACAAAAATATCTACTGGCCTTATTTTTGCTGAACCAGCAGTGCTGCCTCATCTCAGAGAACACCAACGCCTAAACTATTGATTAATAGTTAAAATAGAAAGAGACCCCATTTATCAGTCTAAATACTTTTTTATTGATGTTTACCTGCCAAAGGAAGAAATCATGTGTGATGATTATGTGTCAGCTTTGGTAGTACCACCACACCTATTAATTATCAAAACCTGACCATCGTACAACAACAGCTGAGGAAAAGTTAATTCTTCTTCATTTTTTTCTCATAATTATTCTTGCTGGACTTGAACATGCTGTGTTTTCTCCTGTAGAGAGCTCTGCCTCCTGCTGATGAACCTGATGGCAGCCCAGTTACAGAGGAAGGAGATGCCTCTGGTAAGAGAAGGACCTAAAAACTATGAGTCAACTACGAAATACACACATGAACATCAAATTTAAACTATGGGTAAAATTTGAAATTTCTGTCCAGTTACATGAAGTTGTTTTCACTCCCTCTGTTCAAGGTTTACGGGTTAGAAGTAAAAGTTTATCTTAGTTGTTGCTGGGTTAGCCCAGGAACATGAGTTGCCTTATTTGGCCTGTGAAGAATTATATTTCTTGTTTTCGTTGGCTAGTTGACCAAAGTATAAAATTAAAACACACCTCCTTCCTAATAATATACTTGGATTTTGTTTAAAAAATTGTTAGCTGCCGTTTTTCTCGAATCCAGCTGAATTAGTGGTTTGTTGTCAAAAGAACCCTGTTGGACCACAACCAGTCAATGCTCTCTGGCCCAAACATCGGGCTCCTTATGTCTATAAAGGTAAACATATCCTAAAAGGGCTTTTTCTACAAATTGTTTGTTGATTTTTTCTGTGCTGGTACTGTATTGCAGACTTGCCCACATGTCTGCTCTGTGTATGTCTGACTGGTTCTGTGTACTGTGAGGATGTCAGTCCAGACATGACCTCTGTTCCAACCCTGCCCAAAGAGACAGCCTACCTGTACGCACGCTTCAACAAAATCAAAAAGATCAGCAGCAAAGATTTTGCAGACACTGGTAAGTTTAGAAACTTTCTCCATGACAAAGTTGACAGAGTATAGACTGAAAGAGACTTTCTCCTAGACTGAAAGTTGACAGAGTATGCCCTCCGACTTTTTCTTTGATAAGACATTTCTTTACAAATCCAAATCAGTGGATCTCATTTTCTGTGAAAAATTTAAATAAAGCCCTTGCAGTTATGGAAAAAGCACTCCAACACTTTTACAGTTAAAGTGTAATGGATTATCTATGACCATTAGCAAAAAGAGATGTGAGATCCCCAACTCCTGATGCTGTAATACCAAAAATACTGTAGTCAGGTTAACCATAACTTGAAACTTAAGAACAGGATATCTTGCCTTTTGCTGCACAAATTTTGCCATTTTTTCCACAATTAACTTTTAGACTAATAACTTAATACAAAACTGGAAGTGCAAAAAATAGATATACAGAGTTTAAAAGATAACTGAAGCGCCAAAGAGAAAAAAAGGAGTTACAATATGCAGCCTGCAGCTTCATTCCCATTGACTGCTTGTTGCTGGCTTAAAACTGATGATTCCATCATGTCTATGGTTTATTTTAAATTTTTGTCAACCAGGGAGGAAAAAGTATATTGTGAGAGATCTAAAATATAATTTATCTGTACTTGTTGTCTATAAAAAAAGATCTGACTAAAGTTTAAAACTTTAATATAAATACGACTATTTGATTGTATCACTTAAAAGGGTCATTATTTAGCCTGACAAAGATCAAAACTAGGTTGTGCACGGGCACAGCTTAGCTATAACTTCAACAGTCTGTGAGTCTGTGAGCTCCAGCAGTTTTCTCATTCTTCATGTTGATGAAGAACATTAATGCAGTCACTTTGACTTCTTAAGGCTCATTTATTTTGTTCTAAATGCTTCAAAAACCAAGCACAGTGTGTGTGCAAACCAAATGACAGCTTTGAGGCATTTTTCTGCTTTTTTTTCTGGCAGTTAAAACACATCTAGTTTCTTACATGTAGACAAGGTAAATGGCAAACATATTTTTTCTCCTCAGATTGGTACTGATTAAATTTGCCCCGTCATTAGAGTCATGTTTCATGACTCTAGTGACAGGAGGAAGCAGTGTGAAAGCTGTGACCGCTCTGCTTTCTGCTTCAAGAGAGTATTTCAGCTACAAGGAATCAGATAACTAATTGTTTGTCCTTCTATCAATAGTAACTCTAAAGAGGATTGACTTCACGGGAAACCAGATCTCAGAGATTGAAGATGGAGCATTCTCAAAGCTCACACTACTGGAGGAACTGACTCTTGCTGAGAACAGACTGGTCAAACTTCCGATGCTCCCTGCCAAACTAACATCATTCAATGCCAACCACAACCTCCTCAAAACAAAGGGCGTCAAGGCAAACCTTTTCAAGGTATACCTCATTACTACCCTAAACTTTGTCAATTAGGAGTATCCTGACATTACATTTAACAACTGAATCTGTAGATCACAATGGCGGGCTTTGTTTCTCCAACAGAAAATGACCAAGCTGGTCACTCTGTATCTGGCCAACAACGAGTTAGAGGCTGTACCACACATACCTGACAGTGTCCGCACCTTACATCTACAGGTATGTATCTCCAGTTACTAAAATATAGATAAATAAGTTAATTTCTATTTTTGGTATCAATGTATTTGTTCTTAATTTGATTTAGTTACATTTAACACTTTTTATGTCCTCCAGAACAATAATATCACTGAGGTCAACATTGACACCTTCTGCCGGTCCAATGACACCTATTACCTTCGACCAAGCCTCAATGAAGTCCGTATGGATGGCAATCCTGTTATACTGTCTAAGTACCCTGACAGCTTCACCTGTATGAAGGTACTGCCAATTGGACGGTACCGCTGAGCAAACCAAAACTTGACCCTATCCTTTTTGCTGCTGATGGAGACAATTTCCCACAACAGAGTTCTGAGGATGGTGTGAGTGTCTGTGTTTTTGGGCACTGATCCCACAGTGGGAACAAAGATGTCAATGTTTTCACTTCAGCCAACCTTAAAATAGACTGTAACTTTGTCAAGTCAAAATGAAGCCGCTAACTGGACTGACACTTCCAGGTATTTCTCTACTCTGGCTATATCCAGCTTTGCTGATGTTGGGGAGTAACAGGCATTGGTTTATTGTCTGAGTCTCAAAACACTTTCAGATATCATGCTGGAGTTATATTAAAAAAAGCTTGAATCTGGCAAATGAGTGGAAAGCATCAAAATCTCTGAATCATCAGTCCAGTCAGTTTATTGTTTAATTTTGACTTGACTCTTAACTACCTAGAATGATAAAAAAAAAAAAAAACACAGACTGCATATTGGACCTGCAACGGCCCAGCAGGCTTGTTCATGACTGCCCGAAACATATTATTGGCTTTAAACCCGATATTACTTTGTTTCACTGTTTTTCTGTGGAATTATTTCTTTAAAAAATGCATTTGGGTACTGTATGAAGAGGTCTGCAAAAAGGACCTTGTTTAAGTTTAGAATCTGTAATTTGGGGATTTTAAATTTGTTACATGACGGACAATTCAGAAGATTTTAAGTGCATTTTTAGACAAGTGCCTTTCCCTGAATGACATTTTCAACGGAATTGTTGCAAAAAATGCATGACTTAAATGCAGTTTTTATTTTATATATAATGTATAATACTGTTGCATGTTTCACTTTGAAGTTTTAAGTCCTAAGAATGAGTGTGAAACACATGAAAGAAACAAGAGCATTTTTTTGCAGCTGATATTTTCATACTTGGTCCATGTGCTTTATCTAGTCAGGTACTCCTACTATCCAATGGATGGAAAGAGTTTAGGGCGAGAAACTGTACTGCAATGCTATTTTCCAAATAATAATTCAGTCCAGCTTTACAATAGGAGTAATTGATACCAGTTTTTTGTTGTAAATTATCTCAAACTGACAGTCGAGAAAAGTTTCTGAGATTGCGCTGAAAGGAAAGTATCCGGTAAGCATTTAAAACATTTTTTCATTACAATATTAGTATGTTGCCTTGAGATTTATTGCATGTAAGAAAATTGATCCCAGCTGACTCAGGCAGCTGATAACCATTAGACTGTCTCATAATGCCCGCAGGAATAGTCTGCAAATACTTTTCTCATTGAATGTTCTCTCAGAAGATGACTAGACATGAACACAACACTGTGGGTTTTGCCATTGTGTAATTAATTTCTTCCCCATTGTTGTGCCATTTCAAAATGCCTTTCAAACTACAGTGACTGTGTAAATGTGTCCAATGAAGGCTTTTTTCAGCATTTTTGACATGTGTCACCTTTTCTATTTATAGTGTCTAGTTGAGGTTATAACTGGGTGGAAATGTATCTATAAAGTATGGTAATGTGAAAGTTACTCCTTTTTATTTTTCTTGCTAGTGTCCCATGCACTTGCCTTCCAGTATTAGAACTACTTCAGAAATGATAACTGATGTGAATAAGAGTGGTGCACAGGAAGATGTGTGACATGGCTGTTCTTTTTTAGATATTTAAATAAACTTTTTTTTAAATTAAAATGTGTTCTGACTTTTTGTGTGGATCAGGTTTCCCAGTGGTGGCTTGTGATTTTGATAATTAGCATAAGAGATTTGGCTCTTGCAAGAAAAATACTGGTATTACTCTTTAAAGGCAGAGTTTTGGTAGTAGTAAAGGCAGCTGTACTGCTGATAAAGACTGGTAATTTATTTTTGGATCACACCTAATGATAGAGGACTGGTGTTTTTACTTGATGAGGCTTTTTTTAATATCCCTAATAGCTAAGTGTTTGAATATTTTTCCACAACTTTAATATACACCAAGGAGTACCATACCCAATATTTGTCTTGTTTTATTAATGGAAAACTTTACAGGAGACTACTGTCTTTTAGTTGCTTAATTCACAGTCTACCATTCAAGAAGAAAGGAATTCATAGTCTGCAGAAAGTTTGAGTGGAGTTAACTGTAAAGGCTCTTTTTAGAATTGCAGATTTATTAAATAAGGATCGAGATCTTTCCTCAACATGTTGACATTGCCATAGTGAACAATCTCAAAAGACTCAGAATCTTGCCATCCATAATACAAACAACAAACACAGAACAGTATCTTTACTGGTCAAAGTATTTAAAAAATTTCAATATTCAATTTCAACAATATGATTTTAACATCAACAATAAACCAAGATTGCATCTGCTGGAGTTTGTTCACTTCACCTAACTAAAGTTTCTGACTTTTTCCCAAGTATGAAGAAAAAGGACTTTAAGAGACTGGCTGTCCATATGTGGCTGCATCAATAGGAACACAGGTGTACTGCTGCAATTTAATTTTTCCATCAAATTCTTTTAAAATAAAGGGAATCTTAAAAAAAAAAACAATATAACATTTCTAGATTTTTTAATATCAATGAAGGTTTACAATATGAATATACTTTGAGTGCTTGTCATATATTGTTGGGAAGTAAGCAGAGTATGGTGAATTTAAGATGTGATTTCTCAATCCTCAGGTCTGATGTGCGCACAAGAGAGTAATGTCCATCAGTGGTTGGCAAAATGAGGTTTGTAACTGCTGCACAATCAAACTGTCTGTAAGTGATCGGTTGATTAAGGAAATGGTTGGTTGTATGTGAATTCTTTGTGTTTTATCTTTTCTTATAAAAAACCTGTTTATGTCTATGACTAATCTAAGTATGGTGTTCAGTACACAAGGCACTACCAGCATTACATAAGGATGGTTAAAAAGGATTTTTTTCCGTAATGAACACTGAAGAAAATTAAAGCTAAATGAGAGTTCAGAGCATACACGCCAATATGGAAAATGTGGGTTAAACCTTCTTCAGCTCAGCCAACTTGGCAGACCTTTAAATTCCCCAAGTTAACAGGAGAATAGGTTCCATATTGCTTCTCGGCTTGATTTACTATTTGACATTTAACTGCTACCACTTCAACCAAGTAACACCCTGACATTTTCCATGCCCACAGTGATTCTCACCCACAGCAATAACTTTAATTTTTTGACTCTTTATAAAAAGGTGAACAACTTTATGGGCCTTGTTTTTGGGTACTGGCTTCAGAAGGATATACAGAGTACAATACTTAAGTGGTAAATTAGCTCCACCGGCAAGACTTTGCTCGTACACTGGTATCATTTACGAGCAAGACCACCTCCAAAGTTGAACTGCACAAATCAGTGTTAACTAGCAGCACTTACAACGTTTTCATACTTATCCACTGCACACTGTGATACAACTCTAAAACTAATTTACAGCATAACTTTATCTGAATATAAAACTTAACTGCTACATGCTTTATTAAAATCCATAACTTTCCTGCAGCACAAAAATGTATCTGTTGGTCTTTCTGATTTGAATCTGCCACTTACCTGCTGCAGAGCCTGAGATAAATCTGTGACTTACCTGCTGCATGTCAGATTAAAATCCCGAACTTTACTTGCTGCATGATCTGAGTTAAATCTAAAAAATTACGTGTTTACTGACCTGCTGCGCAACCAATAAGAGCGTTGTTTTAAAAGAAGTTACACAAGTCCAAAGGTCAAGAGAATACAGAAATGTACAGAGAATAAACTTTAAAGGTATGACTTTGAGAAAACTGACGCAGGCTTCTTAATACTTCTGAGACCCTATGGTTGCCCCTATACAAGGACTGAGGTTACCAGAAGGCTTAAAATGAATAAGATCTACCGGATATCTACGTAACCACAACATCTTATTGCAGTTCTGACAATATGTCTACTAAACTACATGTGCATTATACATGTTTTCAAATTTACTGTCTGACATCAAGCAGGGACAGTACAACAAGGCTCCACTGTTGCCCTATGAAGATGAGACCCAGCTGGGGTTGTGCAGAGGTGCAGCAAGCTCCATAATAAAAACTGAAGTAAGTACAGAAGTGCAAATGACAGTATTTTGTAGAATTTCAACTTAAGGCTAGCATCAAAAGCCAAAGAAATCATGTTAGAGCCCATATCAAAATGTCCATTATAACTTCAGATTCAAATGTTTGCAGCCTGGTGAAAATCCACTTGCTTGCTACACTGCAATTTTTCATCAGTAGCAACCTTGCAGGAACATTTTTTAAATCACAGATTTTGAACAGGAGTATCGCACAGATTTGTTTGGAGCGGGGCTGATTTGACGATTTGTTTTAGACACATTGCAAAGGAGGTAAGGACAAACCTAGCCAAATTCAAAGACAACATAAACTGATTTTCCATGTTTTCATCACACCCAAGGGATGCAATGCCATGGATCTTATCCAGCTTAGAGGACAAAGTTGCTAGTTGCAGGACAGCTCAATAGCAGGTTGTCTTCACTTACCTGGAAGTGCTCAAAGGTTCTGTCTCGGTCATCACATCTGTCTGAGAAGGTCCTGAGAGTCCTGAAGAACAGCAGAAGATCACTCCAGTCCTCCACCCTGCAATATATTGACACATTATTACTGGTATACTTTGACAATTAACTCTCAAAGGTTAGGACTAGAATAGTTGATCGGTTAAAGTGTGTCAAAATATTCAGGACAAAGGTGCAAGAATGTGCACTACTGTGCGAGAAAATGAACATCAGAATAATTGAAATTTGAACATGAAATCATGTTCTGTTTTATTAGAAATACTACTGAAGTGATGATTATATGAAATGCTGAGGACTCTCAGGGGTCTTGGCTGTAGCATACTAACATGAATACGGGCATCATTTGTAAGCAGGAGACGAACTTGCCGTGGGAAGTGACCAGCCCTTTCTGTAGTTTGTGAAGACAGGTTTATTTATAATAACATGAAAGTATCAGACTTGCTGAAGCTGAATGACAGAAAAAATGGCTGAGACATCCCCTTTAAGAGGCAGGCCACTGGAGTCTGTGGCCACACCAGCAGCTCTGTGGGGCTGTCCTTAAGGGATAATGGTACAGTGAATTTATTGCTGACCTTAATACATCAATATGCAGACAATAACATTCTACAAGAGTATTTAGCTGGTATAATCTTCACACAGTTCAGCATCGATTTTAAATGTGCAATTGAAACCAAGGCACAGCTGAGAGGGGATGCTGCTCATTAGCCTGCTCTGTAGGTGTGTGCTTATCAACCAAAATGTAGACACCTTACTGGTAGTGCTGGCAGGATGGCATTGAAGTCATTCAGGTCCATCGTTTCGTAACCTTAAGTACATGTCTTCACCAAATCTTGTGTCATTCCATCTGGGATTACATATGAATATGAACTTAAGTAAAAGTTTAAAAGTTTTGACGGCACCTGAAGCTGAAAAATTCATCCTTAAAATTCATCCTTTTTCAAGTCACTCTCAAAATGTTTGTGGGCTGCTTTAATACTGCCTTAATAATGTTCACTTCAGAAATTAAATTATGACAGATGTTTATCTAATTTTTCAAACATCAAGGAAAACTGCAGGCTGTATAAACTGACTTAGCGGCAGAGTGTGATAAATAAAGTATCTTTAAGGAGCTTGTATCATAAAATGTTCAACCATTTGATAAAAAAAAATAGAGTAATGCTTAATTTTCGACCCACAGACTTCAGAATCAAGATATCAAAGTATGCTTCTTTACATACTGTAGGCTTTGTAATGGCAATAGAAAAAATGAGTGTTTTGGTCTGCTTCTCTCACTCTGAGTGAGCCTGGGACATTCTTTGAAGGGCTTTCCAGAGTTTTCCATGGGGGCCCGGGGCTAGACGGCAGCCGGGTGAAGTTTCCAGACAACTGTTATTCCACAGAGCTGATGGAAACATGGCAGCACCTTCTCATTTACTGGAGTAATACCGAAATTAGAAGGAGCAGGAGAGACGTATCCCTGGATTGATATTGGTTATTGGATTCATGTGGTCACGACTGGATGAATGATAAAGAAAGATTATATCATCAGATTTGGACCAATTAAAACATACCGATCATGGATGCAAAAAAACTGTCGTGTAGTGACTCAAATGAGGTTCGTTGGTGTGATGTGTTTCCGTGGCTTTAGCTCATCTTGCCAAATAACAGTAAAATTTGTTTATGGAAAACAGTGGAAAAAAGATCACAACAGTGTGTGTGAGTTCCAAAACGTAAAGCTCTGTGAGGAGATTTTGCCGGTTATAAAACAAAACTGGTTATATGACCTACAAAAGAAAATAGCACCATTAGTAGAAGCGGGATTATTTCTATATAGTTATTTTTATGCCTATAACTGCTGGACCTTTTTTCAGTTTTTTTGTAGTTGTGCATATAAACCTCATAACCAGATTTCAGAAATTTGGACTATCCTTTATCCTGGTTTGAGAAACTTAATGCTACCTGGAGAGATCTTCAAGAAACCAGGATCCCATGATGTGGATACAGCTTACCTTGGTTTCTGACAGCTGCTGACTACCTGTGCAGACCTGCCTTGAGCAAACCAATGTGTCAGTCACAACAGTGTCTTACCTCTGGGGTCAACAAAGTAAATAAGCTGTGTCTTTTAGGAATAAGAGTATTCAAGGTAAATGGACGGTAAGATGGGAGAAAGTGCAGAGATGCTGACCAGTGTCACTAAGTGCTGAACAATTTCCCGGGATGTATAGAGGATCATGTCAGGTCATATTAGACAGAACTGAAGAGTCATGACAATGCTGCTAAACATAAGAACAGAAGACATGGCTATGATACAAAACCTTTTCAATTTGATCAACTCTTGGATGAGAGGCTTGATCAGTGTCTGTTAGTCATCACAGCAGAAGGTGGCGTTAATAACAGCCTCTCCGGTGCATCAGATACTGTGCTTTTACAGGGAGGGCTCTATTTTTGTTCCTCGCTGGCGGCATGGCGTAGGCACAGCATAAGTCAGGTCCGCTGCGCCGACAAGGCGTGCCCAAGCACATTTTGGTATTTTGGTGAGCGGCGCAGCCCGGTGTAAGTATCCTCCCTCCCTAACTCAGCTCCTCCCAGCGGCGTAAATTGTAGAGAAGGTGTAGAGTGGGTTTAACACAGCCGAGACCTGTTTTTGCCAATCAGATCAGCTCCTCTCCTCACCTTTAAATCCGCCACCAGCGAGGCATATTACAATTTTCGTGCAGTAGTTGAAGAGATCAAGGGATGGCTGAAGACAACAATGCCACACAATGGCGACAGAAGGCAGCCCCTCAAGACGTGTCGCTGTAAGCACTGCAGAGGGCGTCCTCTTCACTGTCTCATATAAGCACAGATGGATTTGGTGTGTGTAATGTTGGACCCACTGGTAAGACAAACAGCCTTTTCCACATATAAAGACAATCACATCAAGTTGCATATATTTAAACCTCACGTGACTAAGGTGGGTTGTGCGCACAGATCACAACATAAACTCCAATAATGGCATTAAAATCGGAACCATCTGTGCATAAAGGACGCATCCCGCTCCGTGGCCTGGCTTTTTCTTTCATTGATGTTGGCATATAAAATAAATTTGACTCACGCAAATGAATATTATAATATCCATGTGTAGGCTTAAGGTAAATAACTCATCTGATCACTGAAACGAAACATCTGAGATGAATTAAATATCTTGTTAACTTCATCATGTGTGTCTATTTACTGGATATTTAATTTAATTTACCGTGCCACCACGCCCAGCTTGGCGGACCTTGGTGCACCTCAGTCCATGAAAAATACCAAACTGGCTGTGCACCTGGCTCCGCCAGATGAAAATACTGCTGCGCGGGGTCTGCCACCCTCCGCCGCTCCTAAACATTATCAAATATTTTGCACTAATGATTTTGACTTCTGTCAAAGCAGCAAGATGGGTGCCACTTAGTAGCAGCACCATGATTGCACACTGCTCGCAAGACACAAACCAAGAAGAGGAGCTGAACTGCACTGCTGCTGTCACTTTGCAGCTGGTGTAGTCACAGAATTAATTTGAATACTGACAAAGTAAAGAAACCACTTAAGGGGGCAGGGGGACAGATGTGGAAAAACCATGTGTCTGCTGGATGAAAACCAACAATAAAAATCACAATGTCAGTTATTATCTTTAACAGTTACCACCAGCTTGATTTAACAAAGATTATCAGTCTGAATTTGGCTGTAAAGCTGTGGCTGTCTCCCCCCTGTAACACACACAGACTTGGAGAAGGCAGCAGTGTGTCAGAATCATTATCTTCAGTATTTTTCCATCTGTTGTTTGCCAGATCCTGCAGACTGGACCATACAATCCAGATGCGGTTGGGCCTCAGATATAGAGCAAATCAGACTCCTGCTTTATAGCACTGGTCCACAGACAGAACAAACGCTGTCTGGCGGATTGTGGTTATCAAGATGGAAAAGCTTCTGAGCACACAAACACAACAGCTACAACATCTTTGAAAAGATTATTGTCAGATTCATGGTGTTTGTTGGCAGAACTGAAATATTAAATTTGTAAGTATGTAGTTTTTTATGGCATAATCAGCAAAAAATATGAATTCTTGTGTTTTTATGACTTTAGAGTAAGTCCTTTATATCCACCGAGGCAGCTTTCCACTAATCCGGCCATGTTTTTACCGCCGCCAAAAACCAACAAACCAAACACTGGCTTCAGAGCCAGCCTTTCATCAGTTTCAAAGATCAAATGTTAAGCTCCAATGTACTCTCCTCCACCTCTCTGCAAGTTTGGTTTCAGGTAATCTGCGCTGGCTAGTTTCCACACTTGGCTGCAGATATTAATTTAAAAAGAGAACAAAAGTACAAGGGGGGAATCAAAGTATCAGAGCTTTTGTAGGAATGCCCCAAAATTATCTCAAGACTTGGCCTGTCAAAATCAACATTTTGACACTTAATTTCCACAAACACGACTACACCAATTCCAGAATTAGGATGCTATGTAAAATGTTGATGAAAGGCTATCTTTATTTTTTACAAATCAACTGAACTCTTATTGAACACATTGCAAAGACACAGTTTTAAATTTGATGTTGATGAAGCTTTAAGGTTGGGACAGGGACAACTGAACACTGAAAAAGTTGTGCAATGCTTAAAAACAGCCGCCTGGAGCAGTAGTAACATCTCTTAAAAGGTCAATATGCATTTAGTTTTGGTTAACAACATTACTGGGTATAATGAAGGGCACTCCAAAGAGATTGAGCCTCTCAGAAGAAAAGATGTAAAGAGGTTCAGACTGGGTTGGCAAATACTTCAACAATTTTAGAATGATATTATTTAGCAAAGAATTAGGGGATTTCATTCACCCAAAATATCATTAAATGATTCAAAGAATCTGGAGAAACCTCTGTTGATAATACCGTCATCCAATACAGGATGACTATCATCTCCACATTAAAAACAGACTGTGTAGTGGGAATCACTGCATCACAGTTTATCACTGCATTCACCAAAGCAGGTTAAAACTGTACCATGGGAAGAGGAAACCATATGTAAAAAAAGATCCAGAAATGCTGTCAATTCATCTGGGCTCCAGTCACTTTGAGATGACTGTCCTAAGTTCTGACATACTGAAATTTCACTTTGGGGGAAATCATGGGCACTGAATCCTTCACTCTAAAGAGAAGCGGGACCCGTTGGTTTGTGATCAGTGCATGCATGGCTCAAAAGTGAGCATCTGTCATATTGTGGGGATGCATGAGTGCTCATGGCATGGGTAGCTTACACATCTGGGACGACAACATTAATGCTGAATAATACAGTATACAGATTCTTGAGTTACATAAGCTGCCAACTAGACAATTACTTTTTGAAGGCGACAAAGCCAAACCACATTCTGCATCCATAACAACAGCTTCATAGTGGAACAGGTTAGGTGGTGAACTGGCTTGCCTGCTGTCCTGACCTGTCATATTTGTCATATTATGACACAAAAATATGTGTTAAAAGAGACCCTGAACTGCTGAGCAGCTGAAATCAGGCAAGCTAGGGCAACATTTGACTTTCAAAACTCCAGAAAGTGGTCTCTTCAGGAGAGGATGAGGAGTTTGATGAGTGAATGGTAAACATTCCCCTGCCACAACTTTTTTGCAATGATGTGGCTGGAATCAAATTCAAGCATGAGCATTTACAGTAAAAGGCATTTTATTTTCCTGGAGTACAATAAGAGAAGAGTAAAAAAAAAAAAAAACAGTGGCTGCAGCTCAAAACAGAACTGAGGGAATCTCAGCTTACCAGATTCAGAACAGATATTTTTGTCACGGCAGGAAAAGAACAGGTGTAACTCATATAAATGATGGCTGTGTTCCATACACAGGTAGGCCTTCCAGTAAACTAGAACACCTAAATGGTATCCAGACTTCATGAATGTAATGAGATACACCTGTGTTTGAAATGTCAAGGACTTGTTCAGACTACCTGCCTCAAATCCATTTTGTTTATACACATATGGTATCCCCATTGATTTAATAAAGTGTAGACAGCAATAAAACCAAAGAAATTCCGTCTTTACTGGGATAAAGCCATGTTTGGAGGGGACCTGAAATGCCATTCCAGTCTTTTTCACACAGGTGCGTCATGGTCTGGATGCTCAAACTAAACTGCAAGTTGTCTTTTCCATTACTCCCAACCACTGTCACAGCAACACGGCTTGGCCTCACAATTAACAGTGAGAACAAGTGAGATGAGGGTTTTTGTTACTCAATCGTCCCCGTTTTGAAGGAGCATAACCAGCATTATGTGGTATGCAACACAAACACTTAGACGATAGCAAACCATGCGGGTAGGTTGGAGATGTGTGGACACAAAATCTGATCAGATAACTAGCAAACAGCAGTGCAGACATGCTGCAATAAAGCTCAGATTTGGAAAGCAAATCCGATTTGCCTGCAGTCCAAACAAGCTGAAATGTTTTTCATGAGAAAGGCTTGTTAAAGGAGAATACAGAGCAGAAAGAGAGAGAGAGAGAGAGAGAGTGGATGTGTGAGCGAGGACATTCAGCTGGATGACAGCCGTTAACAGTTTGACATCTTCTTCTACTTTAATAAACACTTGAGCTGAACTAAACAGACAGCCCCTTCCTGAGGGGAACGATATCCAATATTAACTATGAGGTTGAAATTGGACTGAGCGGACAGACAGTGTAAATAAATGACAAACTGATAAGCTACTGGGCTTCAGTCCAAACACACAATCTGAGTATGTCTGATAGCTGATTCGCACCTGATGATCTTCTGTTAGACAGACCAGTCCCTCTGACCGTGGGCCAATGCAAATACACTACAATGTCAAGAGTACATGAACATATGACAACGAGAGCAGCTGCACCTCATGGCTGAAGAGTTGAATATTTTTGGAATATTTTAGTGAATAGAGTCAGGGGTCGTCACACTGTCTTGGTGCATCTTGCATTCAGATGCAAAGAAACTGTAACTCTAATTAAGTGCATTTATTCAGTTAAAAAATGACCAAGGGTTTCCCCTACATGTAATTGATTGTGATGCTCTGCCACACCTTAAAAATGGGGGGTGGGGTGTTACGTGGTGCTACCTCGGAATCAGTATATGTGGTGCACACAGGCGCACACACCCCCTGATGCAGCATGTATTAGTCAGTTGTCGTCTGCAATCACACAGCAGACTGATCATATCCGTATTAAGACCTGGCTAAGCCACGGCTTTGAATCTAAAGATCCGAACATGTTGTGTACCACCTTAACTGTCCTGTAAACCATGTCTGTCGATATGCTGTTGTAGTTCTCACCCTTCAGCCCACATAAATGAACCTCACCTGCATCTGTTTAGTCACCATACCCTGGTGAGACTCTGGGAGGGTCGAAACAGGCCAGCAGTTTTCCTGATCATTGAAGACTGAAGCGTCTTGGGATGACGACTGTTGTGAATTGGCGCTATATAAATAAAATTTGATTGAATTTGATTGAAATTTGAAGACTTTCTACTGAACATGCCCTGAACAAATAAAGGCTTTTCAAATTATCCTTGACTCAAGCAAGTGCCTCAAGACAGCTCCAGAGGCTTCCCTCTACTGACAACCCCGTGACAGCTGCTATTAACTTTGACTAACAAAAGCAATGCCACAGACAAACAACATTACACACATCATACCAAATCAATTGACAGAGAGGAGATCCAGGAGTATTTCTGCTTGTTGACACTGAGGCAAAAAATGCCTGCTTCAGTAAATTCAATTTTGGTAAATAAATAACATGGTAAAACCATTCATTCCTTTACTGTGCAATATTTGTAGGCTATATAACGTGGATGTTTTTTTTTTTTTATAATATTGAATCCTGTCCCACTATCCTGGCCACAACAGCAGAGCTAGTAAAAGTGAATGATCACAAACAAGCAGGCTACTGTTTGACTGGGACAAGACCAATAACTGAAATGTTCACTTTAATTGTACCTGCAATAGGGAGACACAAATCTGTTGCCATGGGAGTGTTTCCTTCACTGGAATAAGAGGGACTATCTTTTTAAATCTAGGTACATCAAATATCTTTCAATCAATAAATCACTTTTAATAAATATTTCAAGCCAACATATTCAACATATTTTCATATGAGTCAGTAGTGGAGTAATAACCAAGATACTATGTGGTTAGCCAGTGAATATGCCAATAGTATACTGACAAGACGACAAGATCCTGATGTGTGATCATAAAAATGGGGTTTATACTCAGGCTACAAACGTACCATTAAAATTCCTAATCCTAGCATCCCTGGTGGTGCTGAGTATAAAAAGATTTTTTCTTGACCGATCAATCCGAATTATAATTTATTATATTATTATATTTATTATAGACAAATCTTACCATACTAGGAAATTTTAAAGCCTGCAAAGTTATAAATATTTTGATTATTATTATGACCAAAATGTTCGGCCACTGGATATACCTCACCAGCCACTTAATTAGGTACACAAATAGCTAATCAGCCAATTACATAGCAGCAACTCATTACATTTAGGCATGTGGACATTGATAAGATGATATACTGAAGTTCAAACTGAGCATCAGAATGGGGAGAAAAGCGGATTTAAGTGACTTTGAACATGACCTGGTTGTTGGTGCCAGACGGGCTGGTCAGAAATTAATGATCTATTCTACAGGGATTTTCATGCACAACCATCTCTAGGGTCTACAGAGAGTGGTCTGAAAAAGAGAAAATCTCTAGTATGCAGCAGTTTTATGGATGAGAATGTCTTGTAGATGTCAGAGGTCACCAAAAAATGGGCAGACTGGTTTGACATGATAGAATGGCAACAGTAAATCTAAGAACCAATTTTTACAACCAAGGTATGCAGAATACCATCTCTGATCGCACAGCATGTCAAACCTTGAAGCAGATGGGCTACAGCAGAAAAAGACCACACCAGGTGCCAATCCTGTCAGCTAAGAACAGGAAACAGAGGCTATAATTCACACAGGCTCACCAAAACTGGACCACAGAAGATTGGAAAAATGTTGCCTGGTCTGATAGGGCTGGATTTTGACTGCCACATTCAGATGGTGGGTCAGAATCTGGTGTAAACAAGATGAAAATTTGGATCCATCCTGCCTTGTATCAACAGATCAGGCTGCTGTCGGTGGTGGTTTAATGGTGTGGGGATATTTTCTTGGCTCACTTTTGCCTCCTTTTGTACCAATTGAGCATTCTTGAAATGCCGCAGCCTTGCTGGGTACTGTTGCTGATCATGTCCATCCTGTTATGACCACAGTGTACCCACTTACTTCCAGCAGAAGAGTGCACCATGTCACAAAGCTAAAAATCATCTCAAACTGGTTTCTAGAACATGACAATGGGTTCAATCTACTCCAGTGGCCTCCACAAACACCAGATCTCAATGCAAGAAAGCACCTTTGGGATGTGGTGGAGCAGGAGATTAACATCATGGATGTTCAGCCAACAATTCTGCAGCATCTGCTGCAGTTCTGAAAGCAAAAGAAGGTCCAACCCAGTACAAGCAAGGTGTAACACCTACTTAAGAGGCTGGTGAGTGTACATCTGCAGTTTAAGTTTAGTTCAGAGCTTACCCGGACATGAAAATGCTGAGGTCCTTCAGGTCCTGCTGGTCACCGGCTTCAATCGCCACGTTGAGATCACTAACTGTCCTCTCCAACTGCTGGTTGTTCTGCAGGACAAACACATAATCAACTATAAGTACAATGTAAGTTCCCCATCTTTTAATGAGTACAGAGACAAGCGCCTGTTTTCTTTTAAATTTATGACAGTACTTTTGAGTCAAAGAGCACTGATTCCAATCAAATGTACCTCATAAACCAACCTGTGTACTTAATATGCTGAACAGTTTTTCAGACCATTCATCGTAATGTCACAGAGAAAAATGCTCTGTTTTTGGGGAGCCACGAATCACATCTGTAATTGGTTTCAAATACCAAACATCACCAAATAAAACACTTCAGTGATACTTGCTTATTAAATGTTGAGATATTTAAAAAGCATTATTCAAACTTTGATTAAAGGGTAAGAGAAGATCAAATGTTTCGAAAATTACTGTTTTCAAATTGCACAAACAAATAATTAATGTTTTAAACTAGAATTTGAATGACCCAAACCAGACGAGGGGGGTTCAATGAAACCAGCTGCTCTTGCGGTTCCTCCAGAATTAAAACCAGAGGGCCTACACGAAGCAGGATTTCAGATCACGGTTCTACTCAATCTCACTCATAAAATTATAAATACAGCTGACTTTACATATTCAGGCTTAAATCAAGGGTCAGTCATTATTTTTGTTTAATGGTTATGTTCCATGTGGTTTTCTCAAAGGCCTGGGGGTAAAGCTGCGTCTAGAAACATGCCGAAGTATTCAAAACTGTCAAGTACTAAACATTAGTTACAGATATATTGTCACATTCATTATCTTAGGAGGCTGTATTGCCTAAATTGGAATCAGAATTTTGCAAGATAGCTAGGACTGACTGTCACATGTGCTTTTTCATTTTAAACAGCATTTAAACAACGAATCTTTTTGAGAACATGTCTCCTGTTTTTCATAGTAAAGATAAAATGATCAGGATCTGGGCAATAGATTAGCCAAATAATGCAGACATTTCAAGGGTATCCAGACGTTACAGGAGGACAGTTTTAATACTGTGTATTTATTGTAAATGATAATTAACACATAATCTTGACCATATCTGTGTTAGACTGAACATATGTTCGATCTTAAACACTGAAGTTTGTTTATAATACCCTCTGTCTCCATTTCCTCCCCCGGCAGTTGGCTGATCACAAGTTCGATCACACTTAGGATCTGTTAATAATTATTTTACATTTTTAAATACTTTTATGACTAAAAGCTGGAGATCTGCTGAAAAAAACTTTGAACTTAAAAAACTCAGTGAATAAACCGTCCAACATAGTCCTGTGATGCCCCCTGATGGCTAAACAGTTTCAGTACTCCCACTGACAATAAGAGATTCAACACAGTTGCACATCATCTATCGATCTATATTGATTACCTTCTAACAGATAACCAAAAATCTTTCAAAAATTGTTCTTGTCCCTTCAAGATTTTTTTTTTTTAATCTGAATCCAATGATTTGCAGAACATCACTTTTTCTCTCGTCTAAATTGCCCCATTTTTGTTTGACACTGACATGACTTGGAACAGATGAGTGTGTAGATAGACTGCAAGGCCAGTCTCACTTCTGGCTGCTTTAACTCTGAAATGTGGAATGAGAAGCCAGTTGGCGGAACATCAACCCCAAAATTTTGAGAGAATGAAAGTACAAAAATCCAGCTATTCTATAAAACTCTAAAGGAGAGATCATAAGATGTATCACTGAATGTATCACCAGATTGTGACTTGTTTTCGAGATACAATCAGAACAGTGGAACAGTGTTTCTATCACACAGTATTAAAAGGAGCAGAAACATGCGTAAGTTAATTCTCAAGAACAAATCAAAAATGAAATGAAAAGAATCTGCACAAACCATTGAGAAGACAAACTGAATTATTTCACAATTCATTTCAAACTTGGCATCTGCTAAAGTACAGATCACTAGACAAGATTATCATTTCTTGAATCATCGATCTGATCTTATCTATCTAAAGCCTAAATACTGTTCAACAATTCACATGGTCAACCCCTTCAGGAAGCTCTTTGAGTTATGTGGCAAAGGAATGACTCACCTTGACCTCAGTGAGCAGGAACTCCACCTGAAAGGCCAGTTCAGAGCACTGACCTGACACACTGAACTGCTGGACGAGCTTACTGCCACCTAATATACACAAGCACACATCATACTAGAGTAAACGAACAATAACATTGCCAGGAACTTTTTTATAGCTGTTACACATCTAGTGAGCACTTGAAAATATATACTTTTTAATCATGAGTCTTTTGTCTAATCATAAATACATAAAAAATGGAGGCTGTGCTCTCACTGTTTTGCAGAGTCTTTGTGGTGCAGCTGTTCAGAAAAATGCCATTCATCTTAGTCTGCCACTTCAGATCCTCCTCCAGCTCCTCCACCTCCTCTTTTAGTCTGAACATCACCTTTTCTTCCCCTTCTTCTTGAGTCAGCCCATAAAAATGTGACCTATAAAGATGGGAAATTTATATTCAATTACAGTTGTAAGAGTTCAAGACATGTAATTACCTTTTTAGAGTTACACAATCGATGATCGGTGACTGAGCGCCCTGAGAGTGGCAGCAAGTCACAGCAGCTCTTCACAGTGTTTAAGTTTTTGCCTTTTTATTGTTGTTTTTTGCACCTTATTTGTTTTCTTTTTAATGAGCAGTGTTGTGTTTTGGATATTCCAACCATGGATGTGCATTTCATGACTCTAGCACTTAGTTTTCTTTTACTTTTTGGATTAAAATATATTGTATATAGTTTTATTTTTATTCTATTTTATTTTATTTATTTATTTTATTTTATTTTATTTTTCTTCTCCCTTTTTCCTTTTCTACATTTCTTCTTAATTATAACATTTAAGTTCTTAATATTACGATCTTTATTTTTATAACTGCATTTTTGCACTATCTTTGTCTGTGTTGCTGCTGTGCCAAAAAAATTTCCACCATGGGGGATCAATAAAGGAATATTCTATTCTATTCTACAAGATTTCCCACGCTCTCTCTTTTGTGGACATCTGAACATAAGTTTAACAAGGATATAAGATATAAAAAGAACAATTAAATAAATCAAACTCACGTTGCATCCTGTATTTGCCCTCCGAGTTGTAGTGTTATGTCTTTGTGGTTCTCTTGCTGTTGGCGCTGCAATGCCTCAACTTCAGCCTGAAGACGCTCGATCTGGGTCTCCAGCACCCTCGCCTCCTCCATGTTCTCCTCATTCATGGTCTCCATCGTGATTACTTGTCTGATGGAGATAGTGTTACTGTCAAGATCAGGAACATTATTTGCACCACAGCTCCATTTACAACTTCAAAGTTAGAGACGACATACAACAGGGTCATTGCGCACATTTAACATAACATTGTATTGAATACCTTTGAAAACCTTTATAAAAGCACAAAGAGAGACATCGTTTTTTCCTGATTACCTGCTGCATCGATATTTGTGCATGTAATATCTCATTTTTGGTAGAGTCAAATGTTGTTTGTCTGGTCTGATTTCTACACCAAGCTAACTGTCACACTGATAGTAGGAGGTTAAGTCTATTATAGACGTGGTGTTTTTAAAATAATAAAGGGTGTCTGTGATCTGTTTTGGTATTGGTACCTGCCAAAATGAGTAAGAAAATGTGGGATAATCGGATATTTGCAAAAATGTAACATTGTGCAAAAAACGGTTTGAGACTTCAAGACTTGAAGGATCTATGGGATCCCGATAAAGACACATACACTGAAACAACATTTAAACGACAAAAACAATAATGTGGAGCCGTCAATGCAATTTTTTTTAATCAAGGGTTGAGTTTCGTATTTAACTTAAGATAACAGTTAGCAGGTTTAAAAGGGAGTTATGAGTGGTAAAAATCGAGGGTGCTGTCATGTCTCAACAGATGGAGGTTTCATCGCAATTATAGCCTGTGGCTGGTGGTTAACTGGTGCACTAATGAAGAAAACAACGAAAGACAGGTGAAATGCGGAAGTTATTTAGCATTAAAGGTGTAAAATTTTAGACGCTAAGAATTAACACTTCATACAGGCGATGTTCCCATCGCGTTTACCTCTCTGCTTTGTAACGGCTAAAGTGGTAAAGTCAAACTAGCAAGGATTACGACGACAATTTTGACAGAAATAGTTCTGTACATTAGCTAAGAGAGGACTGACGTGCTTAGAGTCAACTTACCAATTTCTTCTACGTAATTTCGTCGTTTTTGATGAAGATTACATGAAAGAACGATACAAAAGATCATTAGAGAGTGTCATTCCCTTAAACTTTAACGCTCATACAACCGTCAGTCTCGTGCCTTCACCTTAACAACCAAAACAGTTCGGAACCTCGCGCCCTCTGGACTGTACCATCTTACATACATAGAAAGGGGGGGGTGAGAGTCTCTGCATTAAGCTCAGACGCAATTTGTGGGTCTGGAAAGAAACATTCCTCTTTAATATGAAGTTGTGTTTGTAACATATTAATATAGTTGCTCTGTCATAGACAAAACGTATCGTAGTTATATGTTTATCAAGTTTGCGGGTCATTTCGCGCCCCCTCATCGAAAGTCGTACATTTCTGATGAACTATGTCGGATGAGTGCTAATATCTTTTGGAGGCAACGAAAAAATAAGAGTAAATATCCCGTCCCTTAAACACGTATAATAATTACGCACAATTTTATACCAAAACCTTACTGGTATCTATTCCTGGTATGATTTATAATTCTTCCTAACCGCACCGGAACCCTTAGTCTAACGGAAACAAACGTACGGAAGGGACCTCTGGAAGACCGGACAGAGTTAAAGGTAACACCAGCTGGATACATGTGAGGTAAACACTACTTGGTTCTTGCTGTAGTGTCTTTTCAAATTATAGTATCAACCGTATTTTATTTGCGATAACTCTGGCAGACTAGTTGTGAAGGGATTAAGTTGTATGCAGAGTTTATTCAGAGTCTGTTCGCCGCTGTTCTGGTTCCTCAAAGATCTGTAGGCTCTGATCATGCTCATATTATCATTGACTATGTGGTTTAAGATCTTGTAATTCATCCCTATAAAGGACTCTGTCCTTGTAAAGTTACTATAACGGTTTGGTTTTTGTTAATTCTGTCAGAGAGAGATGCTAATATAACTTTACTCAGGAAGGCTGCAGGTCGTGAGCTGATTTGCACTTATTTTACATAAACTTTTTAACATTTAGAGTTCAGAATTCCTCGAACTGACAGACTTTACTTTTTCCTAAAGTTGTCACTGGATTTTGGATTTGTCAGTGTGCATTAATATATAGTCTATCTCTTTCTAAAAGCCTCCATTGAAAATAAAGGTGTATTGCTAGATGTGCTTTTAAAATAAAGAGCTGCACAGTTCATACAGCAAAAGGGAACACCTTCAGCATCCGGATGTGGACAATTTATATATTAATGAGAAAAAAAGTGACACAGATCAGATGTTTTACTCTGGTGATTGTTTCCTTCACAGTGATTGTGTTGTTGTGGCACCAGAGCAATGCGGCGGCTCTACGTTGGAGGGTTGAGCCACACAGTCACCCAGAAAGATCTTAAGGATCGATTTGGAAAATTCGGAGAAGTGGAAGATGTGGAGCTGCGTACCAGGACAGATGAGGAAGGTAAGGAATCTGTACACAACCAAAGCCTTAGTCTACATTTTCTTGACACTTTATTCTAGACATCTCAGGCATGTGAAGTTCAGATTTCTTTGGTCAATTAAAGGTCACACATAAAGGTTTTTTGGAGGTCCCCTCAGTGTCCTGTATATGTTCTGATTCTTCTTTTCCTTTAGGTGTTCCCTACAAAACCTTCAGCTACATTAATATCAACATTTCAGATGCAGACTTAAAGAAATGTGAGTAAATTAGGCCTCGGCTGTAACTTGTCAGCTATATGTGTTTGATTTAACAGATTTTTGTCAGGTGTAACAAGAAATGACACATTCATCATCTCTTAACTCTTAAACAGTTGGAAAATACAGTTTGTTTCAAGTGAATAAACCCTTTATAGATTGCTTGTTGGTTGCTCTGGGTTGTCAGTATCCTAAATAAACAGATTAGGAAGAACACTGCATAATTTTTATACTTGAGAATTATCCAAATGTGACTTTTTCAGTGTTTCTTGTATTTACCATAATTGATCAAGTGAACATAGCAGAGTGTGATTACTGTGTGTTTGTACTCTGAAGGTTTGACAGTGCTGAACAAATCCAAATGGAAAGGAGGAACTCTGCAGATTGAAACAGCTAAGGAAAGTTTCCTTGACAGGTACAATTATGTCACGAAAACTTCTAACTAGCAAATATTATGGAGCAAGAGGAAGGAGGGCTTTAGCCACCAAATACAAAGCAAAAGCAAGGCAAAGTTTATTTGTATAGTGCATCTCACAAAGATGTCACAAAAGGCTCAAAAGAAGTGCTGGGAAGAGTACATGTCTTTACAGCAGCAGGAGTTAAAAAGATTCTTCCCTCCTGAACCTCACTCTGATCATCTGGTTGTTGTATTTGTGTCTCAGACTTGCTGAGGAGAGGGAGGCTGCAGAGGAGCAGCGCCAACAACCACGTGTGGTTGAGGACAAAAGACAGAAGATGTTGGACTCTCTAAGCAAAGCCGGAGTGGAAAACTTCACCATGAAGGCTGCAGTACCAGGGACAGAAGTACCAGGACACAAGGTGTGATCATCTGATACCTCTTTTTCTAATCAGTACTCCAAAACTAGCATCAGTTTTAAAATAAAAAACAGTCAGGTGGGTGAGGATGGATCATTGTGTTGATACTTCCTCTGTGTACGTGCTCTGCTTTCAGGACTGGGTCGTCAGTAAATTCGGTCGAGTCCTCCCCGTCCTGCAGCTCCAGGGTCAGAAAGGCAGCAAAGCTCGAACCCTGAAGTACGACCCCTCCAAATACAGCCACAACATCCGCAGGCTGGACCGGACAGCTGAAGACCAGCCCACACCTGTTACTCAGCTCACCTGGGAGGTACAGGGAGGGGACGATGACATCAGCAAGAAGAGGCGGGGAGAGTTTCCTCCGTTTGAGCCGTCCAGGCCCAAGAAGAGCCGGACTGATAAAGTTAACTCTCACAATGCAGTGGGACAGACCAGGTAAACATGTGATGACTGATTACACCCTGATTTAAATACTTCATTCAGTCTTTCACTTTATTTCTCTGGTTTTTAATTCACGAGCCGGTTAGAGTGACCCAAATAGGAAGATCTGATGCAGAATAGAAAAGATCCAGCTTAATTACCAGTATAATTACATAACTTACATTGATATGTTGGGTCATCTCTACTGCCGATCTCACTGGTGGTAGTTTTTTGTTGTAAGTTTTGCACCAAATGGATGATTTTAGAAATATCACATCTCCAGAATAAAAAAAAGTTTGAAGTTTTAAAGAATTTGGTTTTACACAAGGTGTTGTTCTTTCTCCTCAGTGTTTCTCCTCCTTGTTTTTCACCCCTTAGATTGAAACAGAGTGTGAACTCTGTCAATCACAGAGAAATTTATCCGCTCACCAATGGATATGAACCGCCAACAAACCACAGACCGGCTCAGAGGAAAGAGGTTCGTTATCCTGGCAGTGATGTTGATTCAGACGAGGAGATCCGCAGAATGGTGGCAGCCCAAGACTCCTCCCGTTTTACTCTGGGGAGGAAGGAGGAAGATGAGGATAACCTGGAGGTGGTTGGACTCGACTACTTGGTGAGGGCTGGACGAAAAGGTGAGGTTATAAATAAGACTCCTCCCCCTCTGTTTTTGAGCATCATCTCATCAGTGTGTCTCTTTAAGGCAGCCATGTGTTCCCACTAATAAAGAACCTACTGCTGTGTTTGATGCTGATTTAACTCTGGAAGAAATCTTTAATACATATTACATAAGCTTTTCAGGGACTAATAAATAATAATAGTCATTGATACTTAAGACTTGAAACAAGGAAAGACAGTATAGATGAATTTATTAAACATTTCTGATAATCAGCCCCACATTAAACTTTAGATTAGATTAGATTAGATTAGATTAGATTAGATTAGATTAGATTTCCTCTCAGGGAAATTAAAAAAGGAACTCTTTCAAACACTTGTTGCTTTCTCTTTGTAATCCAGATGATGAGGGAGAGAATGACTACGACTCTGCAGACACAGATGAACTTCTTGCTTCCAAGAAACCTCCACTGACATCGACACAGGAGAGGCTGACTCCACCCACTGAAAACCACCTCTCAGGAAACGACACAGACAGGAGGAAAAAGAAGAAAAAGACGAGGACAGCTGGAGAGGAAGAAGAAAGTTCAGCAAAGGCTGAAGATCAACTCACTTCCAGGAAACCCTCCTCCGAACAGCAGAGAGAGGATTCTGGGAAAAAGAGTTCTCAGGGTCAAAGTGAGAAGATTGTAGTCATACCTGTTGTGGAAGCCCCTCATTCTGAATCAGATAGTGATGAAGATGAGGAGGAGGAGGAAGATGAAGATGAGGAGGAGTTAGACTTAGCTAATGATTCTGATTCAGATTCTGATTATGACGCCATGTTTGCTAATGTCACCCATTTGGAGATCTCTCTGGCTGATCTCCAGAGGATAGCTGAAGAATCAGAACAGACCTCTGAGACTACAACTCCCAGCATCCCCGGCTCTTCCTCAGAACAAGAACATAAACCTAAATCTGCGTCTGCTCCAAAGAAAGGAACCACACCTGAAGAAATCCTTGCCTCCATCATGGCGGAGGACAGCAGTGAGGACGAGCAAACCATGAGGAAAAAGAAGAAGAAGAGAAAAGCGGCCATGTCAATGCCACTGCCAGCCTTCCAGGGGACGAAGACTCTAAACAAGGAATCGGAGTTGGAGGACTCTCAGAGGAGACATGAAGGAGAGGAAGAAGGAGGTGAAGAGGTTAAAAAACAGAAACTAGACTCTGAAGCTCCTCAGCTAAACCTTCATGAGACAGACAGCAAAACCACCAGGATGACCAGAGAGGCAGGAAGGGAGACTACAGAGAGCAGTGAGGAAGAGGAGGAAGAAGAAGAAGAGGGGAAAACAGAGGAAGAGCAGGAGGATGAAGAAGAAGAAGAGAAGGAGGACAAAAAGGAGGTAGTGAAGGACAAGGACGCTCAAGGAGTAGGAAACACTGAGAAAACTGAGCCTGATTCCTCCTCTAGCAGTGATGAAGATGATGATGAGGAGGAGGAGGAGGGGGAGGTAACAAAGACAGGTCCTTCTGTTCTGACAAAAGCAGCAGCAAAGGCCTCACCCTCATCCTCCACCTCTTCCAGCGGGGAAGATGAGGACAAGCTCGTTTCTGCCAAAGTTGCCGCGAAAGCTGCTCCTCCACCTGCCCATCAAAGTGAGTCCTCCTCCTCTTCTTCCTCCTCTTCCTCCAGCGAAGAGGAGGAAGAAGAAGAAAGGCCCGCTCCTCTTCACAGGGTGCCATTAGGAGCCAAAGAGGAGGAGGAGCGGCAGAGGGAAGCGAACATGAGGAGGTTGGCTGCCGTCCAGCAGAGGCAGAAAGAGACTGAAGAGCACAAGAAGCTGATTCAGGGCGCTCTGGCCAACCTGGTGAGTTCAGATCTGCAGCAGACTTCAGAGAGCTCAGTGAGTCAGAGCTTTTATTTTAGAGAGAGGACCGTTTGACAAGTCCGCTCCTCTAAAGTGAGCTGTTTGAAAGGTTATATTACAACCGAGCGCTCCAAGTCAGAAATAGTTTGTAGAAAGAGGCAGCAGGGGGACGTTATTCTCTGTTTTAGATCTATAAGAGGTGGTGTGTAGGGAAGAAGACGAGCTGTAAACTCAGTGTTGAAGTAGTGATGGGTTCAGTCCATCACCAGTGTCACAGTCTGCTGTAACACACCAACAATTATTTAATTAGTCTCACATGGTTACAGCCACGGTGGGGGGTTAAAAAATAAATAGTGTAACTGAGTAACTACACTGTGTCCTGTTTGGCCGGCACCCTCGTGATAGAGTCCTGCCTCTTCCTCATGTTAAGGTGGGTGTATTTATGATGAAAGTCGTCCATGACTCGAGGTTAAGCTCAGATGATTACCTTTTTAAAGAGACATTAGTATTAGTGTGAGTCTGTTTCACTTCCAGCTGCAACCCCTTAGAGGACTTCCAAAGAGACAGAGACACACCAGTTTTGGAGACACTGATTTTTTTTTGCCTTCACTGTTAATGTATTACCGAGTTAATCGCAAACATTGTTTTATTTAAACTCCCAAAACACCTAAAGCAACACCAGCATTTATTTGGAGTCATTTTCAAATCAAAATATCCATCTTTATCAGGATGGACCTGCTGCAGGAGGAGGGAAACATATTGTATTCGGCTCTGATGATGACGATGATGATGATGAGGAGGAAAAGCAGCAGGTGACCTTAGGGGTAACAGCATCAAAGAAGACTCTGTTCCAGGACAGCCAATCGGAGGAGGAGGCCACAGATGATGAGGCGGCAGCAAATAAAGAAGGCGGAGAAAAAGGAAAGGTGAGTGTGAAATAAAAATCCCTCTTTCTCTCAGAGAAGTATAAAGTTTGTTAGAGGACGACCTTATAACATTTGAATGTGTGTGTGTGTGTGTGTGCGTGTGTGTGTGTGTGTGTGTGTGTGTGTGTGTGTGTGTACAGGTTCATCTGAAGCCATCTGTTTCTCAGCTGTTCAGCGGCAGTGAAGATGAGGAGGATGGTGATGAAGAGGAGGACAGCAGCAGGTTTGACATCAGACCTCAGTTTGAAGGAAGAGCAGGACAGAAGGTGAGAAAAGGAGTTAAAGCAGCACTGCTCGGTCTTTTTCAGTTACTTTGGTTCTTCTATATAAAGTAAATGTAAAATACCCACAGAGCTAATACCCATGAATATTAATGAATAAATATGTCTACTGAGATACAGAACTCGGTAATCTCTCAAGGAAGTTAATTTTAAGTTTTAGAGCTGAAAGTTCCTTGACTTTAAGAAAAATATATTTTAGACACTCAGTTGTGATTGGATGGATGGTCTGATGGTCATTTTTGTTATCCAGCTGATGGAGCTGCAGTCTCGCTTTGGAACAGACGAGCGTTTCAGGATGGACTCTCGCTTCCTGGAGGATGACAACAAAGAGGAAGAACCAGGTGAGGTTGTGGATGCAAATCTGGATCGCTGTTAGCCTAAGTATGCCCAATATCCAGGGGTGGTCCAGGTTTATTCCCAACCTGTGGTCCTTTTTCTGCACATCATTCCCCTAGAAAATTATGAATTATGCACATTTTCTTATCGCCCTGTTTTAACCAAGAATAAAGACCTGTCTTCCTCTTAATTTTTGATCAAGTGCTTTCCTGCTGGAACAAAAAGCTCTCTGTTGTTTCCCTCCACATGCATCTGCCTTTGCTGAACTAAACTTCTGTTTGTGATTCAGAGAAAAAGACAAGTGTCGACGATGAGGCTCTGGAAGAGGAGAGGAAGAAGAACTTGTCCATCCTGCAGAGTGTCCTTGGCAGCAGCCAACAAACAAGCAGCAGTAAAACATCCGTCAAGGCCAAAACCTTCAGGTCAGCAGCTCATTAGCATGCATAGAGTCATAGGAGAGTTCCATATTTAATTGGAAATGAATTTGGATAAATGTGTGTTTGCAGAGATGTCTCAGCGCTGCATTACGACCCCAGCAAAGAGGAGCATGCTGCATTTGAGACCAAAACGGAGGAAACCAAGGAAAGGTAGGAACTCTGCAATCAATAATGCATCAGTTTTGTCCGCTTTATAGAAAAGGTGGATTATAGATGTTGTCTATTATTCTGCTACTTAAAAATTACTTAAACAGGCTATTTTAGGTTTTTCAGTGCTGTACAAGTGTCGTTCTTAACCACTGGAGTACTCTCCAAATATGTAAATATGTATGTTTCTACATATGGCATTTTCTCTCTTGGGTACTTTGCTCAGTAACTAAAAAATGTCATTTTAATCTGTTCAGAATTATTTCTTAACAAAAAAGTGAAAG
Source organism: Xyrichtys novacula (assembly GCA_962446985.1). Taxonomy (NCBI): domain Eukaryota; kingdom Metazoa; phylum Chordata; class Actinopteri; order Labriformes; family Labridae; genus Xyrichtys; species Xyrichtys novacula. Next base: position 39,339,495 of record OY660865.1, read on the forward strand.
ATTCTAAATATTTGCAAGCAACTGTGTGTGAACAATAGAAGAGGACCGAGGACAGAGCCTTGTGGCACACCAAAAATTCACAACAGTAATAATTTATCTTCACTGCAGTGAAACTATCATTTAATCTGATGTTTTCACAGCAAAGCAGCAAGGAGGAGAAAACGGGAGGAGGCTCAGAAGCTTCCGGAGGTTTCTAAAGAGATTTATTATGACGTGTCTGGTGACCTGAAGGCCGTGTTTGGTGCATCAAAAGATGAGGTCACTGAGGAAGAAGAGAAGCCAAATTGGGACCAAGAGGAAGAAGAGGAGGAGGAGGAGGAGGAGGAGGGAGATCCAAAGAATGAACAGTCGACCCTGCTGTCATCTCTCCTCTCAGCTGATCAGAGCGCAGAGAAAGACGAGTCGTCTGGGTTCAAGTTCTCTTTCTTTGGAGACGAGACAGAAACTGAAAGTAAACAAACAGGTGGGTTCAGTCTAATATTTTTTCAGGCTGTCAGAGAGAAGGTTTGTTTTTACAACCTTTAATTTCTCATTCTTTCTTTATCCAGAAGAGTACAAAGTAGAGAGCATCCAAGCACCAAAGGTGTCCTGGCAACAAGACCCACGTTTCCATGACAGCAGCTCCGAGGAGGATGAAGAGGAGCAGGAAGAAGACGAGACACAGAGCAGCATCACCGCTAAAACTGCAGAGTGAGGAAAATGCTGAAACTTAGATGGATAAATAATTTCATGGTGTCACAGTTTAAATTCATCCAGAAAGTAAAGTTGGTGTGCGGAGGATACAAGCACTCAAATCCTGCCCAGTTGGAAAATCACAGCGTAAATTCACACACTGTTACTTTTGAAGCGCATTGACACCTTAACAAGGAGGACAGCTGTTCAGATTAAACTCATGTCATTGTGTGTTTTGTGTGTTCACAGAGAGGAGACTCCCTCAAACAACCATCGATTTTTCTTCTTCCTTGAGGACAGCAGACTGACAGGTAGGGAGAGGGCTGCAGGAAATATAAATGAGTCTGATTTCTAACTTCATGGTTCTGTGTGAATGTCTGCATGTGGCTGGACAATGATTACAGACAGGCCTGAACTGTCTCTGCCTGAACTGTCTCTGTCTTCCTCAGAGGGCCCCAGGTTGTTCTGTCGTCCCGCTCACTTGGAGGAGCAGAGAGAGCAGTGGGAGGAGAGGAGGACGGCTCTCAGACAGGTACACGCCAGAGCACAGAAACTTTTTTTAGTTCATGCCTTCATTGATAATTATTAATAGTTGTCTACATGAAGATACAGAACATAATAAAGGGGTTTAATTAAAGTTTAGCATGATATGATACTTTTACTTTTGTGTCTGTTTCCACAGGAGTACCGAAAGAAACACAAGGACGCCCGCAAGAAAGTGAAGTCCTCTCAGAAAAGCTGAGAATTATGGGAGTTGAGGTCTAGTCTGATTTGAGAATTGTCCCTCTTGGAGCGCTCAGCAGTATGGACCCTGATAATCTGCTGAAGAGACAGACTTTGGAAGTTTAAGATCACCAGTGTCAGATTTATTTTTCATGTTTTGTGGTCTGAGCTTAAATTTGTAATAAAATCTGGTTTGGTATTTTCATACTCTGTAGCAGCAGCAGTCTGAGGACCAAACCTTCTTATTAAAATATGTACAAATAAGTAAGCTTGTCCAAGTTTTGATCCTCTGTTCATCACATCACTTATTTCTGAGTGACTAAAATCATCATTGTATCAAATTTGTTAGATGAATTAGTATTCGTGAGGATGATATGACTGACAGAGAGGAAGAGGTTTTATCAGTCTGTTCTTGGATTTGATGTTTTTCCCTAATGCATGTCCCTAAAGGACTTCTGCATCGGTGTCGGGCATCAATTTCCAGAAATATTTAAATGCTTGTTATTTAACTCCAATATGATCATCTCATACCTAAAAAGAGTTTATTCTGTAATGTTTTATACAAGCAAACTCAGCTGAGCTGTGTTTATAGAGCACCTTTGACACAGACATGCAGGCCGAAGTGCTTAACAAAAGAACAGAACAAAAATGAATGAAAATTAAAGGATGACAGAAATACTGGAATAAATAAATTAAAAAAAAACAACCACAAAATAAAAAATTAAATCCTAAAATTATGTAATACTAAACAGTTGAAGGGATTTGTGCACAACCCCTTTGGTCAGAAGGGATTGTCCCGTAGTTATATCACATGTTCGGTTTCCGTTTGCTCTCTTATTTTGAAAATTAACCGGAAGTACCTCCCGTCGTAGTCGTCTTGTGTTGATGGTGATGAACAGGTTTGTAGGGAACAACAAGTGTGTGGACTGAAACTTCTCCATCAGGACCAGACGGCTGTGGGACCTTTGAGACGAACAAGTTTATGGACGTTTTTACTTTAGAAGTCAAGTGTTTGTTGTTGCACATGTCTTTAATAGAGACATTTAACAGGGAACAGTTAGTTCAGCGGTAAAAATGAGTCCGGTTTTGTGTCTTTTGCTCCTCTTTCTGCGGACTGTGGAGCTCCGCCACCTCCAAGCAGCCCGGGAGTTCCCCGGGTCAGAGCAGCAGGTGGGGGATGCGGGTTCGCCGGTGACAAAGGGAAGGACTTCTCAGGACCGGGATGAAACTTTTAAAGTCCCGGATCTGAAGCGAGTCGCTCGGGGAGCTAATGAGGGAAGTTTCGGGAAAAGAGACCCATATTCACCGAGCAGCCACGGGCACCCGAGGCGGTACGACGACCCGAGCGGGTACTTCACCACACCGCGGGTCGACCGGCACGCCTCCGTCCGGCCGGGTAACTCCACATCGGGGCTTCTGAACCCGCTGTTCCCGGTGACTGACGGGTCCTACTGGGCGTACGCAGTCATGCTGCTCGCGCTCGTGCTTTTCGCGGCAGGTATCGTTGGAAACCTCGCGCTCATGTGTATAGTGTGGCATAATTTCTACCTGAAGAGCGCGTGGAACTGCATCCTGGCGGGGCTGGCCTTCTGGGATTTCCTCGTGCTGTTCTTCTGCTTACCTGTGGTTATCTTCCACGAGCTCACTTTGAAGAGGTTGCTAGGAGACCTATCGTGTCGGCTCGTGCCCTACCTGGAGGTAAAGATGTAAACTTAGGCCAAGTTTTTAAAGTTTTTTCCCACAACGACCCTGGCTCTGTAACCCCTAAATTTGAGATAGGCCTTATTTACACATCTTTCAGTATCACTTTCTATCTATCTATCTATTTATCTATCTATCTATGAAACTAGAAAATAATTTGTGCATCTGTAAAACCTTGAACCACAAGAATATTATTTTGTTCAATATTAAAAATAAGTCAGTTAAAGCAGAACAGTTTAACATTGATAAATTAATGAAAGGAAATATAAAAGCTCAGATACATAAATTAAATAAATTAAGGCTCTTTCATTAGTAAAAGTTTAAGTTATTTCCAGCAGCCAAGGAAAATAGAAAATACAATTTAACCCCTTATTGTCTTTTAAAATCTAAAAATAGACAAATGTGTGACTTTACCGTCTGAAATTTCCTGTATATTTTCCAGTCAACTCTTTTATCTCAGTGATTTTGGTTCATCTATTGTTTTAAAAAATGTATTGCTTTCTGTGGAAGATTTTTGTTGCTTTATTTAAACTCTTGATTCAGAAATAAAGTTTAAATCAAATAGAATTGTGGTCAGTCATAAGAAATATCCCTCACAGTTTGCGGGTATTAAACGTGTTTTGACCAACATGTGGTCTAAAACCTTACAATGCTAAGTTCATATTTAGACTAGAGAGGTGAGCTTTAATAAAATAAAATAACTTAACATTTGTAAAATAACTTTTAATTTGGTCATCATCTGAAAAACTGCTGAAAAATAGAATAAAAATTTAATTCCCCATATTAGAGCACTAAAACTGAGTTAAACCAGCTGCCTCTCGACGGTTTAAAGCACTGTGTTTTTGTCACGTCAGACAGCGAAGCAAAGAGATGTCAAACAAGTCAAACAGTCTCAACAACCCACTTCATTTGCTGATAAATTATCGGTCACCACAGTTTACCCTCATGTCAGACTCAGTGTTAGTGTTTCCCAGTTCAATACAGACACATTCAGCTCTGTGATGAATGGGCTGCTTGTGTCTTGTCTCTGCTCAGTTTCAGACTGAGAGCAGTCTTTACTTTCAACAGTCGTGCTGTTATGGTCTGTTTGGCCCCTTCAGCTGTCTGCCATGAACCACAGGGGAGGCTGGCCGGGCCCCACATGAAGGGACTCTTCTTCAGCTTAAATACGAGTGAACAAAGACGCACAAAGTAATAGAAACCAGGATGTTTAGTTACAAGTCCAGAGTGAAGAAAACTGAAAGAAATAAAAGAATTTCTGCCTCTAAAATCTGGACATAAATGTTTGATGTACCTGCTAAACTTATCGACATGGTAGATGATATATTACACCTGAGTCAACACCTACTAAAACGGTTGAAAACTAATCAGACCAACTATATTAATTTTTTTAGTAATTTCAAAAATGAAAAAACAAAATTTTTAAATGAATAACTTTGCATTTTTCTACTTTTCTGTGACAGTAAAAAAACTTGGATTATGTTAAAACAAAAACAAAATATTTATGTATTCTTCGACAAATTGACATTATTCCTCATCTTGATTTGATTTGATTTGATTTTATTTGTCCCATAAGGGGATTTGTCTTCACAGATGACACATTACACATCTCAGGTGACAATGGACACTACACTCACACCAACAATAAATGACATGTGTAACAACAATAACAACAATGACAACTTACATGACAGCACAATAACAGATGGACAGATCGACGGGGCCTGCTGCTCAGGTCAGCTGTGGCTGCAGGGATCAGGCTTTTCCCCAGCTGAGCGATCCTGAACTCGAGGGTTCTGTACCTGCGCCCTGAGGGTAGTGGGATAATATATTGGTCCAGTGGGTGAGTGATGTCTTGTGCTATGGTGTTTGCTAGGCGAGTGATGGACTTGGACTTGTCCACCCTGTTTTCTTGTCTTGTTTTCTGACACCAAATTCAAATAACGGTTTTAGCTAAAATAGCTCAGTACTCAATACTTTCAAAGTTATTAATGTTACAGGATCGGCCAATCAGAGGCATGGCTGAGTTGACTGACAGGTGGGAACACTGTAGCCATTTGTGAAGAGGTTAAAAGCCTGCCTCTGGTAGATTGAATTAAATTTCGGAAGCATCAGTTTTACTAGTATAACAAAGCGCTGCTAATAGGCTTAAAAACTCTGCTTCAGAGACAAATGGGTGACGTCTGCAACACTACATCCATTTAATACACAGACCATGAGATAAACAGACCCAGAGGGGAGGACACGGTAAGGGAGCCGAAGCAGTACAAACTTTAAACTGATGAATTTTATCTGCATTATAACACTGATACAGATCACAGGCCTGATGCTGAATATCAGTCCCAAAAACCCTGAAGCAGGATGATCTTGTTCATGACTCACCCTGAATGGATGCTGCTGCACATTCAGTTACAACGATCTAAACGCTATCTGTCCGATAGAAATTGGTGGATAAAAATCAACTTCACTCTTTAAACTTTAGCTTTACTTCTAACACGAGCTCTTTATTCTCCACACAGAAAGTCTTAAAAAGTCCTCCCTCTTATTTGTTTTCTTTATAACCCTCCATGGATCAATTTTTGTTGTTCCAGCAGCCAAAATGATCATTTTTTTGGTCCAGTTAGTAGAAAAGCGTTGGCTTTATTTGCTGGAGGTAATAACTGAATGTGGTTCATTTATTTCAGTGGTTTCTTTGCTAATTATATCCAAAGGCTTGTCCTGATTGTTGCCGCTTTAACAATCATACTTTCTCCTGACCTGTCATTAGGGTCCTCTGGGTTTTGTGAAGAATCGGTCAGTCCTTCATTTGGAGGGTTAATCTCCCCTCACTCAGAGTGATAATGTGGACTCTCTCACAGACTCTCACACAGGCTTCATCAGTCTCTTCTTTCATTATGGACTCTGCCAGCCTGTTGAAATCTTGTTTTTTTGTCCTTAAACCAGCTCAATACGCCCACAGAGCTTTTAGTCACTGAAGTGGACTTTTGGTGGTTTGTAATAATGGCTTGTATGAATCCGTCTTTAACAAGGTCAGCCCTCAGTTCTTTGTTTCTCACCCATTTTCATGCTAATTAATGAATTAATTTCTGGCTAATTACTTAACGTTTTTTAAAGTGCTTTTTAGCAGATTCTCTGTGTCGTGCTGAAAGCGGGTCAGGCTGCCAGCTGCCCTTGTGCTCTGTTAGTTCAACTATTTTCATGCTAATCGGAGCTCTCTGTTAATTATGTGGAGTTTGTGTCTTAACTGTTTGAGGTCATTAAGCTCTGCAGTGGGAGGACACGTCTCTGTGATGATAGTCTGTGGACTTGGACGAAAATAAAGACACTAATGTGCACGAGGCACCAATAACTGTTCCCCCTCTGCAGACCCAAAGCCGTGAAACTACATAATGGCTTTCTGTCCCCTCTGGGCTGCCCTTTATTTCCCTCTTTCTGTATTCTAAAGATGTAACAACCGTGGCCTTATTACTGTAGTTTGGGCTAATTTCCCCACAGGCCAGCGTAACAAGGCAGAGAAAGCTGTAAATCTGTTCCTTCAGCAACAAAACACCTTCCTGTGCTCATGGGAGACCGTCTGCAGGGAGTCTGGTTCTGCCCGAGGTCTGAGTTGTGCTAACAGATCACGTCCGAGCAGGAACAGTGGTGCAGCAGAATAAAAGGAGCAAGTGTGAGGGATGAACTGCAAGTTAATCCTGGATGTAGGTCTTTCATGATGGTAAACAGTCCTGTTTAATCAGAGAGAATAAGGAAGGAAGGTCTGGATTAAACTCACCGAGGGGAAGGAGATAGATAAGCAATTAGGAAGCGAGTCTTCAAGATAAAGGGAAAAAGATAAAAACATACAACTGTGTGAGTTTGTGCAAGGTTCAGCAAAAAGTTGGCTAGATGATGTGAAAGTTTATAACCAACCGCTGACCTGAAGAACCAATCAGATGATACCTTCTGGTTGATTTTAACATATCTTAGTTTTCTCTGCAGCCTCTCAGTTTGCAATCTCAGTGTCCATGCACTGATCTTATTGGGAAGGAATGTTCTGATGAAGAGGCTCTGCGCTGATTGGCTGACTGAGAGGGAAGGGACAGAAAGATGCAAAAGTCAGAAAAACACCAAAAGAAAAATGGGGAGTGCTCCAGGAGAAACTGCTCCACGACGATCCAGAATCTGACCCTGAATCAAAGTTTCAGGATTTCTCTGAGTGATTCGACAACATTTGGGTTTTATTTCTACTCTTTTGTGGTCAGTCCTCATTGAAGCAGTCCAAAGAGCTAAATACCATTATATAGTTTACTTCGAATACCCTCCAGTGTTACAGTGCTCTAAGGCCCCGGACTACATTTATATTTCATATTCAAAGGGCTCTCAGAAGTGGAGTGTGAGGAGGGAATATTCACGAGCAGGAATTTCTCTCAAACTGGAAACCCTAAAGTTCTTCCTATCGGATGTACAAACCTGAGATTTATCCATCTAAACATGTGCCTGTAACCGTTATGTCCCTCTCTCTGCTGTTTCTGTGTCAGGTGACCTCTCTGGGCGTGGCCACATTCAGCCTTTGTGCGCTCAGTATCGACCGCTTCCATGCAGCCACGGGCCCCACCCCCCTCCAGGTGCCCAAAGTGGAGCCCTGCCAGTCCATCCTCTCCAAGCTCTCCGTTATCTGGGTGGGCTCTTTGGTGTTGGCGGCCCCTGAGCTCCTTCTGTGGCAGCTTGTTCAGGAACCCGTCAACCTGCAGACGCTGTCTTCCAGCCTCCAACAGAGCCAGCCGGCGGGATCACTGATGGCCGCCTTAAGAGCAAGAACAGACTCGTTTAAGGTGGACGTCTGCGTCCGTGAGCCGTCTGCGGAGCTCCCTGAGAGCATCTACTCTCTGGTGCTGACCTACCATGAGGCCCGCATGTGGTGGATCTTTGGCTGCTACCTCTGCCTGCCTCTGCTCTTCACTCTGGCCTGTGACCTGGTGACAAGGCAGGTGCTAAACCAGCGTGAACCCCAGAAACCTGCAGCTGAGAAGGCGACCAGCAGATGCTCCTCCTCCACCTCGTCTTCCTCCTCCTCGACTAAAAAGAAGCAGCATGTGAGAGAGCAGCGTCTGCGCTCCACCGTCATGGCTCTCACAATCTTGTACGTCACATGCAACCTGCCAGAGAGCATCTGCAACATCACACTTGCGTACATCTCTGCCCACCTGTCTGCGGCGCTTCCGGCTCTGCTCCTGCCAGCGCTGAGCCTGATTGGTCAGTTCCTGCTGTTCATGCGTTGCTCGTTGACGCCGGTGTTGCTGCTGTTCCTGTGCCGCTCGCTGGGCCAGGCCTTCATGGACTGCTGCTGCTGCTGCTGTGAAGAGTGCCTCCCAGATGGTAACTCCTCCTCGTCCTCGTCCGCCTCCACCGCAGCCACCTCCAACCCCTCCTCACCCACATCTCCCACCCCGTCCTCCCTCACTCCGTCCAGTAAAGAGGAGGTGAAGAGCGTGTTGGCCGCAGAACCGGCAGTCTGCTACGACAGAGCGAAAGACTCTACGGCAGCTATCGGGACGCCGTGCTGAGGGACAGAACTGCTGTGACCACAAAGATCACCGTGTTTGCCTCGACTTGGGTCTTATTTTAGTGGTTTTAACAGAAGTTTCTGTCAGTCATGAAAATGCTGTACTCATTAAGTAAACCCAAGACATCTGGGGTCAAAGGTCATTGAAGTGACCGGTAAACACAGCTCCATTTTTGTCCTGGTTTGATAATGAAATCAGTCTCTAGATGTCCTTTTTTTTTTCAAAGAGTCAAACTCTGATTTCTTCTCTTGGTCAAATGTGAAAACAAACGTCAGCTGTGCGGGAGATAAACATGATCTCTGAGGAAGAACGAGAACGTTTAAAGAGGAGGGAGTTTAAATTCATCTAATCTTACAACTCAAATTTAGAGATTTATTGTTTTAGTTTGTGAAAAATCCAAACTGGTACTAATACTGGCATTTAAAATAACATTTCAATCCACAACCAGTTCCAGTACTGGTGTTTTTCACATTATTTTTCTTCCCAGTTCTGTGTCTTACCAGGAGATGAATGGTGACACAGTAAAATCTCAAAGCTCTAAACTAAGCAAGTGTTTTACTCTTGTCCAACTGGTCTCGGCACAAACAATATTCACCTGATTTCAGCTAATTGGAAGATACTGGATCTGACTCTCTTATTATGAAACAAAAACCTCCTGTGGAGTAAGAAAAACTGACTTCTCACAGTAAGAAGCTCTTATTTCAAAGATTTATCTCTAAACTTCAGCAGTCATTCTTACTCATCCCATCCAGGTCGTATTTCTTCTTAAAATAAGACGTCTGTCTGGACTTTTCAGGTGAATGTCACACTTATAGACATTTTCATTATAGAGATTAGACAAGCTCAGTTTGGAGTTTTTACAGTGTGCTGAAAGTTTTTTAAAACAGTTTTTGCTGTTTTAAGATGATTAAAAAAAACTGATTGGCACTAAACTTCATTTCTGAATTTAGATACTTTGATTCTTCACGTCGGGTCGACGCTTTAACTGCTTAGTTTCAGGAAAATCAATCAGCAATCAAATCCTTAGAGGGCCTCTGTAATCAGCCTTCTAAAGTCCCAGACCTGAAACAAAATCACTGCTGCCACATTTGACTTTTAGTCATCTCATGTATTTCTCACATGTAACATTTGTCTCTGCTCATCCATAAAGCTGCAGCTGAAAGACACAACTGTAAAGTTTCATCTTTTCTGTGAGAGAAACAAAATCCTGGAATCCTCGGTCACTGGGAGCTTATTGCAAACTTAACAAATGTGAGATTTTCTGCAGCGTTTTCGCAGCTGAATGTCTGTCACTTGTTTTATTTCCCCTTTAACTCACTGTATCACTCTTTGATTCTCACAGAAGCTCCTCTGGGGATCCGTGTTGCAAATCAGCATCCTCCATAAACACCATGATACTTGCACTGGATGGCTGTTTGCAGTTTATCTCTGCATACTGTATTCATCTTAATCAAATAGACTGTAAATTAAGATAAAGAAAAACTTAGCTCGTACTCCCTCCTATTCAAATGTCATTGAAACATGTCAGACAAACCACATGTTGCTAATCTTTCTCAGGAAATACAGAATACTCCCAAACTGCTGATTTTTTACTGACAGATAATCTGAAAACTACCAAAATAAAACCCAAGTTGTCATAAATCGAGTTCCTTTAAAGCTCCTGTGAGGAACTTTTGGTTTGCTTTGATATTGAGGTTTGCGCGTCGAGACGTAGACCGCTGCGTATTGCTATCATGCGGTCGTTATTAAAGTTTGTATAGCTAGAGAAGCAAGCGGTCGGCAACACTCATCTATGGAGGGGGTGTCTAACTCGGTGTTATGGTCTGTTTGACCCTAACTTAATTTTCACTCTGGAATATCCCTTTAAAGATGGTCCGAGTTGTTTTTTAAGGTCATAAAGATACATCAGTGTTAATTAAACCAGCTGAAATTCCCTCCCAGGAGCTTTAAACCTCATTTTCTGTGATCTGATGTAGAAACACTGCAGTGATAGAGTTAAATCAGTGTTAGATGACTGTATAAAATGTAGACTTTGCCATTTTATAGATACAGTTTTTTACTTGTGATGGATTTAATCCTGTTGTTGTCTTTTTTTAGTGATACTTCAACATTTTATCGACATTAACCTTTGAAATGCTCATTCAGGATCTTTGTTTGTCCTTCTCAGAGTACTGTAAGGAGAGAAACACTGGATATTTGAGTTTTAAGATGAAACTGCAGATGTGTCCAGACTTTCGTTACAGCCTGCTGTAAACTCTGTCAGTTGTGTTTTTCGTACGTAATGTCGCTGTTGCTGCTCGGATGGCAGCAAGTTTAAAACTTGATCATATCAGAGAATCAATAGTTTAAAATCTGGAGCGAGTCGCAACAAGTTTTATTTTGATGTGTTTTTGTCTGTGGTTTAGTAAAGTTTGAGTTTCCTTAAAGAAAAACTTTTGTGCATCTCTCAGTGTGTTTATTTAACGCCTGGATTTGACTCCACTTCAGTGATACTTTCAGCCTTTTCTCTTTTCCGCTGAAGTTGGTTTGAAATTTGGAGAAACGTCTGCAGGTTTTTGCTGCTGCTTAGTGCATCACTTTTCTGTTTCCTGCAGAGACACGGTCAGAAGAGGCAAATTCAGCCTTTCGATGACTTAGCTTGTTTTGCTAATGAGAGCAGAATTTAAAGGATGATATACAAGTGCATCTTATTAAAGTCCAATATCAGGGGAAAAACATTTTTTCATTATTTAATCTTAAAAAGGTGGATTTTCAGATATTCTTGTATTTGTGTCATATAAAGTGAAACATTTTGAGTCGGTTTTCTGATTTATTTTGATGACTGTAGCAGAGTGATCATGAAAATCTGAAATCTAGTATCTTACGATCAGAGTAATACCTGAGATTGATTGTAAAAAGGATTAAAAATAAAGAGTAAACTAAAGTTGTTGTTTCTGCCGGTGAGACTCTTGTAAAGGCTGTGAGACCTGTCAGCTTCACGAAAGACTTTTATTCATTTTTACGTCTTACATTTTCATAAATACTGGTTTAGTCCAAAAATTGTCCTTCCAGTTCCAAAGTCAGAGTCTGGGTCTCATTAACCTCCTTGTGGGTTGAATTAAAGCTCCTATAAGGGACTTTTGTGTTGTGAAACTTTGGTGCCTCTCTGTGATCATTTTCACTGATTATACCCAGAGGTGCTTATTCACCAAATAACCTCCTTCTGCTGTTTTTTAACAGCCAAATGTATCAATCGATCAATGTATCAACCCCCCCATCAGCATTTACAGGCATTAGAAATAGTAATCTTGAAAGATGATATGTTGTTGCCCAAGGTTTGGTCTGTTTATTTATTTATTTATTTTTTTGGGGGGGAGAAGCACCAGTGTAAATTTCAGTCTGTTTCTTAAACTCTGAAGTTTCCTCACAGTGGCTTTAACATCAATAACTTTAATAATATCTGAGTTTATACAACACCTCTAAAAATAAGAGTTTTCAAAGTGGTATGACGGACGGAAATAGAAATGCAGACCACAATTTGACCAAAATATCACAAACACAAAATGATCAAAAACGTCACTTTGATCGATCGATGTAGGAAACCATAGAAACCTAAACGAACCCGGGCAGATTTTAGTTTAATGTCAAGTTAAAATATTATCCTGCTTCTTTGCTCTGATTCACATGAAACTGAACATTTTCCACTGAAGGTAACAGTATCTCACTTATTACTGGGTTAACTAAATATCCACACTGGTTATCTAATTCTTCATTAAAAGGTCAGCTAGACTCATTTGAGGTTCTTGATTGCCGTCAAAAGGGATCTGAGGTGATCAATTTCCAACTTTGAACTGAAGACGCCTTTTTGGAAGAGAGACGAAACAACTTCAAGAACCTCAAACAAGTTCGGTTACCCTTTCACTGAAGAACTGGAGATAACTGTGACACGGTGGATGAGAACTTACACAGACATCCTCACTGGTTGGTTGTGATTTAAATCAGATTTTATTGATTTTAAAATTATTTATCCATACAGCTAAAAAGGTCAGTTTTGATGCTTGTTTAACAGGTTTTCTCTTCCCTGTAACTTTTAGAGGCTGTTGACGTTTCCTTCTCACTCAGTCAGTCCTGTAACTCTGTCATCATCTCATCATCTCTGTTTTCTTCTATTTGCTCAATGTCTCTTTCATATCAGGTCCATTTTTTATCTCTTTCCCCTCCTCTTGTTTTTTTCTGCTGGTGACTGGACCGCATTTAACCGGTAACATAAAGTTTTGCATTCACCTGATAAATCAATCAGAAGTGATCATTTGTAAACATCAGAATCAGCTGCGTGGTTAGTTAAGTGAAGTATAAGTTGTGAAATCCTGTTCAGGTTATATAATATGTGTTTCTGTTTAGAGAAAATATTCAGGTTGTTATAAATAAATGAATTTAAAAGGTCCTCTCAGGGTTAAATTAGACGTCAAGCTGTCAATCATGAGACTAAAGAAATTTACACAATGAAAAGACAAAAAGAGGACGAACAACAGGAGAACAAAAAGATGGAGAAGGAGATATTTTTAGTCTGATGGAGGAAAAACAGCCCAACAGAGAAGAAGGGAAATGTTCCAGCGAGTTAATTTGCTTGAGGATGAAGGGTTGTGCGTTTCTGAAGGGTCCTTGTGTGGATTAATTTAATTTGTAGACAGAGAGATGATGTTAAACTCTGATCTCCTCTGGAAAGAATGTGACGCTGCAGAGCTCCCACACCCACCGAGGAGAAGCTGTTCATGCCTGACTGTGAGCTCCTCTCTGTCATTATTCAATTATTGAAGGTCACAGCTTCACAATCACAGCTGGCCTTTGAGTTTCTGCAGACATAATAACCTCGCTCACTCTGGGACCAGTTGCTGAGGAGAGCAGACAGGAATTCCTCGCTCTACCGAGTATTTTCAAGTGTTTCTCAGCATTTTTTTCTACTTCTTTTTGTCAGAAATTGAATAAAATGTTGACAACTCCAGACGGGCTCTCTGGAGTACCAAGAAATGATCGAGTTTCTGAAAGTCTGATTCTGTGTGTTTTTATCTCAGGCATCAGCAGCCCTCAGTCCTCTCTGCAGGTTAACATGCACATACCTGTGCTGGTCACTCTTCCAGAGAAACTTTTCGTTGATAGATAGTCTCTTCTTGCAGAAGACGAGAACAGACATGGATTTTTCTTTTTTTATGCACTGTTATTTCATGATAACGACTTATTGTCTTGTTAACTTGACATAACAAAGATCGTTTTCTCATGATTCTCACCAAAATGCTCATTTAAGGCTTTTTGACACGTTTAATCAGATAAAGCTGAAGGGATGAAGTGGACGTGGGGTTAATAGTGTGGACTGGAAATAGTAAAAACTCCAGTTTAAATACTTTACCGGTACAATTCAGGGGACACCTGCAGGTCCTTCACAGACGTCTGAGGCCCCTGAGTCCCTCTTCGGGGACGGCTGTTTTGAGTTTGAGTCTCGTTCCTTTGAGCTGAAATATTTGTCCTCCCACGTCGCTGAGCCGGGGCACACAGGAGGAGGAGGGGAAGCTTCAATAAGGCCGGCTTTGTTCAGGCGTCCCCCTCTCTGGCTCAGAGAGAGACACACTCGAACAAAGCTGCATATCAATCGCACGACCGGCGAGGGGAGTTGCTAAGTTACACGACACCCACCACCTCCCACCAGCTGCCCCGTCACTGAGCAGAGAAGAAGAAGAAGAAGAAGAAAAAAGAGGGGAAACTGCTGCCGTCCACCCGGATAAGCCCAAAGGTTCTTGGTTGCCGTAACAACCAGCAGAGACACAGCAGCATGGTGGGCTCTGGTTAGCAATATGTCTTAAACCAACAAGGTCCTGAGTTTGAACCTGTTTCTGAGTCAGTGGGTTCCTTTATGAGGTTTACCAGGGAGCCAAAACAACCAAAACCGAGCAGAGGGAGTCAAGACGTCACAGGACTCATGTGAAAAACTCAATAAAGAAGCTAAACAGTCTGTTGTCTTGTAGACAGTGGGTTTGGTCTCACCAGTGTCACATGCATGCCTGCTCTGCTCAGTCATTTTGCTGATGCTCTCCCTGCTGCAGGCTTTAGACTCACTTATAATGATGTGTGAAAGAGCAGGGAGCTCTCACAGCAAATAGAACTCATTGCATGCAAGTTATTTTTGGGCACCATGTCGCCAAATGTCATATGTCACATGGTTTCCATATATGTCACTGTGTAAGTTTATAAGCAAGTTTATATGGTGACAAGCATATAAATACTTCACTATCTCTGGGTCTCTTTGTATCTAGGAAAGAGAAATAAGCTTTGACTTTCCCCTAAAAAAAAATAATTTCTATAAAACACTGAAACAACAAAGTCCTGAGCATAATTAAAAAGACCAAAAATTGTTGGCTTCCTTCTGTCTCGCAAGACAATGGAGTACGCGCCAGGGATTAATCTGGGTTGCAGGCCCTGCCGTGGCCGAACAGTCCGATCCAGGATTGGCAGTCTCTGTTTCAGTTACCACAGATGTATTGTGAGCCTGCCCCTGTGGGTGCTGATGCTGCCTTCTGCTGCCTGTGTGTTTTCCTCTCCTCCCAAAGGTTCTCTCTCCTTTGCTCACTCCTCTGAATGCCTGCCTTGCCTTGATGGCCGGCTTCCATTTGCTCCGGTCTGCAGCTACAGCTTCCCAACCATCTGGGTTGATGTTGCCTGCCTTCAGGTCTCGCTTGCAGACGCCCTTGTAGCAGAGAAGAGGCCTTCTTTTAGGTCTGGAACCGGATGCAAGCCCCCCGTAGAGCATGTCTTTCGGGATTCTGCCGTCTTGCATGCGGTTGACATGGCCAAGCCAGCGTAAGCGCCTTTGGGTGAGCAAAGCAAACATGCTTGGTGTTCCCACCTGAGCCAGAACGCTCTTGTTGGAGATACGGTCCTGCCAGGTGATGCCAAGAATCCTTCGGAGACAGCGTAGATGGAAGGAATTGAGTCTGCGTTCTTGGTGGGGGTAGAGGATCCATGCTTCACTGGCATACAGCAGTGTACTGAGCAGACAGGCTTGGTACACCTTCATCTTGGTGTTGATGGTCAGCATGGAGTTGTCCCAGACCCTCTTTGCAAGACGAGCCATTGATGTTGCTGCCCTGCCGATCCTTGTGTTCAGCTCAGCATCCAAGGAGAGGTTTGTTGAGATGATGGAGCCAAGGTTGGTAAAGGCCTCCACCACCTCAAGGGTGTGGTCACCGATGGAGATGCAGGTTATGCTGCTATCCATGCTTTAGTCCGTACAGCCAACACCAATTGATGTTTCTAATAAAACAATTATTTCTGTTTAATGAAAGGATCTGGTGTGGAGATGAAGCACCAAGTATTGGTGTATCTTGATCGCCAGAGGATATATCCAGAACACTAGGATATATTACTAGTATAAGCTGGATAGGACTGTTTTATCCTTGTGTACCCTGAGCAGGCTGAGACATCTGGCTTCTTACTGGCTTCTTCAGGTCACCTGATCACAGGTACAACCTCTGATTGGGCGTCAGAGCAAAACAAGACTTTTAGAATACTGAACTTACAACAAAAGTATCAATGTTTGAGAAAAATACCTTATAAATCATCATCCATCATTTTCATTTTTGAGAGGATTCCAGTCTGGAAACACACTAATCTTCTCTGTGGGAAGGAGAAGCTTCTGAATGTCATAGAAACACAGACAAAGTTTAACCCCAGTCTCACGAAACAAGTAGATTTTAAATTGAAATTGTTAAATCATACTGTTTTATTGTTACAGCTGAAACACAACAGCAGCATTAACCCTGAATAAAGGATGATTTCACTGTTTTGATGCGCGGTGAGCATGTCAGGGACGATACATAGAAACAGACAAAATTAAGTCAAGATTGAGATTGATGAGCTAAAATCCATCTTTATGTACCAGTTAAATTATAACCCTATGGAGAAAACAACAGAAGTTTCTCCCTCATGTGTTTGAGGCCTCTTTGTATTGACGTCCTCCTCTGCGCTCTGACAGTTATATTTTTATACCCGTATTGTTCTGCCTCCAGCCTCAGCAGGATCAGGAAACACACAGAAAATATCTGCTAGCAGCAACCATTACCAAGACGACAGATCAGAGGCGAGCAGCCATCCTGACAGGGTTCAGAGCGTGCAGGCCGAGCTCCCTGTTGACTTGGAGCAGAGCCAGCACGAGGCATCCACACACTCAGTGGTTGCTTAGGACCCTCGGACACCAGAGGGCTTCCGTTTATTTTCTGTCAATATTTAAAGAGATGGAGGTAAACTCATTGATTTTCTCTGTCTGCTGTTCGGTGCTCAAAAATGTCTTAAAAATGCTGATTATGTCTTTGCACCTTTGAACAAACACTCCAAGAGTTTTACTTATGTTGGTGGACTGTGTGGATCTGATCCGTCTCTGCATACGGACATCCTGCAGAGACTTTTCTGAGCGTCTCATCAGGTCCAGAGGCTCCGGATGTTTCTGTCCTCCTCGTCACCAGAGCACAGAGGAGGTCCGGATTGTTCTGAGGTCACGTCAGCCTGAGGCGAAGGAAGCAGACTGAAGCTGGACCGGGCGGCCTAAGATGGATCGCCGGATCACTTCCCCATTGAGCTCCAAAAGGGAACATGGGAAACGTCAGTTAATCCCACAAACAAACACTGGGGGTCCTTTGAGTCCTGAGCAAACAGAGCTTTCATTAAAGAAGGGAGGGCGCCAAAGTTTACTGGTGGTCTGTCAAGATTGACAAACAGTTTAAGACAAATCAAATGTTTGTTTTCCAGATGGTTTTGTCTGCTCAGATTTATCTGACAGCATTTAATCTGGAGATAAATTCACTCAAACCAGCGCTGATGTTCTTATTTTTACACGCATCACATAGACATGTAGCAGGGTACAATTAAAAACACTCTAAATTTATGTTTAATGACAACAAAAGATTCTCCAAACTAGGGCTGCAGCTATCAAATATTTTAGTATAAGTAATTAGTATTCTACTGAGTCATTGGATAAAAAATGATTTTTCTGAGTTAAAGTGCAATTATTAATATACAAGAGAAAATAAGACATTTAACTTAAATATGAAGAATCACTTGTTTTCTTTTTTTAGAAATCAACATATACTACTGTAAATGACAAATGACATAAACATGGAAGAAGAGTCAGGATGTGTCTGTGTGCAAGTCTTTACAGACTCACTGATGAAAATCATGTTTTCTTGTTGTCTCTATGTTCATATGGCATTTTTCTGATGCTACAGGACGCATCATGAGAAAAATAAGCCTGAAATTGTATTTCTGAGTA
Organism: Xyrichtys novacula; assembly: GCA_962446985.1. Classification (NCBI taxonomy): domain Eukaryota; kingdom Metazoa; phylum Chordata; class Actinopteri; order Labriformes; family Labridae; genus Xyrichtys; species Xyrichtys novacula. The sequence continues at coordinate 39,357,426 of OY660865.1, forward strand.
TTTCTGCTTTCAAATCTCTGTGAATCTCTGGCAGACCTGAACGGCAGGCTCAGATACAGTGAGATTTCATATGTTACAAATCCAAGCTCCGGACGTTCATTTGTGATGTTTTCTCTTTCTGCACTCTATAAGGACACATCCATTAACCAATCACCTTGCCCTAAGTTTGATTTGGTGTCATCTAAGACACTGCAGACCGATACTGCAGCCGGTCGGCAGGGGGAGCTCTAACTGTTTTGGATTCACTCAGGATACGTGTCATTCTGTCATGGTTTTATGCCGTCCACGGTTCTGATCCACTCAGATGATTAAAATCATAGACAGGAATGTGCATCATCTCTGCTCTTACAATATGATTGTTATTATCTTGGCAATGACTCAACTCCATTTAATATCAAGATGCATCACACTGCGACTGAGTAATACAGTCCATGTTCAAGTCCTGACGGTGCAAAAACAGTTTGCAGGGAAGCTGATGAACCACATAGTAAAATGCAGGGTCCAAAAGTGTGAGAGCGCTTTGTGTAGGTAAGAGTTTGCACCACAACACAAAGTCCAACATAGGAAACCCTAGAGAAGTCAGCAAGGAGAGGATACAAGGAAAAAATGCAATGGTCCAACAAAGAGAGAGAGAGAGGACGCTGAGGAACTAGAGTGATATAAGACACAAGTGAAGATGGAGGAAACACAGGAAGTAAAACTACACTCACTGGGGTGAAAGGACCACAAAATCTAAGAGGAAACACCAGAAGGATTTAATTGAGATACAAGATGGACTTTTGACAGGAACAAAACACAAACACAAACACAAACACAAGTTTAAACAAGAAAATAACCAGAAAAATAAAAAAACACATTCCACAGAGTACAGCGTGTTCTCAGTCTGGGCCAGAGGGCTGATTCAGAGCTGTCAGTGAAGATACTTCTTTAAAAGTGTTGTATCAGAGAGTCTTTCCTGGCTGAATTGAATCCGACACGTCTTTTACAAAGTCCTGATTTTACACTTCTCTTTTATACGGTACCGGCTGTAATCACTAAGCTCTTTAAAAATAGTCGGAGTATCTTCAGACAGTCTGTGATTCATTTTTGATCCTGAAACAACATATTTACTTTTTAAAATCAAAACCAGGAGCAGGGAAAATTTTATACCGTCTGAATCAAATCGATCGAAACTGAATTAAAGGTGGTCAGTTTGTCATCCTTTAACCATTTTGGACTGAGTCATAGTCTTTTGAGTTCTTCTTAAACCTCAGCAGATTAAGAAACTGTATTTCACCTCTGGATTTAATAAAGCTGAATTAAGTCTAAATCTGGATTTGAAAAGGTTTTAAATAGAATATCAATTAAGTTGAATAAATTCGGATGTACCTGGATGTAGTGCTGCCTGCCAAGCTAAAAGCAAACATCATCGTCAGGAGATTCAAAGTGCTGCATGTGTTTCTTTGGCCACAGGGGGGCAGTGTGGCAGCATGTCAGAAACTCTCATGTCTCTCAGGGACCACCCTGAGAGAAAATAACCATGTGTGTGTCATGTGAAAGTGGACCATTATTGAACCTGTGCAATTATAAAGACAGAGGAATTTAAAAATAAGATTGTTGGAGCATTTATGATTTCAATGTTTCATAAAATGCTGTTGAAAAAAAAATCTGAAACAACCTAAATTTGACTGAACGGGTAGAGATAGTTGAAGCTTTTATTCATTTCTCCTCAGGCGTTGTGAGAAAAAGAGACTTTTTGAATACTGCAGCGTTTAATAATGAGGATTCAGGTGAAATATCGGTGAGTTATAACAAACAAAAGCGCTCCAGTTTCATTTTACTGGTTGTCTGCAAGCTCGTCCAAGCAGGCGACTCAATCTGCACTGATTTCACACCTGTCAAACATCTCCCCTCATTATGATGGTCTATTAAAGCTGCAAGACCCCCAGTCTCTGTTCTGTCATTGTCACTGCTGCCCTGTCCCCCAGACTTCAGACTCAGCATCCAAACATCCACCTGCAGGCTCCGGTGGAGGTTTAAGATACTGACTCAGCACTTTTAAATCTTTTGCATGATAAATAAAAATACTGAATACATTTTTTTTCTGCTGTGAGTGTGACTGGTGGAGCGCTGGGTTGTGTTTGGGGGTTATGACGCTGCACTGCCTGGGATTCACTTCCTTGCTGCACCTCTGTTTACTCTGGCACAGACATAGACAGGACCTCAGTGTGAATACTGCAGCCTGCTCCAACTTCCAAACAGATAACTTAGAGTTGAAGCACAAAGTTGGAAAAAGTTTCTATGCATGTAAGTTAGTTTGCTGTGCACATTCAACCAGGTCACTGAGGATAAAAATAGACGTAAGATGCAGTAATTTTAGCCCAAATCCTTTGTTTACTCTGATGTTTTGAAGTTTTCGGTAGTGTGAACACAGCACTGATGGTACAGCGCCCTCTGCTGGGCCCCTGCAGACTCGATTGGTACGACCTTTTAATGACTTGTGGTGACAAATATGCTTATCATTCTTGGTAAAAAATATTTTTATTAAATAAACAAACTTACAGAGTGCAAGCTAACCGCAGCAAATGCTTGTGAGCTAACTCCACCGTCCTGACATTAACCTGTGATCCCCTCACGGCCTCTAAGATGACTGTGTTCATACTTAAAGGACGCAGACTTCAAACTTTATTAATAACCCGAACGTTTCAGGACTTTTGAGAAATCATTACAGGTTTGAGCCTAAGTGATTGCTGGGTAGTAAATTTACTGCGTTCTTTAAATGTGTATGCCTCAAGGACGCACACCTGACAACATCAGTGAAACTTTACAGCAGGGGCAGACTGGGATGATAATTCAGGCTGAGGGTTTGACAACAGCCTGGGTCACCCTGTCCACACATCTGTGGTGCAGACTGGACCAGTAATATTATGCTGAAGCTACTGTGAGTCATTTATTAGCTGCAGGCCACAGTGTACATGCACTTCCATTAGCTTTGATTATTTTTGACTGGACGGTTCAATATGAAATGATCCCTCTGTTACACTCATTATTATACAGTTTAATTCTTTCACAGGGAGATGTGCTCACTCTGTAGCTTGCAGGTCACTTTTTTTTAACATGGCCTCCTGGACTGACCTGGTCCTCAACTTGAAAATATATCCACACCTACCCCACATACAGAATAACACTCTCGCTTTGGAAAAAAGGAACTATCCATTTAGTGACTGCTTTGATGCTGTTATATTTGATACCAGAGAGTTTTGATGCATGATACAGACAGGTGCTCTATCATTTTCTTCATTGAGGGTTGGCTAAACAAATGAGAAACACTTCTCAGTGCGACTCAATAAAGTGAAAGAGCAGCACAAACTGCAGCAGCTAAAACGATGATAAAGTTCCTCCCTGAAGCCAAAGTATTCTCTCTGACAGAAGTGTCACAGTGTTTTCATTCCCGGCACATTTATATCTCTGAGCAGTAAATCCACAAGACGTTTTTAAAGACGTTTTATTAAAACTTCCTCCGCTCTGTCGGAGCAATAAAATCGAACAAACCCAAAGTGAGAATACATTTTCACCTCAGAATAAGACTGCAGAGGATTTTCCTTCTGCAGCTACGTTTTAAAACTGAGCTTGCCTTTTTGTGCGTGCGTGTGTGTGTGTGTGTGTGTGTGTTGGGTCTGAAGGCTGTTGTTTGTACAGGAGGTCTGCAGCTTCATAACAGAAACCAGCTCACGACGTCCTTATTTAGACTCTGAGCAGCTCCAACAGCTCGGCTTGTTTATGACAGCGAGACACAAGACACAACCCAGCATTTTATACCCGCATATGGTGTGTGTGTGTGTGTGTGTGTGTGTGTGTGTGTGACAGTCAAATTATGGGGAACCAGCAGATCTTATCAGGGTTAAGTGTTTCTTTTCAGGTTTCAGATGACAGGATTTGTTTACAGGTCTAGATAAAACTCTTTTACCTCCCACTGAAGTATAACAGCAGCAGCAGCAGCAGCTACAGGACTTCATCCCTGTTTGCTTTCTTCAAACTGCAGCTCTCCTGATTTTTAGAGCGGCTTTTAGAGGGACTTTTCCATCTATCCTCTAACTCGGACAGGAACTTTCTTCAGGGACGAGGAACCTTTTGAGGAACTCCACCAGAGCTGTTCGGTCCAGTCCAACTAAACCCCGATTTATTTCCTTGTGTGAAACCTCATCATTGAACTCTGGTCTACCTGCAAACAGAAGGTTCCCTTCAGATCAAATCCTGGTGCAGTTCTGTTAAAGCATGAAAGTAAAGCGGACTAACTTATAAACCAAAAGCAGGAAGTGGCATGGATGAATATCTGTTTGCCAGTACCTTGATTAGGATCTGTGTAACCATGGCAATACACTGTAGACATATCTGTTTAACTTGGCTTTTAGGTCAGGATTTTGTTAGCTTTCTTTTGCAATGTTCTATTTAGATAATGTTTTGTTAGAATCATTGACTATTATCAATTTATTAGTTAAATTATCAGAAACAATAATGAAAAAGTAATGCAGCACGTGAGGATATGCTGCATGCAACTTAAATGTAGTTTTGCATATTGAAATAAATAAAATATTCAACTCGATTAAAACAAAAAGGGCAGCACTGCACATGATACGGAAAACACTGACACAAATCTACTGTCACTGTTGCACACACTGATGCTCATTACTGAAAATATTGCATGATTATGAACATTTTGCACATATAATAAAGGATGATATCGCGCATTTAAGCATCGGCTCAGAACGATTGTTCATGTTGCAAGTACTGAACGTAAAAATTCAAAAGTAATATTGCACACAGTGTGGGATGAATGGTAATGTTGCACATAATAAAAAAGTAAGTGTTGCACATAATTATGAACATAACGCTGCAGATAGTAAAGGAGGGTATCTAACATTAATTTAAAAAGCTAAATTGCACATACTAAGACAAGTTACGGTTGTGTCACACATTATGATGAAAAAGTAATATTGACATGAATATAAATATATTTTTTAAGAAGCTGTACTGACATAAAATGACATAATTTGGCACATATTGCACACTAGAAATGAAAAAGTTATATTACACATGATTAGGAAAGAATTATTTCTACAATGATATTGGTTATGTTGCAAAAACTGCACGATATACTAAAACAACAATTTCCCATGATTATGAACATAAAATGGCAATGATAAAAAAGTTAACATTGCACTTGATATGATGTGCAATGTTATTATTATTGCACATTATTATGAAAAAGTAAACTTGCACAGTCTAGATGAAGAAATGTTTAAAAAGATTTGAAATGTTTTAAAACGTGATAATGAACGTAAATATTTCACATGATCAGCGCTCAGTCAGGCTCCATGTTGGTCTCAGGTGCTCTGAAAGGAAGCCGTGCATCGCATCACTTCCTGTTGCAAAGGACACAAGTTCATGCGTCTTTTTCTGTGTGTGTGTGTGTGTGTGTGTGTGTGTGTGTAGCAAATAGATGTTCGTTTTCTAGTTTTTGATTTGAGCAGCTGCAGTAAATCAGAGTCCAAACCTCCGCACATTAGAAACACATCTCTCTCTTTCTCTCTCTCTGTCCGTCTCTCATTCATTCTGTCTGTCTCTCTACCTTTCTGTTTGAAGCTGAGCTGTATTTAATTCCCAGTTTCCCTCCCCCTCAGAGACTCAACACTCCATCCCAGCCTGTCCTTCCCTTTGTTACTCTCTCTTCCTCCCACACCTTCTCCCCCTCTTTCATTCCATCTCTCATCATCCGCCGCCTTCAGCTAACCAGCCTCCCAGCAGAGAATTATGAATAGAATTCAAATCAGTCGAGCTTTACTGTCTCCCACCCGCTCTCCACCTGCCCCCTCTGTGTCTGCCTCTACTTTCTAACTTTCTCCAACTGTTTCGTATTGATTATAGCTGTGACCTCACGCCCACACCGCGCCGCCTCCTATGCATTAACCCTTTCCTTCTCTCTCTGTCCTCTCTGCTGCAAGGTTTTCTCTGAGCCTCGGCACTCAGCCAGTGATTCACTGCTCACAAAATAAATAAAAAATAATAAAAACACCACCACCTCCATGACTGAGTGTTGTGATAGAGCTGAAACAGTGGTCAGAGTCTCTCCGAGCAGTGATGAAACAGGAATAAAGACTTTTCTTTTATTTAAACACTTCAGTATTTTCATTTAATGTAACTTCATATTTCTTTAACCATCATTGAAAAAACAGGTGACAGGTTTTCTTAGCTTTTATAAGATAAGTGAACAGACATCTAGTGTGTCACGGTTCGTCCTAGTTTATATGATTGTGTTTCATTCATTTCTTTCATTCTTTCTTTATTTCATGTCATTCACCGAACCTTGTCTGTTTCCTTCTCTTTGTTCACCTTCCATTGACCGGTCTCACCTTCTCAGAGCATTTAGTCTGTGTTTATATCTGTCAGCGCCAGCCTGTCTTGGTACATAATATTTATAGGTTTGTTATAGACAGTGCAAAGCATGGACGTTGGCTCAGGCTCCAAAACTCGTCTCTAAAAATCAGTGAATGACATGATCAAGATCATCAACTGTCGCTAAATTGGAAATACTGACTCAGCCTAATTTTCGGTTGACCTAACAACAGGCAAAGAGGCAGCCTGACACCCTTACCTTTCACCCTCCATTCAAACGGTATGTTTATTTAAAAAATGGCAACCTTTCCTTTTGCAGTCCCCTATACCATTACATGGTATAGGGGACTGCAAAACATAGTCCCTATGTAATTACTATGTAATTACATAGTAATTACATGGTAATTACTATGTAATAACCAGGTGTTAAGGGTATAATGGTTATCACCATATGTTCATGCTGGTCACAGCTCCCTCTTAATTACTTTTGTAATTACATAACAATATGCTTTGATTACCATGTTATTATCTGGCAAATACACAGTTACTAGGAAGGGCTACAGAAAAACCATTTATTACATTAATGCAACTGAAACTGGACTTTAAAAATACATGTAAACATGTTAGTCCAACATGGATCTCTCGTACCCTGACCGACCTAGATTCTTCTGTTGGGGATCAGTTTTTTTACTTCCACTGAAACTGGCCAAAGCGATGGCGCATGTTTGCATAGCTGTGAAGTTGAACTGTAAACTGTACTGTAAGCAAAAATGAACAAAAATGTCAGAAGATAAAGGACCATGATCAGAAATCAGCCTCTAGCTAACGTCTTTGTCGGTTGTTTTGGTGCATGACTTGATGACAAGTACATGAGGAGCTTTTGGGAAAGATCTGTAAGTGGCATACAGACAAAGTGGCCTCAAGTGGACACTTGAAGAACTGCAGCTTTTATGATTATTTGCTGTCTTTTGACACATCAGATTTGCAGTCAAATTCAGCAGATGAGACTTTCGACTTCACTGTCTGAAGTCTGGGCTTCTCTTATTTAAAAGTGCGGCAGTCCATTTATAACTGATGGTCCTCCCATCCTCTTTCCTGTTTTCTCCCATTCAACTAAAACCCTCTCAGACATATTGGACCTTTATATTTCCTAATGTTTGTGGTGGTTGAACAATGCAGTCAAAACAAATTAAAATCAGGGGATGACTTGAGTCAGGCAAACTTCAGGGACCACCCAAAAACAGGATTTTGGCCCCAGTCCTGGCTGGTCTTGGATTTGCCCCAGACCTTGTCAGTTCCATTTAAACACAGTATCAGTTTTGACATTGAGCCTCCAGCTCCCTCAGTCTTCAAATATCCAAAAATCAGCTGCTACAGGCAGACTGAAGTCAGGTCACATACAGAGAGTGGTGCCAAAATCAGGAGTGGCAGTATTTGAGTCTGCAGGGATTTGTTTTGGGTCTGGAGGGAGGCTGGTTTAAGTCCAGCTATGATCTCAGAGTGAGGTGTGGATGGATAGATGAAGAGGGGTTCACCTGACAAGGTGTCCTTGCAAACTAGATACTGAACTTCTAACTTCCTCAGCGGAAACATACAGTGTTTTGACAGCGGGTTAAAGGTGACTGAGCTTTCACACACGCAATCCTGAGAATTTCGAGAAATGTCAGGACAGCCCACCCAAAATTTTTCTAAAGATGTTTTTACCACACGTCCCTTAAAGCATGAAGTTTTCACAGTCTGATGAGGGAGGGGCAGTGTCATCGAGGGAAGGGCATGACTCCAAAAGGATGCAGTGACGAGATGGTGATGAAGCAGTGTTTGAGGATCTCTCACCCTGAAAACACATCAACATTTTAACAAGTGAAAAAGCAGAAAAAGTCAGGTGAATCTTTCGTCCTCTTGGGTTCACACCCTCATCTCATCCCGAAGAGTTTTGGGAACCTTGCAGCATATTTAAATTCAGCAACAGACTTTCACAGACTGTTCGCCTGATCAAGGTCTGATACTAAAACACTGCAAACAAATGCAATCGAGAAAATCAGACAGTATGCAGGAGCTGGTTTGCAATCTTTGAAGGACCCATTTCTCTCTGTCACGCCTGTCGCACAAGATAAATGTGGAAAGTAATACTTATTACTTATACTCTGGCCTACACAGTGAGTAATGCAGAGGTTACATGGTTTTAGCTGTGAGTTTTCTGCGGCTGACTAAAGCTGCACACCTAAAGCAAACGACTCTTGCTCTGAATTGATTCAATCTTGATTTATGAATGATAAAAGAGACAATTGGAGGAATGTCACGATGTGTTGCTCATGTCTAAAAAATATACAGCAAGTTAAGTATCTGGGCGTTTTGATTATCGCGATCCTGGTACGTCAAAGTTGCCCTGCAGTGACAGCACAGATGATCAAAGTCAAAGAGTGGGAGGGTAGAAACGGCTACACCAGAACAGTCGAGTCTTTCTCTTCTTTTAGTTTTTGGCTGCAAATAAACTCACAGATGTCTTCGATCGTTGGCTCTTTTTGGACATCCACTTTTGAATAAAATTCCTCTGTATCCCAGATCATGTATTTATGAGGACAGTGAACCGTGCTTGACTGTATATCAGCTGTTGCTCAGCTGTTTTAACTTCATATTACAGCTGATTGATGCCATGAATGTCCAAACTTTCTGCTCAGATGCAAAATCAGTGATACATAAAGTAGCTGTCCTGGTTCCAACAAAACCACAGGCCAAAGAAGAAATCTGGCAGCCTGCTGTTGTGGTAAACTTTTGCACAATACGTGTCGTAATGTTCTATTTTCACTCCAACATCTGCATGGGTCTCCAGACTTTCTTTGCTCAACTACAGACTGAAGAGCGGAGCTAAACATGTGTCCCCTTCCCTTTAGTCCCCGCCTTTACCAGCCACCAATCAAAAGTCTCCAGCTTGAATCAGCTGACCCTGTTTGACAGATAACTTCTTACCTCAGAGTTGCAGTGGTGTGTTTTTGGTGCAACAATGAAGGCATACTGGTTTACCCACAGTTCATTTGTTTACCTGAGACAGAAGGAGAATTCAACTTCTGCTTCCACCTGGTAAGATGGATCGCAAACAACTTGGGCAAGATTAACTTCTGTTTATTTTGCACCGATCTACGGGCCAACTGTTATTCAATTAAACTACATCTATTACTCTCATTTCTAAACTTCATTGTGTTGGTCAGGGACATCTACACTCACCGGCCACTTTATTAGGTACACCATTGCTAGTAACGGGTTGGACCCCCTTTTGCCTTCAGAACTGCCTCAATTCTTCGTGGCATAGATTCAACAAGGTGCTGGAAGCATTCCTCAGAGAGCTTGGTCCATATTGACATGATGGCATCACACAGTTGCCGCAGATTTGTCGGCTGCACATCCATGATGCGAATCTCCCGTTCCACCACATCCCAAAGATGCTCTATTGGATTGAGATCTGGTGACTGTGGAGGCCATTTGAGTACAGTGAACTCATTGTCATGTTCAAGAAACCAGTCTGAGATGATTCCAGCTTTATGACATGGCGCATTATCCTGCTGAAAGTAGCCATCAGAAGTTGGGTACATTGTGGTCATAAAGGGATGGACATGGTCAGCAACAATACTCAGGTAGGCTGTGGCGTTGCAACGATGCTCAATTGGTACCAAGGGGCCCAAAGAGTGCCAAGAAAATATTCCCCACACCATGACACCACCACCACCAGCCTGAACCGTTGATACAAGGCAGGATGGATCCATGCTTTCATGTTGTTGACGCCAAATTCTGACCCTACCATCCGAATGTCGCAGCAGAAATCGAGACTCATCAGACCAGGCAACGTTTTTCCAATCTTCTATTGTCCAATTTCGATGAGCTTGTGCAAATTGTAGCCTCAGTTTCCTGTTCTTAGCTGAAAGGAGTGGCACCCGGTGTGGTCTTCTGCTGCTGTAGCCCATCTGCCTCAAAGTTCGACGTACTGTGCGTTCAGAGATGCTCTTCTGCCTACCTTGGTTGTAACGGGTGGTTGTTTGAGTCACTGTTGCCTTTCTATCAGCTCGAACCAGTCTGGCCATTCTCCTCTGACCTCTGGCATCAACAAGGCATTTCCGCCCACAGAACTGCCGCTCACTGGATATTTTTTCTTTTTCGGACCATTCTCTGTAAACCCTAGAGATGGTTGTGCGTGAAAATCCCAGTAGATCAGCAGTTTCTGAAATACTCAGACCAGCCCTTCTGGCACCAACAACCATGCCACGTTCAAAGTCACTCAAATCACCTTTCTTCCCCATACTGATGCTCGGTTTGAACTGCAGGAGATTGTCTTGACCATGTCTACATGCCTAAATGCACTAAGTTGCCGCCATGTGATTGGCTGATTAGAAATTAAGTGTTAACGAGCAGTTGGACAGGTGTACCTAATAAAGTGGCTGGTGAGTGTATATGGTAGTTTTGCATGATTTGGTGCTCAAAGGACCCCTTGTGTATATTCTCCTGTTTTCAACACGGCTTGTGGGTGTTACTTTTTACACAGCTGTATTATCATAAAATGACTCTAAAGTTGTGACCTTGGAGCAAACATCAGGCTAGTAGGCTAGTAGGGTTGTCCTGATACATACAGGATAGTGGTCTGATATCAGAAAAAAAAAAGGTATTAGATTATATCGGCCTGCATCTAAAATCTAAAATCTCCAGTATCAGCACTCCGATACATGCAGTCCATTCCAGACTCCGCTCCGGCACCCCTAGCTAGCAGCGCCCGGATCTAGCATACAGAGCCCCCGTGTGGCAGTATTTTCCGTTTAAGTCCGAAAAAGACGTTGTAGCGGAGCAGTGTTGTTTTCGTCAGGCAGGACGAAAACTTAAATGACGACGTCAGACCCCTTTTTTCCTTGACGAAAATGAGACTAAGACGAACGTCACCAAAGCTCTGTAAAGACTAAAATGTGACGAAAATTATATTCATTTTCGTCAGACGAGAACGAGACGACACTAAATTGTTATTAGGTGGACGAACAAAGTTTCAAAACATGCTTTTTTTTGTCCTAACAGTCACGCCCCCATCACACACGCACCAAAAGCCTCGCTCGCGCACAGCTGCGCGCACACACTCATACACATACACAGAGCGGCAGGTGGACGAGGCGCGCACACACACACACCGTGGCGGCAGGCACAGCAGCGGTGCCCGGTGGCCGAAAAAAGAGGGATGATTTTTGGTCCTACTTCAGATACAGTCCAAGTGACAATAAAACACAATGTCTTGTACGGGGGCGGGGAGACGAGACAGACGACAGTTGTGGAGCCACAGCTTCTTCATGCTGCCGCTTCAAACTGTCGGGAAAGAACACCACGAACCTCAAAAGGCACCTTTACATCGACTAAAACTAGACTAAAACCTTTTGAGTTTTCGTCGGACTAAAACTAGACGAAAACTATCAAGGATAGAAATGACTAAAATGGGACTAAAACGAAGAAGCATTTCGTCAAAATGACTAAGACTAAAACTAAATCTAAAATGCCTGCCAAAAACAACACTGTAGCGGAGTTCAAAACTTGTAATGCGCAAGTCTGTGCTTATATCGGTTTATTATTGGTATCGGCCAACACTAAGGCTACAATATCAGTATCAAATCAGAGATAAAAAAGCTGTATCGAGACACCCCTAGAGGCTAGTGCCCAGTTAGCTCCTCATTAGCATACAGTGGCTATTGTTACAAAAGCTGTTATTTGACAGTTAACTACAGTTTTTGGTTTCAAGCCTTTATTGATAAACAGCCCCGGGTCTCCAAAACATCTGAGACACAAATTCAGCTCATATTGGTCTTTGTTTACAGAGGAGTCATGGTCGAAGTGGAGAGTATGAACAGCTGTGACGTGACTGTTATTGCCCTGAAACTTAAAAACTTCCCACTTGTTAGCCAGGCCCATTTTACCATGGAGATTGGGGACCCTGCTGAGTCATGAAATAAGCAAACCACAACTCACTTAGCTGAAATACACCAGCTTGTTCAATCACAGGTTGTAAGATAGATGCGTCATAAAGAGAAGATGTTAAATTATACGTATGCTGAAAACACAGACGCGGTGAGCATATAAGTGAAACAACATCCTGCTGTCGTTATGATGCTCGCTGCTGTGAATATTTCAGCGACAAGGGGAAAGAACATTATCATACATCATCATCAACTACGAGAGCTTCACGGAAAAAAAGCTGCAGAGTTCACCTTGGGGACGTGACAGGGTGCTTCAACAAATTAAAATATGTAAAATGTCATCTAACAGCATCTGCAGTTAAAGAGATTGAATATCCACAGTGACAGGAAGGAGGATGAGGAACACAATCATTTGAGCTGAAGAGTACAAATTGGTATAAAAGTGTATGATATCAGTGTTTAAATAACTTTACCCCCAAGTACAGCCTCCCACTTAACTCTCTTTGTTACTGTTTTTTGCTGCTCGGTGTTAAATATTCCACAAGTAGGAGATTATTTCATCAGTCTAGCTACTGATCAATTGTTCTGCCTCCGCGCACAATGTTAAAAATATGTTGAAGTTTATAATCGGCTGTAGCAATGAGCTGGAGATCAAGGCTTACAGCTGCTCCATTTCACACTTTCACACACCTGAGGTTCAAATATTGACTGATGTCTTTATGCTGAGTTTAAAGGATTTTTTTTAGCAAAATTGGGCGCTTTGACTTAATCAAGAGTAAACCTTTAAGTGGATAGAAAATGATAAATTTCTCCATGTGGAGGCAGATCTGCTCGATTTAGAAGAACAGCCACCAGTTAATCAGTGTCACAGCGTGAGCACCATGACTGCAGCACAGAGCGGGTTATATAATGGATGACTGTGGGATTCCCAGCAGCTCTGCCTCCTCCACGCAGCAGTCTGAGGAGAGGCGGGGGGGCTGCAGGATGGATGGCAGCAGAGGGAGGAGGCTATCGAGATTGTGATCATGAGTGTGAAAGGCTCAGGTTGGCCTCCAGCTCCTCCACCCTTCAATAATCCAATAATTACAGTGAGATCCAACCAGAGGATCCCTGCGCTGCTGTAGCCTGAGAGAGGACAGGACACATCCATATTGTACTGCTATAAACCGAGGGTGGGAGTGGCTGCGTCTGCAGGGGATTGGCTGGGCCAAGTCCAGCATGGATCACAGTTTGGAGAGGTCCCAGTTCACCTCCTGGATGTTGCAGGGATGTCCTTGACCAGCGTACAAAACTCCTCGCTGCTCCAGGGAGGCTGTTATGCAGCAACCCATTACTCAAACATCTCCCCCACGACTGCACGTCTAAGAGTATGTTCTCAGTCACATGTGTGTGCATGTAAGTGTATAATGGAGTAAAAGTATCGAATATCCCTCAGAGGGGTTAATAAGGTAATTCTTCTTCTTCTTCTATTGAGTCTGATTGGACAGCATGACAAATGACTTTAAACAGAAATGTCAGTCAACAGGAGGAGTCTTCTCCCAGTAATCCACGGAGCACAAACTGGGAATATTAGAGCAAACCATCAGCTGTATGTATGCAAATGTGGATAAAGCCTGCTCTATTGTTCAGGCAAGCTTGATGGTCAACGAGGGATGACTCCACGGGTTGGAAAATCAATTAAATGGTATAGAAACAGATGAGAAAACGACCCCAGTGCTCACCTGATTTACCTCCGGAAAAAATCTCCTCTGTTTGTTGATTTTAAGTCTTCTTCAATTCCAGACCCCATCAGCTATTGTTTGATGAGAATACAGGTACAATAAATAATTTCCAGGCTGGATCTCCTTTACTGTGAGCTTCAGTGTTTACAGTCCAGCTGTTCGAGGAGCGACCATGTGACCAAGAAGGCAGAACCGGACCCACTGGCTCCTCCAGGTGAGTCTGCTAAAAGAAACACTGTCAGTCCAAGTTTGTCTCATTTCCTGGAGGATCTGTTGGTCTTTTACTTGGAGAGTCTCAGTTTCATTAACGGCCACTACGACGAGGACTACAGTCTCTGTTTCAGCTTATATGTGTGTGTTTGTGTGTGTGTGTGTGTGTGTGTGTGTTAACAGATGGTACCACAAGTGTCCGACGTACGGATGTAAATCTCAGTATGAATAAATGAATCTGTGTAAACAATATAATGATAATAATGATAACTTCATTTATGTATCACCTTACTACAGTACTCAGTACACAGTACTTTGACGGACAAATCAGAGAAAATATGAAAATTATGAAAGCATAGGAAAAATAAATCATAAGTCATAGAGAGAGTAGTAAAGATTCACAGAAGAGAGAAAAGAGAAAAATGAAAAAGAGAAAAAAAGGGAAAGAGGTCAACAACATCACATCAGAATAAAAACAGATTAGATAATAGGGGGCAGTGAGGTACAAACAAACCAAAAAAAAATAAATAAATAAGTGAATAAATGAAGTGAATGAGATCACAGTAGGGGATCAAATGAGGACTTGCAAACAGATAACTCAAACAAATTAAAATACGAGTTTTTAAATGAAATAAAGTCAATAAGTTAAAGTTGAAAAGTAACTAAAAGAAAGTCTGTAAAGGTGAGTTTTCCAAAGTGTTTTCAAAGATGTCTCTGATTCTCCTCAGGAAGGTTTTTTCAGAGTCGAGGGTCTCTGATGGAAAAAGCTCAATCTCCTCCCAAGCCTTGACTTTGGTGTCACCTGAGGATCTCAGACTGTGGGACGGTTCATATGATGTTAGCATTTCTATTATTGAACCCAAGACAAGACCCAGATGAGCTTTAAAAGTAATCAATAAAATCTTTGAACCTAAAACGCACAGAGAGGAGAGGAGAGGAGAGGAGTGACGTGACGTCGACAGTTAAAACCACAGATATATTTGGAAGACTAGATGTGCTGTAGCAGCCCGCAATGCCCAGCCTATGTGACAGCCAGCAGACGCAAATTTTTCATTAAAGCCATTAGATGTATATGGAAAATAAATCAAAACTTGCTCATTTCTCAACTGTTTTTTTATGCTATTTACTTTATATTCAATGTCAAAACGTGCTACTAATACAGAACATTTGTATCTTTTTTTAAATCAAATGTTCTTTGTTAATGTTTAAAGTAAACCGCATGAAAATCGGTCAAGAAATAAGCAAGTTATGATTTATTTTCAATGTACATCTAATGCCTTTAATGGGACATTGCCCCTGCCAAGATGGCTGCCACGTTTGCACTCGGCTCAAAGGGGCATGTCGTATCTACTGTTCATATCTATGAATCAACTTCTTATTAATTGAACAATCTTACTCAACAATCCACATAAAAGCAACCGAGTTGAAGGAAAAGGACCATGAGGATTTTTCCACGTCTTATGATTGATCATATAATCTCTCTGGACACTAAAGGTAATCGAAAATAACAGACAATTAGCCAGTTAGCCACTTGTTAGCTCAGCAAGCATACTGTCATACTGTCTCTCTGAAATCTACCTTAAAACTGAAATATTAAATAGAGGAGGAGTTATCACAGAGATTCATGTGGGAAAACAGGGAAAATAGATGTAACAGTGAATAAGAGCATCATGATGAAGGTTTGTAAAAGGTAAAAAGACAGCTTTTGTCAGGTCTGACCTCAGGAAGAGAAGAAACAGTTCAATTTTCTCTTTAGTGTTTTTTCTGTGTGAAGAGAGAAAAAGTCTTTAGCAGCGGTCAAATATCAGATTCAGTGTTTAAGAAAGGACAAAAGTAATCTTAAAGATCAGCAGGTAGCTGAAGCTTTGAGCCCGACATTATCTGGAGAAAATTGCAGATTTGTTGAGGGGCAGTTTTTCAGCTGTTGTGTAATCCACAGCGAATCTTTGAGCTCCTGGGGTATTTACGCTGTGAGTCAAAATCAATCTGCAGTGTTTGTGTTAATTGTTACAAAGGAGGATTCTGCCAACGCAGCAAGAAGCTTTATAGAAACAGACAAAACTTCTGAATATGAGATCAGAGCTCAGCTGGTTTAGCTCTTGTTTACAACACGAAACACAGAATAAAACTAGACGTCACAAATATAATGAGGTCATTGTGACAGGAAGAGATGTAGTTTTTGTTAAAGTAGAACTAACATAAGCGTGCGTGCATCTTCCAACATACATACTGCATGTTGAGAGCTGAGTGCTCTCTCAGCCCTTCAGAAACAGCAGGTTTGGTCAAATATGCATCGCTATAAGAGCTCAACCATATATGACTTATCCATTATTCACACTGTGACATCCGGTTCTCACAGAAGCCCGGAGAAGTTTCAGCATGTCTGCCCTCCTTTTTCACACTCATTTCATCCTCGCCAAGCGGCAGCAGGACACACTTTAGACTCTGAAGCTGTTTAAAAAGTTTTTCTCTGTGTAGTTTCTTTATTTCCACTAAAGTTAAAACTCACTGCTCAAATTAAATTAGACTACAGCTAAACCTAAACTCTCCCTCATCAGACATCGTTCTTGTGTTGTTAATCGCTGCCTGAGAAGTGACTAAATTAGTGGGTTATAACTGGATTTAAAGGTGGGCAGCAGGTGTTGTGCTGAGCTGTGAGTTTGACTTTCTTTTTGAGGCTTTTCTCTGGGTTCAGGTGGAGGACACGCCTGAATTTGACTCACTTTTTGAAAAACGTCCTCCCTCCTGGGACCTCAGACTCTAGCTGTTTTTCACAGAGACAGAAATAGAGCACAATCACACACAAATATACCGCAAAGCAACAGCTTCAAGATACGGGATAAGACGGGGATATTAGCACAAAGCTCCTCCTCCCCCTCTTTTCCATCAGTTTGACCTCCTTTCTCCTCTTTCATCTCCATCCCTCTTGTCTTCCCTCTTTCCCTGATGACCTGTTTCCCTCTCCGCCTCTCTCTCTTTCTGACCTGCTGACTGATATTGCAGCTCCGGGTGTTTTACTGGTCGATGGACAGACCATAAACTCTTGATTTATAGTGTCCTCCCTCCCCCCTCGCTGTTTGTCTCAGAGTGAATGGGCGTCAGGAGCAACTTGGATATTTACAGCCCCATTTAGAGTCTCTGCTGGCAGAAAAACAAACCACATAGGCTTGATTCTGGGCGACGTGTGTGTGTGTGTGTGTGTGTGACTCAGAAAATACCTGTTATTATCTTTTATTTTGATGTTAGCTTGACAGGAAACTCAACCATCCAGCCATTTGTCCAACTACCCATCGTTGTTCACTGCAGTCCATCCTTTCCGCCACTATTTACTTATCCAAGTGACCATCCACCCATCTATCTGCCCATCTGGCCACATACATGTTTCCATCCACTTAACAAGTCTCCCTACATCCCTCGTCCACCCATTTTTATGCCCATCCATTTGTTCGTTTACTTATCTAACCAGTTATCAGGCCATCTATCTGTGCATCCATCCATATTTGCATTGACATTTATAACCAGCACATCCATCTTTTCAGTCAACCTTTAGCTATTTTTTGCAGTTTCTTTCACTTATTTATCCATCTGTCTATCCCTTAAACCATTATCCTGTTCTTCTTTTGGCCTATTTATTCATCAGTTCATCCATCTGTTAATTTACGAACACATCACTCTCTCTGTCTGCCAGTATATCCCCATTAAATACATAGACCAATATATCAACCACTGCTCTACACATTTTTGTGTCTTTGTAATATCAATTTGCTCATATAATTATTCATCTATGATTTCATCCATCAATCCATCCATCCATCACCTATCCATCCACCTTCCCTACCATCTATTTCAACACTACTCTTTTTATCCTTTTGCAATCTGATCTTCAGACACTTCGTCTAAAATTAAAATAATATTATTTGGTTTCTTCAAAAAGTATGACCCTTAATAGAGCCATCCATTCATCCGTCATTCAACATTAAGTTATCAATATATTTGTCCAACATTCATCCATCCATTTTTCTATCTTTAACCTATCAAACATCCACCTATCCATCCATCTGGCATACCAGCATCCATCCAGCCATCCAACATAAACCCCATAAAAAAATGACTATAACTGCTTTTATTCTCTCTACCTTTTGTTTACTGGTTGTTTCCTATAATTCCAGTTTAAAGACTCAGCAATTTATGTTCTTTTCCAGGAATTCTCCTAAAACTGTATATTTATTATTCTATCATTACCATCAATACTGTTAATCTAAACCCAAGCTATTCATCTAGTGTATTTGTCTACAACAGTAAACACAAAAATATCCTCACTTATTACCATTTATTTCAGTCATCAGTCTATCTGCTCAACTATCAGTCTGCTAATTTATGAAATATTTCCCCTCCTTTCATCTGTTGCTTTTCTATTTCCTGTTATCCATCAAGGTTTTCATCAGCAAATCATTCTGACACTTTATCACAATAGATCCATTACGGGTGTAAGCGAAAGTATATACACAGTTTTCACAATAACATTTAGGTGTAACATAACATCCTTTGCATTTACTTATACATCCAACTATCAAGTCATCAGTTTTTGCTGATGTATACATTCACTTATCAATCTATTGAATTTCTCCATCCATTAACATCCATCCATCCATTTACTTTATTACCCATCCATCAACCATCCGTCCATCTATCCATGCTCTCTGTTTAAAATCCCACTTCATTTCCAGCCACCCATTTATTATTTATCCATTCACTTTTTACCCATTCATCATCTGTTCTCTCAACAATTTATCAACAGCAGATAAAAGATAGAGGTTTGATGATAACAGAACAAACAGGTGGACGTTTCTGTAGTAAAAGAGACTTTTTGTATTCAAATTATAATACATTTTGTGAGGATGTAGTTAGGAATATTAAAGATCCATCTAACTGGTCTCACCATTGGTACCATTAGTATTGGTAATACAAAAATTAAATACAACATAGGAAACAAAGTGAGCTTCTGTTTCTTACTACTCCTACTAAAGTATCTGGAATAATAAAAAAAAAAGAGAAAATACATTAAATATATTAAAACAAAACCAAAACCTCCAACCGATTGGATAGAGTTACCATGGTAACAAAAATGTTCTATCTTCAAGGCTGTTCAGCCGAGGCATGTTAACATTTAAGTCTATGGGAGCAGACTCACTTTTGGAGAAAGCCCCAAGTGGCCAGTTGTGGAACTGCAAATGTCCGTGCTTTTACAGTAGCCTCATGTTGCAGCCCTGTATTGCCTGCTTGACATAAATACCTACTGGTCACTTTGGCAACACAAATTTTACTTGCGGTCATGATTTATATCAACTTACTGTACATTTGGTGTATAATTCATATATTTTAAACTCCAGATCATCACAGACTGTCGTCCCCTTGTCAAAGTGGTGTGATCTTCATGGGAAGTAATCTTTTTGTCATCATGCTAAAAGAAAAACCAAAGACCAGATCTAATATTCCTTGGACACTTTTTAGAGTAACCAAATTATATCTTGCTGATGCTTCCCCGGTGTAATTATTGGCAGCTTGAATTTTACATTACACTTTTTTTCCTTTGCTATTTCAGTAGATGTGTCATGTGGCAGTAGAGTGGACACACAAACATTTTGACGAACATTATTTCTCAAAATGCACACCTAGCTAACATTAGAGAGTCACCATTAGTTAAATTTTTACATTAATTTAAACCATACGAATGTTAGGTTTCTGCCAAGTCTGTTCTCCTGAATGCTGCTGAAAACTACCTACTGTACCTTTAAGTTAAACTCAAGCCCTGCTGCTTTTCTCTTGAATTCTCTTTGTGTGACTTGCTGTCAGGGTTCTCCAACTCTGGCCAGTTTATCGTTGATGTGACCAACAAACAAAATCTTTCTGAGTGACTCTCAGTAGCTGATGGGCGCTGAATCCCTGAGCGTTTCTCTCCTGGGAGCTGTTTCCTCTCAACACCATGAATCAATGTGGATTACATGAGCTCAGTCCTGACACATGCAGCAGCATGCAGCCCTGATCGCATGACCGTGTGGCTCTAACAAGCCGCTGTGTGTGTCTGTGTGTACATGTGCTAGTGTGTGTTTTGGGAATGCTGGGTTAAAGAGTGACTGCGGTATTTTCTTGTAGCTAGATGCCGCAATGGAAACATAAATAAATACTGCACCATACATTTTGGAGCACACACACACACACACACACAGCATACACACACCGAGAGGCAGGCAGGGATTCCCTCTCTGAAACACGTCCACACTCTGTCGCTGCACCGATAAAGCCCTGATAGGATGGGGGCTGTTTCAGTGCTACGCTCGGATGTTTGGGGATTGATTTAAAGGCTCTACAGTAGCTACCTCATACTATTCCCTGAATATCTTTCAGCTGGTTTTATCTAGATTTATGGAGCTGAACATCAGGTAAAGCTTCTGTGTTTCAGTTACAGTAGTTTCAGTTTTCTTTCAGCATACTATCGCTCTCTTTGGTCAGATGTACAACCCTGGAATTGGACTTATGTAACTGGACCCTCATAACCTGGTTATTAAAGAAAGATTTCAAGAGAAGACCCAAATCTGTCATTTGATATAATGTTCCTTAAGAGGCAAAAATTAAAGGACAATTTGGGGTTTGTGGTGAGTTAATTAAAATGATTATAGTTATTATTGTTGTTGTTGTTGTTGGTGAAATATAAATAGACCTTTATATAGCTGAATATCATCTGCTTAACAGTGGTACCATACATTATGGTTACTGACGGTTTGATTTAGAGGAACAGCTAAGGACCTAAAACAGACCTTTGAGGAACACCACAGCTACAGTATGCAACAGGTGAGGTGGACTGACTGATAAAAACCTGACAGACAGTTATAGAAGCAATAACCTGAGAGCAGTCCCTTTGCTGCTAACCCAGGATTCAAGGTACTGAAGGATTTAAACTAAATATCTTATTCCAAATTTCAGATTGGGTCCCATCAGATGGCTTTTATCAGATCATGTTACATTCACCAAAAGATGCTGAGTCTGGGAGTGCTTTTATTCTGACAGGATGGGACAGGAAATAGAGGGAAAGAGTGGAAAAGAGTCACAAGTCTGAATCAAACTTGGGCTGCTTGCGTAAATGGGGTGTACTTAGACCGCTAGGCCAGTGGCCCCGTGTTTACAGTTTGATTAAATATCAAATATTGAAAAATTAGAGCTAAATAACAAGGGAAAAGCTGCTTCTACTGTAAATAATGAAAGATTTGCAGTTAAATTGTAAATAAATAAATTATTCATGATGCAGATAGAATAATTAAAAACTTGTGTAATGTCCGCTGGGTACATCTCTGACATGTCCCTCCATGCTTTTATTGTTTTGAATGGACTTTCTTACCAAAGTCTCTGGGAACATCCTCATATTTTTGTCGTGGCACCATAATCCAGCAGATCTAAGGTGATAAAAATGTTGATATTTTCATCTGAGTTATTCAGCCTTCAGTTATTACTGTGTGCTCAGAGAGTAATAAGCTTATCGAGCAGGAGCGAGCGCTGAGGACAGGGCTCTGCAGACTCTTTTTTATCTCTTTGTTTCTCCTCTCAGGCTACGACGGGCTGCTTTAGATCACAGGTGAAGGTTTTATGGCCCGTGTGCAGCCTGAAATCAGGACCTGCTGACACCGTGCAGCGCTGGAAAGAGAGACAGCTCATGCAATTTTGGAGATATTTTTAAACCCAGGTGTTATTGTGTCAAAAGACAGAAAGCAGAGTACTGTCAAAGTGAAGGTTGGTCAGCAGGTTGGTTTGGTGCATGATGGTTAACCAGCAGCTTGTGATCAGAGCGGAGCGGGTTGATTTAAGCTAAAATGACTTCAAGGCGTGTTAGATAATGAGCAACTCTTTATTGTGTGTATCACTCAGAGAGGCCCATGAGTCCGCACTTTGCAACAACAAGGAATAAAATGACCACAAACTCATCCATAGAGAGACGTCCACAGGTCCAGAGCTCCCAGCAGCTTGATTTACACCCCTGATTCTTTACCTCCCATTTAGCAACATTTATGTGGACATGACGGTAAAGGGAGCAACAGCGTTTAAGAGCAGCGACACATCAAACCCCTGGTGTTTCCCAGAGAAGTAGATATGAATTCGTAATGAGAAAAGAGATGGAGATGGAGAGAGGTGACACGCGGGGGGAAGGGACGAATGAAATGTGTCCTGCCACTGGAGAGTTATGGCTGCCAGTCAGGGTTTCATTTCAGGCTGTGGAGGGAAAAACACTTCCACACACGAACACAACATACATGATCCCCTCCCCTTCCTCTACACCGTGGGTTCATCGGTCTGTGGAAATGTTGACGAAGATAACACTTCGTTTGCATGATCACTCCCCTGTGGTTTTTATCATCTCCGTAACCGAAGCATCACCAGTTCAGCCGCTGACCTTGCATCTGTTCATAAAACTCCTCCCCCGGTGGCTGTAAAGACAACGCTAGGTCCATTCGTCTCACTGTGGTCAAATCAAACAAGAAAGTAATGATTTCACCTCGCCGTCCTCCAAAGCTGCTCAAAGCTTCTCTGTTACTGCTGATTGTTTCTCTAAAGATCGAAGATTGACGACGGTTTCCTCTACAGAAACCACAAAGGCTTTTGTGATAGAGGCAAACGGTGATATTGATGGTGGCAGCTTATATTTGATTATCTGACTACAGTTTGTTGGCCGCTACGATGCTTCCTACTTTTCTGATGACGGTGGGACAAGCAAGCCAAACTGATTTGCCGATAACCTTATGTTTGATGCTACTACTTAAGGCCACTAGAATAAATTACAAGTTAATAAGTTCCCACGATTTAACAACTGGAAGACAAAGAGCAGCAGTCGCCATTAAAGGCAAACTGGAGCTAGTTACAAACCCAGCAGACTGAGCGGCGTCCCATCACGGCTCAGAGGAGAGAGAAATGACCCACAAGAGCAGCTCGTCCAAGTCTTTACCAGCTTCGACTCAAACATACGGTGCTTGAATTCAGTCGCCATGGTTTCCTGTGAAGAAACGAGGAGGGTTCATAGCTGGACCGCAAACTAGTGATATGATGAGCATAGACATCCCCTTCCTGACAAGTGGAGAGATGCAGACTCTCTGACGCAGTAGTATGTTATATTTTGATCGATTTCTGATCAGTTTTTAGGAAACAGGAAAGTGCACTACTCCTTAATTTGGTATCTGTGGTGAGACGCCTCCACCTCCTGTTTTATTTTGGTTGAACTTCCTGTTTTCCTTGATTCCCTGGTCTGGCTTGACTGTGTTTCAGAGCACTCTCCCTCTCCCCGGGCGCTGAGGCTGAGCGAGACTCCACACCTGTGCTGCATCAAGGCCCTTTACGAAGCCAGCAGCCCTCAGTCTCAGCGCCTGAGTATTGTCTTCGCTCCTGAGCGGTACAGACGCTTCTCCCGGCCTTCTCCTCGGCTAAGTGCTCGTGATTTTTGCTCCCTGTGATTCCTCATACGTCTTCTCACCTCTTTCTCTTCTGCTTCTCCACAGTGTCTCCAGCCCACACATCAGTCAGCCGGCCAAACCGGACTTTCCTCGTGCCCCCGTGTTCTGGACATTAAATACATCTTTAATTTGCTATCTGCCTCTGAGTCTGCTTCTGGGTCCACAAAATACACCACACGCCACAGTATCTAAACTTATACATAAAAAAGTGAGAGGCCGTTTCAGATTTGCTGTCTGTCAGGATGGAAAAACATTATTATTGTTATTGTCAAGGTGAAACATGTCCTTTCAGCCCTTCATAAAGTACGGCCTTTAGATATGTAGTTTTATTGTTTAAGAGGATATAAAGGCTGAATCATTGAAACTGAAAAACTTCCTCCACTTGTTTAAAGAGATGAAGTTTGAGGCTGAAACAAACAGCTGCTCATTCAACCAAACATGACTTTTTTTTTTCTCATGCCTGATCAGTTTTAGCGCGCTTACATGTTTGTCCTCTTACATCTCTGCTTCTGTCCTCCTCTGTATTTTGTCAAACACGCTCTGTCACAGGAAAAACACTCATCGCTGGTCATATATTATTGAAGAGCCTCTGCATTTAATTATAAATGACTGAGTCCCTTTGAGAGCGCTAATGAATCTCTTCTCACACAGCTTATTCCCACCGGCGGACTCCGCTGTCCTGTCACTCAAACTGTGAGCCCGCCCACCTGAGTACACACAGATGAGTTTAAAAAAAAAGCCGTTTTTATGACACTGTATTCTTCATTTTTACAAGTTCACACAAAATAAACGAGCCTGGATCGAAGCCTCGTGTATGGACGGACTCCGCTGGGTTAAAGTGATGGATTGAAGCCGATACTTTACATGGATAGGATGTGGTTTTGTCGATATGTGCTTTAAAAGCCTTGTGAAGATGTATTGAGGGCTGCTGGTGCTTAGTCATTTTGTAAGAGCAAAGTATGGTGGCCCTGAGAGCTCAATGGACCATAATTGAAGGAAAAAAAACAAGCAAATTAACAAAAAAAGGAGGAAAATCTTTCTCACTTTGACAACACCAGCGCAGCATTTAGAGAAATTGCAGCAATTACAGACAGCACAACCAATTACCAGAACACATTGGTATTTAGCAGAGGGCAAAACAACAAAAGTGTCCCGCAGAGGCACTAAAAACCACGACCTCGGCTTTTACACATAGACACTTATGGCTGTTAGTATCATGGAGGGGGGAGACTCTGCAGACCACAGACCCTTTATAGGTGGACTAACTGTCAGTTATTGTTAATATGGTGAATCTGAGGTCCCAGATCCTTTCAGCTGAAAACCAATTTCATCAATTAGCCACCTGAGACGTGTGCCAGTCACATTTTAATTTGTGTAATTATTTCTGTCGTAAATGTGGAGGGAGGAGACATAAAAAAAGCAGGAAATTTACCAGGTAATGCAGCAAACAGCCACTTCCCATCAGCAAAAATTTAATACAGACAGGAAATGATGGTTGATTCTCGTCATATTTTAGTCAGAGAATTTAGTCAAAACATCCTCAGAGAATTTAACAGCAGATTTTGTACAAAGATGTTTCACCTGATGCCAAAAATTTAAGTAAGAAGAAAAATATCTGAGATTTTTTAGTCATTTTGGCTTTAAGCGTATTACTATACATGCATTATTTATATACAAAAAAAAAGTCTGAAATTCTTTCTTTTTTACATTTAAAGCTCCTGTAGGGAGTTTTTCATCATGAATGAAATGGACTGAAATTCAAAATGATGCCTGATCATGTCATCCAAAGCGAACAAGACTATAAGGGACAAGCCTGAGGATTTTTGTATCATTATTTTTAATGGCTGAAACTGGTAGGAGGGGGTAGGTGTCAGCCAGTTAGCTGAAGAAACAAACCTGTTTTCACAGTTTCCTCTTATCCTGGATGAATAATGATATTTGATGGTCAAAAGTCAGCAGATGTGATTCGTTGTTCAGAGGATGAGGGAATCTGCTTCATCATGAAACTGACAGTTCCTCACAGAGCTTTACTGAACCTCTTGGGGTCATTACACACCAGGGCGCTTTATTTAAAAACCTCATAAAGTTAACGCAAGCTTCTACATCGGCTACCAACTTTTGCAGACCGTAAAATCAACTGTAATTTTTTCTAATTTTGTGAACATTCGCTGGTTAACTGCTATATAAATCTATGGCCTAATATAATTCTTACTTTAGACATGTGGCAAGCTGGATCTGGATCAGTTGGCTCCATGTAATTTGTCCTCTTCTTCTGCATAGTGGAGTCAGCTGATGAGACAGTTCTTGTGTAGCCCCCTTACTCAATTCCTATTTTTTTCAAAAGACTATTACCTACCAGATCATACACACAGTATTTTGCATGGGAGAGGAATTGGTGATGCTACGAAATATAAACCAGGGAATTGTGTGATGTGTCTGTGTGAGTGTTAACTCCCATGCACGTTTTAAGATAGCCCCCCCAAACGTGCACAACATCAATCAACAGAAACTACACACGTTTAAATACACAAATGTTCACATTTATTCACAGGATAAAGAAATAAAAAGAGAAGAAAAAAAATAATAGTTCTTAATACCCGGGATTTTATAAATCAGTCTGTGGTACCACGTACGTTGGCGCGCTGTTGGAGCTCTTGTGTGGGTGTGATTTCTAAGTCGTTTGTACTCACGGTCCCTTGCAAATTTAGTGTGTTGTTATAACCATCACGGAAGCACAGAGCCGGAAGAAGGAGAAAGTCGGTCCACATGCCGAAGTCCCAGGCGCGGCAAGTCCGGAGCACCTCTACTGTTCCAGCACGAGCGGACAGTATCCGAAGCACACTGACAGCACAAAAAACAAAACTTCACATACACGTACTCACTCACAACGTGTATGCGATAACAATAAGCAGTCTGATACTCACTCAGGAACTTGAAATTAACACTCGACCTCGCACATGCATCCTGACTCCAGTCTTCCTCTGCTCCTGCACAGTCGATGCTAGTCAGCTAACAATTTAGCATATAGCACATTTACGAACCTCGCCGAATCTAACAACAACACTCACCCGCACGTCTCGCAACAACCACACACCCCCGCCCCGATCCAACACACCGAGCCTCAATCCTGTTGGGTCTTCATTTAACACTTAACAACGAAAGAACAAACTTTCACACTATTATTTCGCCTTCTCTCGGCATCGCTGGAGCATTTTTCCGCTCCGTCAATCACCGCTCTCTCTCACCGAGATGAAAACCCCGCCTTCCCAAAAACTGACAGGTCCCACTCCTCACCCAAACTTGACAATGATCGGCGATACGCTCGTGACGCCTGTCAATCACGCAATACAGGGACAGCCGGACATGAGGCGTTCAAGGTCTGCTTTAACTGCGGGATATTTAAAAACTTTAACCAAAAAATTACATTCCTGAGATTATGAGGTGATATCTTACTTAATCAACAAGACAAATAAGAGCTATCACAGAATCAAACAACTTTAAGAATGAACTCAAATTACTAGGGCACTACACTTGAAATTGTCCAAGGGACATTCTGAGGTGTTGTTGGAATTTCTCAGGATACAATTTAAGCTCCTGAATCGTTGTGTGGAGCTCTCCCATCTCCCGTTACAAGGTCAGTTTTGGATGTACCCAGACACTTTGATTGTTCTTTTTCTACAACCATGACCAGGTCATCATCACTTGAGGATGTAGTCACCATTGTTTCTCCTTCATCTCTCTCTCCCCTCTGTTCTCCCAAGGTGTATTTTTTTGCGAATATGTGAATTTTATTTGCGTCGCACCATGTGTATCGGAAAGGTGTAAGCCCAATTCCTGCATTCGCTGGTGTGTAACGACCTCTAGTATTAGCTGAATGACTCAGCGTCTGTATGTGAGTCTGAAGAAATCATGACCCATATTTTAGCAGGTGTAGATGGACGTGAACCATGAGCTGGCTCGGCTCAGATATAGTCGATAACCACAGGTAAGAAAACTCAAAGTAAAGTTAAGATACTCATCGATATAGCTGGGCATGTTCATCTGTTAGCTTTTCTTTCCTTTAAAGTCTTCGTTTACATATTGGCGTTACACAATAAAAGCCTTGTTTCTACCTGAGTTTGTGTAAGGAGGTGAATCAACGTCTACATCTATGAAACTCCTCCCCACACATTGAATTGCTTGATGAATGCAACAACAATAATTTAACAATGATAGAAAAGAGCAGATCAGGAAACAGGGAGGTCACATGCTGATTGAAAAGTGAATGTGAAAGCTTTTAAATTGTTTACCTGCTAAAAAAAACTGAGACTCTGATTTTAATGTCACCTCACTTCACTTTCCCCAGAGCGGTTAAACTCCAGCTGGAGTCAGCCACAGGACGCTGCTCTTTGTGCTCAGATTAAGGATGAAGAATTGTGTCTGGTAAGGCCTCTGTGTCTTTTCTTATGCTCTTTCTCTTTCTTTCCTCCCCCTCCTCCCCCTCAGCCGCCTTGATCTCTCTTTAGTCCCTCATTCCTTCTTCCAGAGAGAATCATTAAAGCTCAGATATGATAGTTGGGGAACATCAGAGAGAAGCTGTAGCCCTTCGTTCTGCTCCCTCACCTCCTCTTTGCAACTTCTCCTCTGCTTTTTTCTTTATCTCATTAACATTTGACATTTACATTCATCCTCTTCATCCTCCTCGTCGCTCTCACTGTGCACTGTCCCACCTCACTTCCTGCAGATTTCCAACAAAAACCCAGAGAAACTTCTCGATCTGTTGTGAAAGAGATCCTCGAGTTTCCCTCAGCTTCGATATCCATGTTTTGCCCTTTTTACCAGTAGAGTGGAGACAGTCTCTGAGTCTGGATGTAAAAGAGGTCCTGTTTTGGTTCTGGTTCAGCCTCCCTTTGCTTGGTTTACCCCGCTTGTCATTCACACTGTCTCCTGGTTTCACTTTGCAGAACTCGTCCTCATTCTCATTCTGCTCCCTCTGCTCTCTCTCTCTCATGTTTTGGTGTTCCTCTGTGTCTCTCGCCCCGGCCTGCTCTCTCTTTCTCTCTGACAGGTAATCAATGAGCAGGCAGCCATGGTGGAAGAGGCTTCAGCAGCATGGATTTCCAATGGGAGCGTTGACCCCATGGTGGTGGTGGTTGGGTGGGGTATCACTGGAGCGTGCCACAAAGTACGCGATGTCCCACTCTGTGTGTGCACAAGCACACTCTGACGAATACTCTGTGTTCTGTGTTTGAGGGACGGCAGCCAAACTCCGGTTTGATGTTAAATGTGTTTCAATCATGAAGCCCGAGGGTCTTGTCCATGAAACGTGAGCAGAATAAATTTGTATGTTAACTGTTCGCCGCAGGAAATCTACACGTGACCTGGTTTTTGTCAATACTTGAGCGGCTCTGATCTTCACAGAGGCGCTAACAGGATCCACATCTGAGTCTGTTTTCTGCATGATCAGCAATAATAGATGTAGGGCCCTAGTAATTTGAGTTCATTCTTAAAGTTGTTTGATTCTGTGATAGCTCTTATTTTTCTTGTTGATATCACCTCATAATCTCAGGAATGTAATTTTTTGGTTAAAGTTTTTAAATATCCCGCAGTTAAGGCAGACCTTGAACGCCTCATGTCCGGTTGCCCCTGTATTGCGTGATTGACAGGCGTCACGAGCGTATCGCCGATCATTGTCAAGTTTGGGTGAGGAGTGGGACCTGTCCGCTTTTGGGAAGGCGGGGTTTTCATCTCGGTGAAAGAGAGCGGTGATTGACGGAGCGGAAAAATGCTCCAGCGATGCCGAGAGAAGGCGAAATAATAGTGTGAACGTTTGTTCTGTCGTTGTTAAGTGTTAAATGAAGACCCAACGGGATTGAGGCTCGGTGTGTTGGATCGGGGCGGGGGTGTGTAGTTGTTGCGAGACGTGCGGGTGAGTGTTGTTGGTAGATTCAGCGAGGTTCGTAAATGTGCTAGATGCTAAATTGTTAGCTGACTAGCATCGACTGTTCAGGAGCAGAGGAAGACTGGAGTCAGGATGCATGTGCGAGGTCGGGTGCGAATTTCAAGTTCCTGAGTGAGTATCAAACTGCTTATTGTTATCTCAGGCACGTTGTGAGTGAGTACGTGTATGTGAAGTTTTGTTTTTTGTGCTGTCAGTGTGCTTCGGATACCTGCCACTCGTGCTGCGACAGTAGAGGTGCTCCGGACTTGCCGCGCCTGGGACTTCGGCATGCGGACCGACTTTCTCCTTCTTCCGGCTCTGTGCTTCCGTGATGGTTATAACAACACACTAAATTTGCAAGGAACCGTGAGTACAAACGATTTGGAAATCACACCCACACAAGAGCTCCAACAGCGCGCCAACGTACGTGGTACCACAGACTGATTTATAAAATCCCGGACGAGCCCCCACGTGTAGCATCACCAACTCCTCTGCCATGCAAAATACTGTGTGTCTGATCCGGTAGGTAATAGTATTTAAAAAAAATAGGAATTGAGTGAGATAAAGTTGTAGCCATGCAGGATGGAGAGTGTGTGCCCCGTGATCATTAAGTTTTCAGCTCTACTAGAACGTTTACATGTTCAAAATATTGATTTATGGCATCAGTCTGACTGGACCTGGGGTCCGTTTCACGTAGGTGGTTCAACAAACTCTGAGTTAAATCCTTAACTCTGAGTTGATCTACTCTGAGTTAGGAAACTCTGAGTTTCCGGTTTCACAACACCTGATTTGAGACGGTTTTAACAACTCCGAGTAGTTTGACCTGGAGTTAAGCACGTGCACGCCAGACATAAACAGCCAGCATCTGTGGAGCGCAGATTCAATGATCAACCAATGGAAACAGGGAGAAGGAGGGGGCAGCAGCAAGCCAACAGCGAATTACAGCACGTTTTTAAAAGAAAGTGCAATACAGCAGCAGCTGCAAAGGAGAGGGAGAGGGCTTGGGAGGAAATCGCCGCTCGCGTCAATGCGTAACTTTAAATCTAGTCTCGTGCAATCACAATGACAGACTGTTGCAGGGAAACTGCTTGAATCATTTTGATCATGTTTTACATTGTCAAGTAAGGATTAAGTGGCAGTTTGATCCCTTAGAAAATGCTCTTTTCACACTCAAAAATGAATTTTACTCGCTTATGATGTTCCGTTAAATGATTAGGAATATTAAACTAACTCTCAGTATGTATATGTAAATATATTAAACTAACACACACTACACTCAATATTAGACTTTCACTCAGCAAACAGAAAGAGGGCAGATGCCAGAAAAAACGGGTGGTGGCCCAGCAGCCCCCCCCCCCCCCCCCCCCCGACGATCGAAACCCCCACCTCGTAGCAGCGATCGTCGGACTTGTGTGCGTGCGTGTGTGTGTGTCTGTGGGGGGGGATTTGCGATCGGACCGGCCGCGATCGTCGAACGGGGGGGGTGGGGGGCAGCTCCTCTGCCTCCGTTAAAGGTGGGGCTGCTGGACCACCACCCGTTTTTGTGTTAGTTTAATATTCCTAATCATTTAACGGAACATAATAAGAGAGTAAAATTCAGTTTTGAGTGTGAAAACAGCTTTTTTAAATACTTAATACTTACTTGACAATGTAAAACATGATCAAAATGAGAAAATGCCGATGTCTCACCTGAAACTCTGGGTTTACTGAGTTAAACCTGCTCCCGAGCAGGTTAGGTTCACGGAGTCTGTTACTGTGGTAACTGACCGCGAGGTTGAGTTACCTCTCTTTGTGAAACAGGTTAGAGTTACCCCTCTCTCCCTGGTTTAACTAACCCTCCTTTGTGAAACGGAAAACTCAGAGTTTCCCTGATTTCAGGGTTAACAAACTCGGAGTTTCCACTAAACCTGCTACGGAAACGGACCCCTGGAGTTTTAAAAGACATGTAAGTCTGACTGAAATTGCTCCACATGTGTGTGTACACATGGTCAGAGTTGTGCTTAAATGTACGCACGTTCCTAAGCACAAGTACAGGTTGATAAATTCCATACTTTATGCGGGAATGTTTGTATACACTCACTATCCACACATCTGTGTGTACGCACGGTTGATAAATGAGGCCCTATGTCTCCACCAGGAAAATGAATCTGGTGAAGGTTTTTCGTTATGAGGACTTTAATGTGCAAATTGACCCAGAATGTCTTCTAAATGAGACCCACTGATCAGGTCTTAGTGGTCTGTACACAAGTACAAATTTGTAAGACACCGGTTAAATAAACTATCGATCTGGTGATATTGACACACGGAGACACGTATTTGTCCATGACTCCGCATCTTTTTTGAAAACGGGTCTGCATGTGGATATCTGGGTATTCGTCTTCATGCCGTAGTTGGTACAAATAGAAGAGAAAAGACTGTGACCTCATAGCATCCCTCCTCCTCCCCGCCCCCCAACCCAGGTTGTCACACACACAGCAACAACAACAATGGCGGTAGCTGGGGTGATTTTGTTCTTGTTCCAGCAACTACAAATATTGTTACGATTTTTACACCAACATTTAGAACAGCAACAACACCAGCTACAGCAACAACAGCAACAAGTGCTCATGCAGAGACGCAGCATGTTACGCGTGCACAACTTGTTGTCGTGGAATCCACCTCGGAGCAGAACCAGACGGGCAACCCGAACCCGATTTTGTGTTGCCATGTAAATGCACTAAGCCTATGTACAGTACGGTGTGTATACAGCGATACATGTTTTGGTGCCGACGCCAAGACAATACGGGGCCGCCCACCTGTGAGGAGGGCCTTAATCTCAGTGTGTCTACAAACCTGTTGATGGTAATTAGGAGGGGGTTAGAAAAAGCTGACTCCATCATTTTTAACCCGAGTAGATGTCTCTGGACCTTGTTTCTGGTGCATGATCAATCAGCTCTAAATCCAGCCAACTGTTTTATCAAAGAGATCAAATTAAAAGCTCTGAGTACATGAGTACATCCTAAAATAAGAAAAAAATGTTAAACGCTGAAATAAAACACCAGAAAGATGTAAATGAGTCTGCATCTGTAAAAAGTAGCTTAATGAAGTTAAAATGAGGTCATCCTCAAAGTTTGCAGGGATTTATCATTTTAAACGTGTAACTCTTACAGCCCTTATAATCTGAATTTCAATTCTAACGGTATGAACAGCTTCTCCTCCTGTTCATCAAATCCCTGCAGCCTCTTGAAAGAAGCAGGACAGAAGAGTTGATAAATCTGCAGCCCCTGATTTTAGATGTGACACGTCAGAGTGCAGCGCCATTACACACCACTCCTCACCTTGATTAAATCACCTGGAAATGACACCAGACCGCTGCAGATTAACCTAACACACACACACACACACACACACACACACACACACACACACACACACACGGGTCTGCTCTAATGCAGGAAATGTTGGATTATCTGAGCTCATTAATCCTCTGCATCCCTGCCTCTTTAAAATTCAAAGAAATCAGAGTTTCTGGATTTATTCTTTAAACACATGACGTTTGCAGGCAGACTTCTGACTTTGCAGTTTTCAGATTGATGCAGCTTTATTCCTTCATACTTGCACTAATGAGCTGCAGTAAAATAAGATAAAGTCATCTGCCTCCAGCTACAGATTTATGCTTCTGTGTCTTCACATAATCAAGCTCTGCACCTTCGAGACAGCGAAATAATCTACTGGAGCAAATCCACAGAGTCTGTCAAACATGGACGTGGTTTCTGTAACGTCATCTGTTGGTTTCTGAAGAGATGGTTAAGAAGCCAAGAGATGGTGGGCGCCATATTGGAGATTCTGACCCAGCCTGACTTTGGTGGACCATCAAACAGCTGACAGCAAAACCTCCAATCTGAGGGAGTGGTTTTTTTTTCTTGTTTCTGGTAGAAAAATATTTCTTTCCGAATTTTCTTCACCGCTCAAAGGATGACCCGATGTTTATTCGAGTTAGATATCTTGCTTGGTCACATTTCCTCTCCGACTCTGCCCTTTCGTCTGTCGGCTTGTGCACTTTGGCGGTAGGGCAAGCAGAAGCTCCTATAGTTGAGCTGCAACACTACTTTTAGCTGCTCAGAGCTCCGAGGAGAGCCGGGAGAGTGGGAGGGGAATAGTCGGAACTACTGGAGAGGGGTGTGGCATATACAATGAGGTGATTGGATGGAGAGGCGGAGCAGGATATTGACCAATAGAAGCTGTCTGGGACGGATGGCTCTCATTGGTCAATGTTTTTGCAGCTGCTGGGATAATCAGATTTTTTCCGTTCTTTTTTCTCTTCACTTTTTGGAGATCGCACTATAGGAACATGGTCGCCATAGAAACGAGGTTCATGGTAATTACCAATCTCTCCAATCATCAACCATGCCTTTATTGGCAGCAAATTTTTGTCAGTGTCTTTGTGTCACTGTCAGTGTGACCATTTCCTTTTCCAAAACCTGACCAGACTGTCAATAACAAGTGAAGTCCCGCTCAGAGACGCAGCGTGAAGCTCATAGAGAAAACAGTTTTATCTCAAAAGTCTAAAGTTTTTGACGGATTAAACAACACCGTACCAATTAAATCCCTCCTTTCCCAGCGTGTTTCCTTCATTTTCATATTGTTAAAACTGAAGTCTGGCAGTCATTCAGTGAGTCAGTGTCAGTTTCACCTGCTGGACGTTTAAACAGATTGAAGCGGCTCTCAATTTGAACCAATTAGTGAGCGGCGAGGAGAGCGAGCTGCTCCTCCTGCTGTTTCCGGACTTTTCTTCATTTTAATTCCTCTCAAAGGTCAGAGTGTTTGACTGCAGAGAAAAGTCGGAGGTAGAAAGTGAGAAAAAGATGGATTACTGGGATATTCGTTCTTCTTCAAAACACAAAAACTAATGAGCAGAGAGTTAGATTTACAACCCTCAACTTTTAAGTGCGAACAGCAGGTGAGCTGAGATGTTGTGGTTGATTGCTCAGGTTGAATGAGGTTTATCTGTTCTGTATACTGGCTTTATGTAATTAAAATGGATTTCTGAACATGCAGCTGCAGGAAAAACACTTTGGAGCTTCATGTAATTTAATGATCTGAAACCAAACAGGCGAATTTCATTTTTATATCAACTATTGCACCACAGCCAAACACAAACTGTGTTTCTCCTGCAGTTTCTAGATCTCCTCTGTCCCTGAATAGCCTACAAATTGTGCTAGAAGCTTTTTATCAGGTCACTTGTTGCAACAGGTGGTCAAACATCCAATTCGCCCAGACTGCTGAGGACATGACCTCCATTTTTGGTTGGAGTCTGCCCGCCTCATGAGTTAATAAGCACCCCACTTTTTCTCCAAACACTGCAGGACATTAAATCAAGGGGGAGTCTCAGTTTTGTTTTATCATCTGAAAAAAGAAAACATGATTTTGTTTTTGCCTTTTTATGCGCCTTCTTCTCCTGATAATCCTCCTTTTCTTTGATGTTTCACCTCCCAAATTTTCAAAGACCCCCTCAGCTACAAAGCAGAGCTGTGAGCCGCCTCATCACACGTACAGAAATATGACAAAAGGTGCGAACGCGTCTGACATCAGACAGCCGTCAACCTCCATCAGACTCTGCGGACCAGAGCGGCACAATAAAACTCTCCGAGGAGCTGAGCGAGCATCTTCTGACGTTCAGAAACTCGACACGCAGACAATGACACATGCAGTGAAGGATGACCTCGAGTAAACCTCGACATGCTCAGGTCTCACAGAGGCAGCTGGTCCACATCTGTCACATCTGCCCGGTAACAGGGCTGGTAAATCTGTGTGCCACCACAAATGACAGTCACATCCTTACAGCTCTCAACACTGGCTCCTGCTCTGTATCATCCTCACAGAGCTGGATAAGTTTACACCACATGAAAAGCACGAAAAATTGAATTTCGTTTGTAATACGTAACACATGTGGCCAAATTTCTCAAATATCTCCAGAAGTTCAAGTGGATGCACATGCGTATATTTTAATCAGGTTTAAATAGCATCCGATCTCTGCATCATGAGAGCTGTGCAGAGAAAAGGATGAATTCACCTCCTTGGTTTGAACAGACAGCAGCAGGTCATGGTCTGAGAATCTTTTTCTGTTTTTACTGGACACATTGGTTCGCTTGAGATAATGAAAAAAAGAAGTTAGCTTCAATCGTTTAGCCAGGCGAGAAGTCCCCGTCTGTATCAGCAGTTTCCTTAAATCAAATTAACCGGTGTTTTATCCGCCTTGACATAAAAGATAAAAACATTTTCAAGGTTTTATCCTTAAGTTTATCAACACAAGGAACTACTCCTGAAATTAGCTGAGGTCTACTGTATCTGCTACAGCAGTAACTATGAGAGAGCCACAGGAGGAGAGAGGAGAGCAGGGAGAGAAGCAGGAGGCAGGTGTGTGTGTGTGTGTGTGTGTGTGTGTGTGTGTGTGTGTGTGTGTGTGTGTGTGTCTGACTGTTTATGTAGAAGTTTGTTAAATCTGCAGCCTGAGATGAAAGCTAAGCCATAAAATTGCAAATTCCTTAAATTTTTCAATAACAATGTAAAAATTTTTTTAAAAGATATTGTGATAATATAATTATAATATATATTAAAAAACATATATCATAATATATAACTCTGGCATTTAATCCAGTGAATATTGTCTCTAAAGTTAATTCAAAGCTCTTAAGGTGACGTGAGATAGTGATTCATGGTCCTTTTCAGCTAAAGTATATGACTTTTTTTAGATTGCATCATCCAGTCTCATTGCTTTGTGTAGCACTTTCAGATTTTTTAACGTTAAGTGCATTACAAATGAAATTTATCATGATTGTTATTATTATATCTGTAAATTAGACAGACAGTGTTAGACTGTGTTTTTTAAGACTTAAGAGGTTTTGAGTTGCATAAATGCATAGGATGCAGATGTTAAATCTAATGATAATCATAATTATTTCTGATACTTGTGGTATCATTATCAGTCATGACAATCATAATTGTGATTTTTGCCTTTTTTAAACAGCCCCAGTGTTAACGGACATGTCAACGTAAGTATTCCTGCAGAGATCCTGTTCACCATGTCTGACTTACCTTTAACAAGCTTCATAGTGGACCTGAATTTAAATAATAATAATAAATTTCTTATTAGCACATTCAGTATTCTTGTTTTAATGACAGTTTCCTCCTCTAGGAGGCAGCAGCAAGACTTTAGACTGTCAGTAATGTTCAGCCTGAGTCACAGCCTGGAGGAGAAGTTAGTGTGAATGAGAACATGTAAAGTGGAAACTGAATGATCACACACACACACACACACACACACACACACACACACACACACACACTCTCAGACTCTTGACAAACTTCCTGGTGGCTGCAGGGCTCAGAGATGATTCCTCTCTCTCTCTCTCTCTCTCTCTCTCTCTCTCTCTCTCTCTCTCTCTCTCTCTCTCCTTGAGCTCCTCATGCTGGAGATGAGTCAGGTGGGCGTTATCGATCGGAGGGGCAGCATCACCCACACTCAGCAACATGCTCACAAAGGTCAGGAAAGGTCACAGAGTCAGCTGTGAACCCTGGATACTTTCCGTTCTTATTGACTCCAGCTCCTCTCTGTCACTGGGAGTTTGGCAGGTCGGATCATGTTTGGATTATAAGTCAGACAGAAAACACTGCTGCCAGTATTGATGGATTAATGAAGAAAACACACAGACTCATCTGATTTTGTGTCAGGGCTGCAGCTCTGCTCGCTCTCAGGGTTAAGTTTGGTCTGGAGATATTTCTTATTGAATTTTTTTATCTTCTTTTTTCAATTATGTCGAGAAGCAGTTTCCTTATAAAATAGGAAGGGTGGCTTTATAAAAAGGTTTAAGGATAGTTTTGTCTTCTGAACTGGGTTTTTATGGGACACTTGTTAATAAATAGTGTATTTACCACCTTCAGGGCTGGGTTGGGCAGAGTGCACAGCTTCTTGACTCTGTCAGATTATTAACTTGAATTTAACTTTTGGACTGTTTGCATTCAAAAGGACTCAAGCATTTTAACCACTTTTTCAAAACTTCAAACTTATTGCAACAATGCATGAATGCACTTTGCCCTATTGTGTAATTTAGGAAACATGATTTACATTTGTTAAACAGACCTGCTGCAGATTTTCAGACTAGCTGACTTGAGATTGACATCATCATCAGTTTGTTTGAAATGGCCGCCGTGGCAGATTCAATCGTCCTTCCAGGGGCAGAAGCCGCAGACTTGGTTACTTATGTATATACCGAAGCGGGCTCCCGTGTTGTCATCTTGAGGAGCCCTGCTCAGCTCCACCTCTTTGCGTCTCTGCAGTATTAAAAGTTAGGTTGAGAGGGCAAAGCACGTTTTTGGCCTTGTGGTTCAAGAGCCCCACCTGTGGAGACTACAGTCCTTAATGCAGAGGTCACTGGTTCAGTTCCCCGACTCTCTACTCCCAGTGTTTCCTGTCTCTCCTCAGCTGTCTCGTCTTATAAATCCAATAAAAAAAAACACCCTCAAAATACTCTGATTTTTAGGTTTTGACACAAAGAAGCCATGAAGAAGAAATCCAGTTAGGCCTCCACTCGCTGGTTTGTATGCATCTTTGTCACATTTGTCCTCTGTCTTATTTTGGATGAAGAATATACATTATGTGGAAGATTTATTCAGATTCAAACTGAATATAAACATCAGTACAAACAGACCTTTTTTTAACTTGTCTAATCCAGGAATCTAAATGAAACAATCATCTAATTGTGGCTTAGCTGTTATAGATTTTGAAAAAACAAACACAAAGCAGCAAAATTAAACATGCCGGAGGATGAAATTTCTCCATTTGTTGTCTGTATGCACATTTGGATGGACAGAGCGAGAAGAAGAGAACGTACGTTTCAATAGGAGACATTAATTCAGATGCATGTACAGCTGGAGCTGAATCCCTGAGGCTAAGCAGAAATTGTATATTTATTTATTTTCATTTTTGAGCAGAGCTTTGATAAGTCTTCCCGGCAGCGGCACTGAACTCTGTTGGAGAATAAAGACGTCTGTTTTAGCTCCAGGGGAAGAAGAAGAAGCAGCGTGATCCGGACGGCTCTCGGACCCCTGAGATGGAGCAAAGCGAGCGGCTGCAGAGACTGCTGGGCAAAATGTTGTGCGTAAACAAGCGAACAGCATAATCAGGCCAGCTCCCAGGGTCTGAGCACAGCTAAAGTGTTCCAGAGTTTGGAAAAGTGTGAGGTTATATTATTCATGAGTTCTTCCTGAAGCAGGTGAAAAACGTCAGAGGAGAAACGTAGAAGCTAAACGCTGCCTGTGACAGCTGGTGAAATACATAAATACAAGGACGCTTCTGGGCACATCAGACACACATGACACTGTAGCAGCATGAATATAAGATGAGCACAAACACCACAGAGTCACTCTGCAAGACTCCTGAATAAAACCCAAGAGATGCAAAAGTTACCTGAGCGGAGAGAAAACTCTGCAGAGACAGTTTCCTCCGGTTTGATTTTCAGCAGCAATCAAATTAAAGTTGTTTTCTTCTCAACAGAAGAGCCAAAGTGTCTCTAATTCTCCAGTCTCCACTTCAGCCCCTTTTTAAAGAGTAAATACTCCACCAAACATCTTGACAGTGAAGCACCTGTGTACTGATCACAGTAATTTAGCTCAAATATCCAGACTCATCACATCGCCACGTGGATATGAGGAGACGAGGATGTTTGAAGACATTTCTCAACGTAAAACTGCTCATTTAAGAGTTACACAATATATATATGATGCACATATAGATGAAACATGACGTGATGTTTCCAAGCTGCCCCAGAGCTGAGGAGAGGAGCAGACACCCTTTTAACGCTGACGCAGAGTTTCATATCACAGGATGATTACAGTGGTTATACTAACGTCAGTGAGGAGCGAGGAGGAGGAGGAGGTTTTCATGACTGTGCGGGTCACAGCTCAGAAACTGTCAACACATCACCGGGTCACATTTTTGGCTCTTTCCTAACATTCAATTAAATTTCAGCGGCGATTACGTCCCGTCACTGTTTACGTGTACGGCTCATTACGCTGAAGGGCTTCATTTAATTTGTGAGTGAGAGGCTGCTGCTAAAGATAGAGAGGAATTTTAACCGATTGAGACGAGTTTGGAGCAAAAAACAGAGAAGAGAGGAGGCAGTCATGAAGCTCTGTACATACAGAGGGAACACAGAGATCAGAGTTTGTTACAGGTCTTTAGTCTAGTTGACAACTTTTCACATGTTCCTGTACAAAGAGAGGGTGGCTGCTGCTGTGTGCAAAGACTTGAATTAGCATCACAGGAGCCTCTTGTCCTCAAAGGCCTGTCAGGACAGTCTAGAGATTTTTTTTATAGAGAGGACTTTATGTGACTGTTAAGATTTATGTTTCAGAGGTTTGTCCTTCCCACTGGAGAGTCTCAGCAGGGCAGGTAAAGTGCAACAAGTGCAGGTAGAGTGGGGGATGGTAGGCAGAGGCATTAAAGAGGCTCAGGGACAGGTGTGTCATCACTGCAGAAGACCTCAAAGACGCCAGTGGTGAGAAAATCCTAATTTCAATCAAATTAACAGTAAAAATAACTTTAATTCAGTGACTGAGAGGTTGAGATACTTTAGTTTATTGATAATATAAGCCCTGTGCGCTTAAAATATGATGTTAAAACTAGTATAGTTGTTTCCTAGTCATTCTTAGTTGTAAATTTATGCAAGCCGTCATAGAGTGATAGATTTCATTTAAATCGACTGTAAAATTAAATATTAAGTTTGAGTTAAAATGAATTACATATTAAGTTTTTAGCATAATAAAAAAAAAAAAGCCGAATTTATTTTGAAATGAATTGGAATGATTTGAAATATTTTAAAAATTGATAGTTTACCCATGCATTTAATTTGTTTAATTCTTAAATTTAATAACCCTTTTTTGAAATTAGTACTGATGAGTTAATTTATTCGTGCCTTTTTAATGACAGCCTCATTTCATTTATTTCATTTGAGGTTATCAACCTGCTTCTGCACTGATTACCATCTACAATAAAAGGAAATCAAAGCAAGCTGACAGTGTCCACAGTGTCCTCTGTTGATCTCCAGGCCTTGAGCGAGTTGGGGCAGGCAATGATGCTGGAAAAAGGGGAAATTTAACTCGACAAGGCCACTGTCATTTTCAAGGGGTGGGGGCCAAAATCACGAAAACTGGAAGATTTGATTCCATATGAAAAAACATAAAGCCTGAAACCAATCTGGGGACCTTTACATTAGATATCATGAAATATCCCCATTTTTACGTACTGTACCTTTTAACATCCTCATCTATCCGTGCCAATGTCAAAGAGTTAATGACAGCATCAGTCCATCTGAAGCTGGGTCAATCAGGCTATAAAAACCCAAACATTCAGTTTAATTTTTAATTTATTCCTTTTCATCAAACCCTTTGGACGCATTTAGAGCCGAGGTTTTTATCAGGGGGACTGTGTGAACGGGGGTAAACGGGGTCTGAGAGCAGATCCGTTTGGATCAGATGAGGGCAGCAGCTCCTCAGAAGAATCTTTAGCCTGTTTTTTTATTTTTTTTATCAGTTTGTCTTTTTCACTCTGAAACTCTGATCGTCTTTATGTAACCACACAGCTTTGTGTTGTTGCCATGGCGTCGATATCTGACACTCTGCTGCAGCGCCTACATGATTTAGGTGGCACAGTCACATCTGAATCAAGTGCGCACACACACACACACACACACACACACACACACACACACACACACAGAGCTGAAGTGTGTGTGTCACTGTGAGGGAGGAGAGACAGAAAACAGTGTTTAGAATCTGCTGTCTTTGTGAGCTGCTGTAAACGCTTTCACCCTCCTTCACATATGCATATTTCTAAACGGCTCTCATGTGTATGTTGTATGAATATGCATGTTTGCTTCATGTGTACGATTACGATTAAAAAGTGACACCCAACAGGTTTAGAAGCTGTTGTTGCAGTTTGGTCTGTCAGAGAGAGGCACTCAGAGGTTTAGCTGCATGCAAACGTCTCTGACTCGAATTTACAAAACTATACTGCACAGCTTTCCATCCTCTGGACCTGCGTTGATGGGTCAAAAGATGCCGTCTGATTCACAAAGCTCATGTAAAACCGTAAATGCAACCTAACCAGTCCTGCAGAGCAAACTGAGTCTCAGTGCACCGGTTCTGTTTGCGTGTACTTAAACAGTCCTTTGCATATTCAGTTGCAGCAGACCTGGACCTTTTGGATGCACATGAGCTTTTTAGACCAGTTATTGTCCTTGCCAGATTATTGGGGCTTATTTTGGCATTTGGCTGATTATCTGTATCGGCCTGTGCGCTGCCTTGGCGTGGTAGTCTTTGTCTCAGCTCCCACGACTCTTTCTGCCTGACTTGACCTCCAAGACTCTGCACCTCAATTTTACTTCAAACTTATGTTGATGATTTCCTCAAATTTTTTTGAATTTGAATTTGACTGAAAGTTTTTCATTTTTATAGTCAATGCATATCACTCCTAAATGTGGGTTATCAGTCTTGTGAACTATCGATAATTGCATCATTAGGAGTATAGCTGCTCTTTATTTTCAGCTATCAGACCACATGACAAGATTAAGAGCAACAGCAAACACATGATTGAGTTTTGAGTGTACCTAAAGCCAATGTCTGAGATTTGATTACATCCACTCGGTCAAACCACCTCAATGCTGCACCACCAGTATCTGATTTCAGACCTGAATAACTTAAACATCCTCCACCCTCCTGGTGACCTTCTTGTCATCTGTGGAAAAACAGGAAGAAGTGAAGAGGACAGTGTTGTTTCCCAGAGTCTGTGGACCCATCCTGACCAGCACTGCAGCATGGAGACACACATGCACATACAGTAAGACAGCTCACACTGCCAGTTTTCTGCAGCTCATGAAAAGAGCAGCTTCCATCTGAAGAAGTCTGCTAATTAATGCACTCTGCTCTCGCTTCCACCAGCCCCCCAAATGTTGGGAATGTGTAATTAGAAAGTGCCATCTGTGCTGAAGCAGAGATCAGTCCGGGGGTCACTCCGACATGATCCAGGGGTTTTTACATGATAATCAGCAAACTGTGGGCCCATTTCTGATGTACTGGTTCCCATCCTTGTGCCCATTATCACCAGTTTAATGCCATTAGTGCTCAGTGAGGGAGAGGGCAGGAAGCTCTGATATCTGCAGGGAGCTCAGAGTCGAGCCTCTTCATCAGCGGATTTAGATCAAAAACACACCTACTCTGGATCCTCTAGGAGAGACTGCAGATGGAGACATCTGGAGTAACTTGAAATTCAGACTCTCCTGGACAGAAAGATGGATCTCAAATGAAATTAGGACAGCAAAACCCTCCTCCTCCTCAGCTCCGAAAATAAAACTGAGGCTCATCCACTCACTGATTTCTACAAGGCACTTTCTCGGGGTCTGCATGGGGCCATGGTCTCCTTCTGATTTGTATGATTACGTGTTGCCTGCATAGTGACGGTATCTTATTCTGTAATGTTTTTAAAATCCAAGCCGATGAAAGCAAATAGAAATAAAACAGCAGATACTCCGGGATGGAGCCTTGGGGTACTCCACATGTGATTTTAGCCTGCTAAGATGTGACGTTACACGTGGACTCTGAGGTTTGATTAGGACTGAAGCCCGTAGGAAGTCCCTCATAGTTCTCCCATCAGTCAGTCTTGTGATGCTTGCAGCCAAAAGTCCTCAATGATGATATCATAATAATAATAATAATAATAATAGAAAACCTCAATACAATCACACATATATAGAAAAGGCAGCACAAGAGTTAGTACGCCTCCAGCTTGGTGGACCATGCGTAAAAGACAAACAGTTTAAATGTCCTCCATTTGTCTGGAAATTGTCAGGAGCTCCTGATTCGAGTTGGGTACAGCTTTTATAAATGTTGGCTCTCGTTAAAAACATTTGACATATTTTGTTTGTGGCGTATTTGCTGAATAACTGAGTCTGTGTCAGCCTCAGCTCTCCAGACTGGCTCCGTTTCCTGGAAGGACTTTGTATTCAGTGCAGAACAGGAATACACCATACACCGTACTAAATCTGTTCATTCATTTTTTTGCCAGTACCCAAACCCCCATTGTGTAGTCAGAATTTTGAGGAGGTAGATGTCAGCCGTGGTGGAGGCGGAGGAGGTGTAGTTAGAGGGACTCCTGAGGCTGTGCTGCAGCCGAGCGGTAACCTCCTAATGCTGGAGTTTAAACCCGGCTCAGACTGACTGTGACAGGAAAGTGAAGGAACAAGAAAACATCCTGAACAGCTCCACACTTCTGGACAGCAACAGACTGAGAGCAGGTTAGCAGTGCGAAAGTGTGTGTGTGCAGGTGTGTGTGCAGGGCTTGTACTGTGTGGGTTGGTAAGTGTGTGTGTGTCACTTGCTGCGTGGGTTGAATGTCAAATGAATGTATCTCATTGACGTGTACAAAGTGCTTTTTCTTACTGTTGTGATATATGAACTGTACTACATGGACATAGTGTGATGCTGTGTGTGTGTGTGTGTGTGTGTGTGTGTGTGTGTATGTGTGTGTGTGTGGGGGAGCTGAGGTTGTGCTGCTGTTTGAAGTGAGCAATGGGGTGCAGCGCTGCAGCTGCTGTTTGCAT
Source organism: Xyrichtys novacula (assembly GCA_962446985.1). Taxonomy (NCBI): domain Eukaryota; kingdom Metazoa; phylum Chordata; class Actinopteri; order Labriformes; family Labridae; genus Xyrichtys; species Xyrichtys novacula. The sequence goes on from OY660865.1 coordinate 39,401,706, forward strand.
GCTAATGCTGCGGCAGAGCTGGAGGAGACGTGGGAGAGGAGGGGAAAAGGCCAGAGCTCGCCTACACACACACACACACACACACACACACACACAATCACAACCTGCCATTTCACACTTCTCCTGGTGGAGAATCAGAGAACAGGCGGGATGTGTTGATGTGTTGCTGCCTCTCTGCTGAGCATCAAATCAAACCCACCAACACATCCGCATCCAATCCAGACTAAACCTCCATCAGCCATCGCTGGACAAATCTTCAGCGTCTGCATCAGAACAGAAATACACTCACAGTCCATGGATTTGTCTGGATTTCTGTCCCATCGATCACTGAGAGGGTCTGACTGTAGATCGTCCTCTCAGGGAAACCCCCTCTGCCTGTGAGCTGATGGAGTCGGGGTTCAATCATGATAATGTAGAGACCTCTCAGTTTTATCGGATGGAACTGGCACACACACGCACACACACACACACACACATTTATACACGTCCCTATATCATTATAATGTCATATACTCTACATATTTTCAAAGGCATTCAGACTCTAAATTACGATATTACCTTTATTTCACACTGCAGAGTCTAAAGGTGTTTTTTTTGGACTGAACACTTCTGGGAACTATCTGAAGAGGAACTATCCATCAGGTCATTGTCTGGGAACTACACAGCATGGGGACTTTTTTTCTGTCTGCATTCTGACACCATGATGGTTTATAGCAACATAAGCCGGTGTAGGTACCAGATGTGTTTGGGCTGCCAGATCAGCTCGGGGCCCGGCGCCTGTTGGTGACGTCACACTACAGCAGACTTACTGTACTTTATTTTTTAAATGGCTTGAATTGTATATGTTCACCTTTCCAAATGGAAAAGAAGAAAGATGTACTCAGGATCTTCATTTAATAATAGATATTTTTGCCTTTATTTCACATTTCCTTTGGCAACCTAAAAGAGGCGGTAGTTCGACTGTCGTAAGTACCTTTCGATAAGTAATGATAGATTTCTTCGTAAAATTAGTCCATGTTTTCTCCGAAGAACTACAATCCTATGAAACCTGATCCTGCGAAAACTGCTTTTAATTTGTCTAGACCAACCAAAATCTTCAAGATCATCCAACCAACTTCCAGAAATACTGTGTCATCATCAACAGGTATGAGCCGATCTGGCAGCCCAAGCACACATGGTATCTACACTGGCCAGTCACATTTTGGACTTGGTTATCTTATTTGGCGGCTCACAAGCAGAGGTGGGAAAACAGCAAGGAGAGAAATGATAGAGACATCCATGAAATTGAAGAAAACCGACTTTCATGGGTTCACAGGCAGCAGCACAGTATGAGGTGATTTTTTTTTTTTACTTTATTATGAATGGAAATGTTCAGTTTGAAATGAACTGGACCTGTAAGTACACTGATAAGAATTCTTTACTGTAAACTTATCATATTTGTATCAATAAAATCCTCCTTAGATCAATACTTGGTGTCAGCTGGTTTGCATGTTTCGTCAGTAGCTTGGTAATATGTAGGATACTGTTTAGTTTGCTGGTGGTTATGCTAAATATAATTCTAACAAGGTGAGGCAACAGTGGCTAACTATACTTAGCTTAAAGCTGCTGGTGAAACAGACTTAAGTCTATCCTAATGTCTTTGTATGAGCTTAAAAAAGGCTAACAGTATGTACAGGGTAAGAGCGGCCAAGAGCCGGGACATGCTCTTGACCACAGGGGGCGCCAAAATAGACACAAATCTATACTTACCCACAGTGGCTTCAGTCTGAAACTAGAACGAATCTATCAGAGATGAGCATACTTTTTATAAGCATAAAAAGTTCATCCATCCATCTTTACACAGAATTTACTGACTGTTTTTTTACCAGCTGTTCACAGCGTCTGATGTTTTCTGGAATAACTCTGAACCTTCTTTTTCTGCAGGCCGGAAACAGACCACTTCAGTGATTTTAGAGGTTTAATGGCATGAAGAGAAGCTGGATGTTGATGATGGATGAACGGTGTGAGGAAGAGGATGTTTGTGGGGGAGGAAGCTGTCCGTTTTTTTTTTTTTTTTTGCAGATATACTGAAGGTCGCAGAGCAGGAGACTCAGTGTGTGGGGAGTCTGTCTGTGCAGTTGAGTCACCTGAGCGGATTACAGGACCCAGACAGTACTTACATGGAGAGATTGGAGAGGTATGCACTGCACTGAATAAGAGGAGAGAGGAGGAGAGACGGCAGAGTGAATGGCTGTGAATGGGGATGATGTATGGAGGTAAAAAGGGAAGGGGGCGAGGAAAGCAGGATGGAGTCTGAAAATTGAGACAAACAGGAAATGTGTGCCAAGTATCTGTGGGCTTGATGGGTTATGAGAGGTGTTGTGGAGACCTGGCTGCTCTGCTGAACCTGAGTTTGAGTCGTATTTAGGATCAGGGTTTTCCTTCCTTTTTGAGGCCTGAGGTGAGATAGATGCATGAGTCTGTTTGAACTTGCTCTCTCTTTAAAGTTGACTCTGAGGTACGGGATCTGGATTTTAGTTCAGTTAGTGTCTGTTTGATCTGACCAAACTTGACTGTAAATTTGGATCATAATGTTGTTAGTTCAGCAAACTTAAGACCCGTTCATTACCAGCACAAGACATGAAAGTAAGGCCTCTGTGTTACGGTTGACAGTGAAACTGAGACCCACCAGCCAGCTGGCAGAAGGCTGAACATGTGTGTTTAGACGTTTTGACCACTCTTTGTCTGATTTGAGTTATTGCAGTGATGTCTTACTTGATTTTATAACAATCAAAACTGCATCAACCTGACAGTTTGTTTGAAAGTAATGCTTGATAATCTTTGAACAGAAGCGTGAATGTGACTGTTAGACCAGTCTGCCTGTAGCTGATGACAGTCAGTGTCAGAGGAGGATTTCTGCAGCTGTAAACGTCCATATTCTCCATGTTTCTGAGCTCATTTGGCAGTTAGACTAAAAGCAGCACCTCTTAGTTGATACCCGGAGCTGTTGATGAAAAGTTAATGTCATCAGCGAGCAGCCCCTCCCCCCTGGGCTGCAGTAATGACAGGGTTGGACTTCATGTCAGGGACCGCTGGCAGAGCTCCGGACCAGGAGGGAGACCTCCCTCTGCTGCCTAAGGCAGGGACTCCTCTGCCTGGGTATCCATCAGCTGACAGCTGGCTGCAGGAGCCACAGAGCTGGGGATGATGAGAAACTCTCTGAGCAGGTGACGAGGATTGATGCTTCGATCTGGCGAATTGTTGCCTGGAAGTGATTCCTCCCTGACCTTTGACCTCGGCTGTCGAAGGCGGTATTTCTTCTTAGTCAAGCCTGGAAACAGCTGAGGTCGTGTTTAATCTGCATATGTTTAAATTTGTTACGGTCACATTAACACAGCTTTATAATTTAAAGCTGTGTTAACTCAGAGCTTCTTTTCCCTGTACTGGTTATTGAAATGAAATCCCACTAAGAACCCTGTTCATTCAGACTATGGAATTAGTCTGGAGATCTGGTGTTGTGACAACCATATCAGAGACTTCCGGATTAGTACAGCAGCAACAATACTTATAATCGGTTAGAGGGTTCTATGGTGATCAATCATGACCTTTTCACCTCACATTGGAAGTGATGAAAACACTAAGAAGAGCTTAGAAATACTAGTGTAAACGGGATATTTACTCTACTACAGTGTGAAAATATATTTAGCTCTGGAAATACTCCCCCTGCTCATCCCTTTTGTGAGTGACGCAGTGGCGTCCTCTGAGGACAAGAAGACTCTGTGGACCCTGATATGTGTGACCCTCCATTTGTCAAGATTTTATCATCAAACTGGCCAATAAGTAAAAATTCATGTAACAGACTTCATGAAAAACTGAAACTTGTGCTTCAGATGCTCGTATTTTGAGAATAAAGGGTATATCAGTGATGAAGTCCACTAAAGGTCTTCAGTTTGAGATCTATCCTTGAATCAGCAGTTGAAATTAAAAGATAGTTTGGTGGTCAGACTCAGCCTACATTTAGTTTAAGCTAAGTGTTAATATTACTGGTGGGAAAGGTGACCAAATAAAACAAAATATCTTCAAGATTGACGACTTAGATCAACAACCTTTTAAAGACTTATAGTTACACACTGAAAAAGATGACAAAATGCAAATCCTCATTTAAAAACAACAAATATTCCGTCAAAATGTTGGATGCCAATATTAAATATGGGCAAAGTTTATAGTAAAACTGTGAGGCTGATGTGTGCTTTGGTAACTCACAGGATGAGACGGTAGAGTGTTCTGAATGGTTTGACTCAAAGGTCATTTGAGAATAAAACAAGAGAGGTATAAGATTGGCCAAAATATGATGTTACCAAACAATGAATTTCCTAAATAAATAAAAGTCTAAATAAACAAAACACCTACTGAGCAGAAACACTCTGCTCTTTGCTGCTGGAGAATTTTATCCCTTTTCAAACTTTCTGTGCCAGATTTGGGGAACAGGACAAATTTCACTATTTGTGATTTTAAGAACAGAAACTTATTGATTTACATGATGGTTTGGGAGCTTGGCAACAATGGAAGAGGCTAATGGAGCACTGGACTCTGAAGTGCTGCGTTCCGGAATACTAGGTTATGGAGTACTGAGTTCTGGCATGCAGAGTTTCAGAATGCTCAGTTCCAGAGTCCTGGGTTCTGGAGTGCTAAGTTCTAGAGTTCTGAGTTTTGGAGTCCTGGGTTGCGGAATGTTGGGTTTTGTAATGCTCAGTTTTGAAGTGTTTGATTCTAGAATGCTTTGTGCTGGAATTCCAGGTTCTGTAGTGCTGGGTCCTGGAGTTCTCTGTTTCAAGGTTGGGTTGTTTTTTTTTTTTTTAAATCAAATAACCAGGTTTTAATGTGTTCATGTAAACATCATCTACACCCTGACCCTCTAGACAAATCCGAGATAGACATGTTTTTGCCACAGTGTCAACAGGTAGAGGCAAAAAGTGCTCGATACTCTGAAAAGGATTTATTGAGGTGTGATTATACTGCCTCTGGTGTTACTTTTGTTGAAACAAATAAATCATCACTGGTCTGGTGTTTTGACCAACCAGAACTGAGTATTTGAAGTTTTTTTTTAAGTTTGAAGTTTATTTCGATCTGGTCATATCCATTCAATATATACAGTAAATTACAAGAAAAGAAAAAGAAAACCAGACCGAAAAGGCATAGGCTGAAGCAAAAGCTTATTAACGCCTATCCTTCTTACTAAATCAAAATATTCAAAACATCTTACTCCACACGTTAGATAGAAAACAAAAACAAAACACATCAACAAAACAAAGACTAAAAGATGACTCAGAAGAAAGAAAAAAAAAAATAATCAACTTAAATCCAGAATATAAATTAATCCATAACCTCAATCATTATTTCTATAATTTTTGATCACCTTGCTTTTAAACAACGATTTGAATTTGTGAATAGTCTGACACGTTTTTAATTCATCGTCAAGGGCATTTCATAAATTCACACCTTTAACTGAAGTACACTGTTCTTTGGTCTTGGTTCTAGTTTTTATTTTTTCCATCAAATGTGTTAACACAGCTTTAAGAAAGCAGGGTAATAACATCTAAACAAAGAACGACCTTAACATCTTTTTGTTTCCTCTTTGATGGAGAAGTGAAGTTCGTCGTTTCAGGACAGACTCTGATAGCTAAAGTCGAGCCATTGTTGTTGTTTTTGTTGTTATTGATTTCCTCTCAGCAGTCCTCATATCTTCAGAAGCTGAAACGAGCAGATCAGTGGCCCAAAACCTGTCCATCCAACCGAGTCCCTAGTAGATATAAGGTTTTCTGAGTCCCTGCTCTGTAATCCTTTCTTTTCTCATTATTCTCCGAGATACTTCAGTGTGTCCTGCTCTGATGGGATGTGTTTTGCAGTGCTGAATAATGAACAGTTGACTCCGGCCCACTGAGACTGTCTCCTTAACAAAGTACGAGGGCTCGTCCAACAAGTTTTGTTTGTCTGTGGAGCCAGTAGCCTGCAGCCTGGCTCTGTCGCTGGACCACAGTATTGATCAGACAATCTGTTCATGACTGACACTTTTTAGACGAGTTTCTGGACATTTATGCCCCACAGAGGATGGATCCTTGTCCAACGCTTGTAGACAAGGACAACCTAACAGTGCATGTAAATATGCAGAGTGGGTCTGATGTATCCGGTGACTGCTGTTGGGAGCAGAGACTTCAGCAGTGACTACATTCAAGTTTTTACCTGTTACTGCTTGAGACAGAAGAAGACGGAAACCTGGGGAGAGTTCAGGTCAAGGGTTGTTTTGAAAGAGTCCGCTGAAATGCAAAACTTTTGAGCTCATAAGTTGTCCAAGAAAGAAAACTTCAAACAGAACTTACTGTGTTTAAAAAAGGGGGGAATCGAACCAGCCTCACATCAGTCTGCCTTTAAAACATGTATGTCCACATCTGCAGCTAAACAGTCAATTTAACCTACAACGTCTCCATACTGCAGTTTATCAGAACCCTCCTCTATCTCTCTTTGGTCCTGAGCCTGTTCGGTTCTGCTGCCTTCACATATAGAGCTGAATCTGTGTACATGATGTTAGCTGTAAGCTCCGCAGGAAAAAACAGCAAAGTCTTTGTGATAAAAATAATTCAGATTACGTGGTGAGAGGGTAGCCATGGATACAACATCCAGTCACCCTTGTCAGTGCATATATGGAGAGATTTATGTGTTTCCACCTCAAGTAGTTGTCTAAATGCTGTGTGTTGTCAGATAGCTGCAGTGTAGGTGGATCCTGACCCCAGGAAGTCACAGTGTTACATAAGCCTGATGGATTTGAATCATAGCCTCCATTTCATAATTAAGATTAATGCTGAAAAAGTTTCTCTGGAAAGCTGCGGTGAATTCCTGCAGGACTTCTGATCAATGACTTCATGAATAACAGACTGCTCCCCGTTAGTTCCTGATCTTTTTCACGGAAAACTCCCACACATGAGACTTTAAAAAGCCTCCACTTAAGGTGTTAACATGATTTTCTCCCAGCCTGGGCACATAGCTATGAAAATGCATGCACAATCCTGTTTTTTTACATCATTTTAGAGATTTGAGCATCATCTCTATGCAACCTGAAAATATTCTACTCACCAAAAAAACTGGTCTGAAATCTCCCCCATGCTGGCTGATTCACTTCTCCCTACATAATGAACACTCGTTGGTTCTTTAGAGAGCAGAAGCTGAAATTTAGGACACTGAATCATCCTCATAATAACATCATCATCACAGAGAGAGAGGGAGAACATGCCAAGGACTCCACTTTTTTTGTTCCATTCAGGATCTTTTTTGGGTAAGAATAAAGTGCAGAAACCTGAAATCAGACGCACAGAAATTCATGTGCAGGTTCTGAACTTTCATTATGTTTACTTCCTGAGACAGAATGAAATCTGGAATGAAAATTGTGATACTTTGCTGCTTCTGATTGTCCCGTTCTTAGTTTTTCTGACCATATGAAATCCCCCTATAACACTGCTCTTTACTGATTTTGATTATTTTACTTTAACAGGGATGTAGTGCCTGTTTTATTAGTACTGGAGTGCACCAATCAAGCTCTATCACTACTGTTGAAACCTTAATAGCGTTGAGATGAACGTATTACAGAGAAATTGACTCCTCGTTCAGTGGGAACCCTGAGCAGCTCAGACTAAAACAGCCTTTTGATCCAGGCTGTAAAGGTGTGTGTGGTTTCTGGTGTTTTTAACACCTTCACGTCTGCTTTTTTTCCTGGTCTTTTTCTTTGCTTACCATTCAGATTCTTCTATTTTCTATAATTTATTTGATACTGTATAAATTTGTATACACCTCTGTGGATCCTGAACTAAATTTCATAACAGTACATCCAGCTGTTGCCTCTGTGTTCACCTCTGACTCAAATTGCTCACAGCCACACAGATAAATATTACAGGAGAAATATGAAGTCCTGTTCCATGAAATTCAGCCACCTGCTCGGTGCTGCAGTGACTTGGAGCTGCAGGTGGAATCAGTCTTTCGTATCTGTGAAACTGCAGGGCAGGAGCACCAATAACACACCGCACAGTGATGTATGACGCTATTACGCTGCAGACAACAAGATCTGTCAGCAGCTGGCTCGGGTTTGTGCTGCAGCCAGCTTCACCAACACGGCTCCCAGAGACCTCCGCCATTAACACTTCTGCTTAATGAAATCATTCATACATGTCTGATGATGTTCAGGTTACAGGGTTTATGAGCTCAAGATACAAGTTTCATTTCCTCAAGAGCAGGAACTGAGAGGAGCTGATCTGGAGGCAGTTTGAGAAGCAAAACAGTCTCTGAATCATGGACCAGGTACAGTTCAGGTCAAAATTATTACCCCTCTTTATGAAATCAAATAAAACCTTCATCTTCACAATGACATGGGCCATGTGAGCCAAAGTGTTTGTAGTCTTTTAGAGTGCGCAAGAACAAAGAAAACATCTGCATAAGGCCAAATTAACATGTTGACTGATTTGCTGAATTGGAACAAGAGAAAAGTCCTCTTCTCTTGAGTGTCTCTCATTGTTGTTGTTGTTTTTATCTTGCTGCTTTGTTTTTGGGCATGTCAGAGCACTTTCGTAAACCGTTGTTTTAAAACTGCTATTTAAATAAAGTTATTATTTACCTAATTATTTATTTAGGGTCCATAGGTTGGTAAAAAATAACCACCTTTTTTAAAATGGCATCATAACTTCTCCTCAGTTACTCTACTGGACCATCACTGTGTCTCTCCATCTTTCGTCAATCTTGCTTTGTCAAATGTCAAATGTCGTGTGTGTGTGTGTGTGTGTGTGTGTGTGTGTGTGTGTGTGTGTGTGTGTGTGTGTGTGTGTGTGTGTGAGCCCCTGCTGCCTTTGAGGCCATGAACAGATGGAGAGGTGACTTTTTTTTGCCCTGGGCTTTGTCTCTCAGGACTCTCTCTCAGGCTCTGGACCGCCTCCAGTATCTAATAAATGCAGTAGATTGTTTAGGTCACAGATTAGAGTCATCTTTAGTCCACATGTTTGAGCTGAAAGATCCTTCAAACAGTGCTGTGAGGAGGGGTAAGTAAAGACAACTCCTAAAACAGTCCCTTTGTTGGTTTATGTCAGACTGTGAGTCAGACTAACTTTGTTCTCACCACCTTTTTTTGTTAGCAGAGAATGACGTGCAGAATATTTTGAAAGCATTAGCAGCTGCTCAGTTTTGAGTCTGCTCACCGTCTCTCACAGGTTCAAGTGACAAACTGGTGGCAGATTATATAACATGTTCTTATTTTATGTAAAATCCACAAACCTCTTGACTACATGGTCCTCACAAGGCGAGGAGAACTGCTACCCTTCTGTATACTGATGATATTGTTGATATTTTATTAATTTTATTAATTCTTGTTTCATTATTGCTTTAATCTCAAAAGCCAAATTTTTCTTATTAAGTGGCCCTAAAACTCAGAGAATGTTGTATGACGTTTTGTGAAACCAATAGATGGACACAACTGACTTATTCTGACTGCAAGCATTTGTATTTTTTTTTTTTTTTGGTATATCTGGATTTTACCGTCCTACATATTCAGCCCTAAATACTGTCTCTACTCTCTAAATTGTTCCCATGGTTGTGTTTCTCTCCCTGGATTTTTGCACCTGTGAGTTTCCCTGTCACTGGTTTGTCTGCCTTCCTGCCAAAACCTGCCAGTACACAAGCTGATGCACAATAAATCTTTGTATTGTCCTTGTATTCCCGTCTCCATCTGTATTTGGGCCTGTTTTCACCAGCTTTCAAAGCCCTCGGTGTGAAGTACAATGCCATTGTTACAGGATGACACTCAAAACTGATCAAAGTCTGAGAAGTTCGAGGCAAAGCTCAGGGTGCCTGAGTCACAATAACCTGCTCCATTCCTCAGTCTATTGTCAGTGATTCTCTTTCTGATGGTGTTTCAGAAAATAAATATTGGCTGAACTGAGAGACTTCTTTTACAAGTGGTAGAGTAAATAAAACTGGACTGAAAAAACTCAGAAATAATCATTTCATTACTGAGATAACTGAACTCTTCATTACTGTAACAAGGAGGAAATATTTATGCAGTGAGATGGATGAGGAGACCTCAGTCCTCTCTGCCCATCCAACCATCCCCAACAGCCCATTAAACCTCCATTAAATCATCCCCAACAACACTAATGACTGAATAAAGCTGCCTCCACGTCCATCACTGCACGTCCAGGAGTTTTTACAGCTGAGTCTTAATGATAAAACACACCGAGCATCAATCCCTGATCCCACAGGTGTCCTCTTCAGCTTCCTCTCCTTCCCTTCTTTCTGTTTAGTGACCTTCCTTCTCCTTGTCAATAACTGTCAGGATTGTATTTCAGAATTGTTTCTCAGGGTGTATCTTGGTTTATGATCAAGTCAAAATACACTCATCAGACATGTCTTTAATGAAAACTAAGACTAAAGAAACATTTGGCTTTAAGTCACCAGCTGACAAGGTCACCATTTACACTGAAACACCGGCTAACAAACGTCAGCTGGTTCATCTACAACAAGATGACTGGAGGGCTGATTTGGAAAAACAAGGACGTCAGATGGTCTCCAGGTAGTGGAAACATCTTAGGAGTTGATTTCTGAAGACCTGCCTGTCCCGTATTGGCCACACTCTGCTGCATGTATTGACATTCGATACACAGGTGTGTTATGACAACAGTGTGTTCAGGATGGGAGCTGAACCACTGCACAGATCTGACTCTGCCACCTTTTTAAAAGAAGACAAGGGTTTACGGGCTGACCCTACAAAGATGAGTCCTACCCTCAACAGTCTCCCCTGTTCTGCCTCTCCTATGTAACTTCTTCTGTCTGTCTTCATTAAAATAGGGGACTAGGGAGAGGTACAGCATGCAGTTTGGCCCTATGATGAAGTCCTCTACTCAAACAGGCTTCTCATCTTGGACCTGTCTTCCCCAATCTCCTTCTGGAATCACTTTTCCCTCTTACCCTACTCTCATCCAAGGGGGAGGTATAGGATACAGCATGATCTGTAACCCACAACAGGCTTCTTTTCTGGGTCTGCCTTTCCTGTCCTCTTCCTAACACCTCCTTCTTTCTCACCCGTCTGTCCTGATGAAACAGAGAAGTAGGGGAGGTAGAGCATACACCCTTACCAGACAGGAATGGACTCTACCCAAAACCATCATCTTTCCCTGGCTGGTTTCCCTGTCCTTATTCTTACATTTCATCTTCATATTCTTTTTGGAGTGTTCTGCAGACCAAAAAGATTTCTTAACCGTGGTCTGTCTTATCTGTCCTATCTGTGACACCTCTTTCTTTTTGCATACTTTCAGTCCTCCAAGTAGGGGGAGGTAGAGCATACAGCCCCATCAGCCGGGATTCTTACCCTGGGGTACTCCTCTCTGTCCTTTTTCTGACATCTTTTGCTCTCTTTCCTTTCTGTTTCTCTACATGAAAAATGGGGACGTGGGTGGGGGGAGGAAGGGCGTCCTACAAACCATGACAGGTGTGATCTCTTAGTAGTGGGGTGGGTACTGGAAATGGAGCCAGGTCTGGTGAAGGTAGCAGTACTTTTTGGGTTGTGCTGCCCACTGAGAGTCCTTTGGTGGGCTCTTTGGACCTCTGTAAAGGTGCTATGGTGATAGGGTGTTTTTTCTCACTTTTACCAACTCAAGTAAAATGTATACAGGTCTGGGCTTCCATAATGAACTCCTTGACCTAAAGCATCAATAACAGGGCTGTGCTGTGAAGAGCCAACAGACTGCAGGTTTATTCTCAACATACAACAAGCACTCCACCCACTAATAAGCACTCATTAAGGTAGAGAAGATAAAGTCAGCGGTGAAACCACCTGTTGAGGTGATTCAAATGAAAACCTGCAGACTGGTTGGCTCTACATGGATCAAAGTTGGACACCTCTGGAGTCATATTCACAGGGTATCTTATCTCACCTTTAGATATATATATACATCTAAATGATGCTAACACTTGAAAGCTGATGCTAAGATTGGCACTGAGTGGAAAAAAAACTGCTATTTACGTCAATCAGAGGTCCAACCACAGAGAAAAGTGAGTTAGCTGAACTTAACTTTACTGACAAGAGCATCACTAAAATACATGCAGCTCACACTTCACGTAACTTTGTTACGTGGACAGTTTAATTCTAGTCTTTAACTGGTGATTGTAGAGATGGAGGACAAAATGATCACCTGGCCGCCCTGTGTCCCAGAAATGATATTTATATTCTTACAGCAAAAATGCTTTTGGAGAAATGTAATGCCACCTGAATTAAATAACAAAACTAACCCAACGTTACCTGACCAAGTGGAGACAAAGATAGAAAACAGCGTGTGAAGAAAGTGGATCATTAAGCCAGCAGAGAGCCAGAGATTATACTGAGGAATTAGAAGAAACTGACACAGGACTTTAAAGACGGGATCGTGTTTGGGAGTTCATCAAACAGAGAGCAGGACTACCGGCTGAAATAGCAGCAGTGAGTAGCTCAGTATTTGCTGGGTTTGTAGGTAAGTGATCTATCGTACAAATGGTCATTTTTGTTTTTGTGCACCTAAACTCATTTCACAATTCATCCGATGTAAAGGCGCTGTATCAGTGACAAAGGCGTGGAGTACAAATGATCCAATAGGTGTCACTCTTGGGTTCAGAGGTAGTAACTTTCACTGAGGTGTCAAGTGCAGCATCGTTATGAGCGCATATCATTGTTTGACCCTCAGGTACACGATGTTCATAAGTTTATGGCGAATGTTGGATTCTTGTTTGTGAGTTAATGACTGACCAACAGACCTGGTTAGTCTTATTTTGACACAGCGGCCATGGTGAGCACAATACCTGTATATACTGTATGATCTTTTAGCCTGTTTTGTGAGATGGCTTTTTCACCTGTTTAAGACTTTATCTGTGTGATTTCCTCCTGATCTAACCCAAGGGTCTGATGATAGATGGTGCTGTAAATTGAACAGACTGTATAACACCTTGTAGCGTATTTTTCATGTGCCACATTTGGTCGTATATGTAGATAACCTGAATGAAAAATCCACTGTTCTTGTATCTGTCCGCAGCGCTGACTCACAGAAAAGATGAGAATCTGTGGTTTTGGTTGACTGATGGAGACTTGGGAGCAGATTGGAGCATCATTGGCTCTCCCTCATGCTGCAGTCAGTGTGTATTGAAAGTGAAGCTGTGTACTGTGCTGTTAAATGGCAGCTTTAACCACCTCTCTACCTCCCTGTCATTAGCATAGCGTAGGAGGCTGTGCTGATTGAGTGGCCAGTTGGCAGTCACAGAGAAATTTCTTTTCAGATTCTTGGTTCATATTCTGTGTTTGGATCAGAAATATTCACGACAAACATGAGCACGGTCTCATCTGTGTTTTTCTTCATGTCTTATTTTTAAGGTTGTGATTTCTCCATTTCTTAACTACACATTGAACAGATGCGGAATGAGGCTCAGGGGCTTCGATATGAGCAGCTTTATAGATTCTTAACCAAACAGCTGTTAGAAAGATGTCCAAAATGAAAATGTGAAACAGAACCACCAGCCCCATTTGGGAAGACGAGTTTGTGCTTCTCTGGAAATGTTTAACACATGTTTGAAACATCCTCTTTTCAAAGCACTCTTGGATTTTTTTATCTGTCTTTGCAGAACATAGATTGTGTTTATGTCTCATGTCCAGAGGCTGTAGTCTTATAGTCCAGCTGCTGGTTCAACTCCTGTTCCTGACCCTTCGCTGCATCTCTCACCCCACTTTTCTTTCAGCTGTCTTTTCTAATCAGGGCAAAAATTCAGTTCAGCTCAGATCCAGTTTGATATGATGAAACAGAAGAGTATTTAGAGTTTTATCTGCGAGGTATTATGAACAGTGATCAGGCGGTTTGAAGATCAGAATCCTAGTGTAATCCAAGGTGAGCAGGATTCAATGTTAACCAGTCTTGGTCTTCCTGTTGGATTTGAAACAAAAATATCGATCAGATTCCGTGGCAACAGATGCTACCTGTGCTGCGTTCGAGTTACCTCAGAAGTCAGATGTCGGAGCTGAAAATGACGTCACACTCGAGTTACCAGCATTTCACTTACGAAGTCAGAAAAAAGCAAAATCTGAGGCAGAAACAAGATGGTTACATCTACGAAAGTTAGTTTAGCGCTTGCCTAAAATAACTTTGGTAGATGTAGCCATCTTGTCCTTGTCCTTATTCGGACAGGGCAAGCGCTAAAATAACTCTCAAAGATGTGGCCATCTTGTCTGATTTTGCTTTTTTCTGACTTGCGCTGGTAACTTGTTTGTGAAGTAGTGTGCAGGTAACTCGAACACAGCATTAACCTCCTTGATGCACACATTAAAGGCACATTAAGTAGAAATGGGCATGTTTAGCACCATCTGTAGTCAGATTCTATACTGAAAAGCTCCCATGCTCACCCCTTCTGTTAGTAAACTGATGGTGGCTTTTAAGGACAAAAAGCTACTGTGATGCAGAATATGATCCTCCATTTTTCAAGCTTTTATCATCAAAAATGTTAATTAATACAGATTCATTTGCCCAGAACTACAGACAGCTACACACTAGATACAAAAACATGAAAGTTTGTCCTCTCTGTGCTGATGTAGAAACATGTCAATATAAGATGGCGGCCTCTGTAGAAAGGAGACCACTCCTTATGCTGATATAAAAGCTGTATTGGAGCCGTGTTGTTTACATCTGGCAAACAGGGCTGAGCTCCCTTTCAAAGTATAGATGCTCACCACCACAGTAATGGAAAATAATGGATATCTGAATTTTATGGAATTTTTAGTTTCCATTCTTTCGATTTCAAACAGACATCCATGTTAAAAGTTATTGAAAAATAAAGCTAATGATTAATTGGTACAAACAGTGGTGTACTCAGCTCTGGCAGCAAATTACACACTGTTTGCTAACTTACTGCTCAAGTCATGGTGTAACCACCTCTCTAAGAATTTTTAAAATATTTTTTAACCAGTCTATTTACTAAGTTGCCAGAATGGCCCTCCATATAAACCAGAAAAAAATCATCTAAATATCAAAACTTAGAACTTCTGATTTTTTAGACTGAGTCACCCAATACTTTAACTTCTCTTTTTTTGTGTCAAATTAAGAAATATTGTATTGATTCATTTCCTATATAATTTTTCTGACCATCAGATGACTCCATATTCCACTGAAGAAACTGTTTAATCATTTCATACATTTCTTCTCGACAAATTGAAATCCATCTGTAAAATCATATTTCATACACTTCATTAAACCAGATACCAAAACATGATTGACTTTTTTATTTTTGAGAGTAAACTTTCATTTTAAAACCAAAAATTTCAGAAAAAAGAATTGTATAAAAAAAACACCTTTTTTAAAAAAATGCGGTACATTTTTAATTTAATCATTGAACATAATGACTTAATCAGCAAAATATTCAGCTCTAAAAAATGTTAAATATAAAAAGTCACCTTTTTGGAAATATCAGATTTCATGTTTGAAACTTTGACATTTTTTCCTCCTTTTTGAAATATTTGATGTTCTTCAATCTTATTTTCTGTGACTTGTGCTAAAACTTAAATCAACAATGATTATAAATAAATGTTTTTTTAGGAGTGTTTCTTCGTCCTGGTATTATTGAGGACTATAACAGTAGATGAAGATGTGGGGAAAAATCTAGGCTACATACTGCAGCCTCTACCAGACTGTGTCTTGTCATTTGGTTTTCTGCCATTGGCTGAAATGAGCCTCCATACCCTGCTCCTGAGCAGATCCAGATGTGGATTTCCTCTCTCTCCCCTCATAGGATGCTCTCTCTCAAGTTTCCAGGACTGCAGCAGCCCGGATCCTCACCCCGAGGCTGATGTTCTCGATAGCAGGGTTCTGTTTCTGCCTGATTACCTCATTAATTCATAGATCCACCTTAAATACAGGGTGATCCCGGGCTGGTCCCTCCCTCTCTCTCGGTCTTCACCAGCACCACTTCACCTCCCTCTCTCTCTCTCTCAGTTACCCCCAGCTCGCCAGGAAAAAGACGCTGATCCGGACGTTGGGTCTTTTCTGTGGTCCTGTTTGAATGTGTCGGACCCCCACCTCCCCCTCTACCCCCTCCCCAGTCCCACCCACCGCTCTCCAACACAAACACACCACCAGTCCTCATTTACTGGATCTGCGCTTTGTTATCAGAGCCTTCCCCTCCTCTGCCTCTTTTGCTCCAGGAGAGAGAAGGGGAGTTTATTCCTTTCTTTTTTGACGGATTGATCCCTGACTGAATCTGGATCTGGTTCCTTCCTCCGCTGCAGGACCACAGCTCGATGCATTCACCAATGTAGGCTAATTACTGGCAAAGAAACTGCTTTCAACGCCGGAGCGAAGAGGGACGCTGAAGAGCTTTTTTCCTCCACCCGGTGTGTCAATCATTTTTCCACCACTGCAGTTGTCAAGTTGGAGCCCTGTTGGGAAATGGACAAACCCCTCTGAAGTGAAGACGCTACTCTTTCTCACCAACACAACCACAGGACGTGATTTGGACGAGGATCCCCGAGTGGAGGTAACGTTTATTCTCTGGCTTTTTTGAAACTTTAAGCGCTACAAGTCCGATTCCTTTCGACTCACTTGTAGCTGAGAGATAAGAAAAACACCATCTTCAGCCTGGGTGTTTCATTGAAGGCTAAATTTGACGTGTTTTAGGAGTCTTCGTGTCCCCAGTTGTCCGCACTGCTTGCATCCGGGTAACATTCCCAACTGCTGTTTCTTTACCTTGAAACCCACTTATTAGCAACAACAGGCGATTTTGGGATTTTCCACAGGTGTGAAAGCACAAGTAGTCCGCTCATGGACACCCTAACCTCGATATTAGCTCATTTTCAGCGACATTAATATCAACAGGGTGTCACAAACTCCCAAGATTCGTTTTCTGTCCCCTTTTCTCGCCCCGATAACGTTACGTGCCTTTCCCTCGTCTGCAGTCAACGCTGTCAAGTCTCCATTCAAAAATGTGGACGTTAACCGCCGACTTATATCGGCTCGCGGCGTACGAAAACGACCGTCAAACATACACATTTCAATCATATTTTTAATCAGAAATTGATCCATGTATTTAACATCGCACAACATCTCACTTTGCTCATTTATCAACTTTTTGACTTTGTGCGCAGTGCCCTGTAGTTTGAGTCGCCCACCGGTGTATGTTTTCCAGCTAGAGACCGAGGGTGCGTACGATTTGATCAAAGTTAATATTTCATTCAATCGAGGAAGTGTTCGGGAGGTGAAGGTATGCCGAATTGAAGAGGCGATCCGAGTGACTCGATGTGCCCTTTTTATTGCATGAAAAAGCTCGACGCCCGGTTAAGACAGTGGCATTTATCTTAAATTACAAGATTCCTAATGGGGCTTTCTGAGTGGTCTCCCCGGGAGACAGAGCAGCACGTATCGACTGTTGCAGAGGCTGAGAGGCAGAACTCTGCCCGCCTGCGGATGTCTCTGAATGTCTGGAAACAGTTTGCTCATAGTCTCTGCCTGCAATGTTTTGTTTTCCGAGTGATATTTCCCCTGGTAACCAAAGGAACCCCCTTTTGTCGTCAGTGAAATTGCATGGTGTCATGAAACTTGATTAAAAAACAGGCGTTTTTCAGCGAACACTGGTTGCTGCGGTCTGATATTAAACCGCGTGTGTTTCTGGTCTCAGTGGTTCCCTAGCACTGTTGTCATGAATGCGGCGCCTTCAGGATGAGCTTGTTCGGCTCGTTGGAGTGGTTTGCCCACATTTAGCACTCACATTGTAAACAGTACTTCTTCTTTTCGGACTGTCATAATGACGGGCGGAAGGGATAACAGGAGTGGGAAAAATCTTTACCGAGCTCGTTTTATTTTAATTAACGGGCGTCCAGCTCCCCATCAACCCTCCTTACGTCATCTGCAGAGATGGGCGGATGAGCACCAGTAGCTGCTCTTGCTTTCTTTTTCCTCCTCTCCTCTCATTTCATCCTCCTTCCTCCTCCTCCTCCTCCTCCTCTTCCTCCTCCCCTCTCTATCTGGGTGTGTCTTGCCTTATTGCGTTAGAAAGGAGGGGGGATCCCGCATCTTGGCTCATGGTGACTCCTCCTCAGCTTGTGACCTCCAAACGAGGGCATTGCTCCTTCTGCTTTCCTCTGCTGCTAAATTCACCAAACAGAGAAGCTTGTTGCAGAGAAAAGCACTTGCAAGAAAAACTTTAGTGCCCTTTTATAGGAGAATGTTTAATTTTAGGTGAATTGGAGTGGAGCAGTGGCACAGTGATTATGCTGTTTGCTGCATCCTCTGGGAATACTGGCTTGTTTTGCTCTAATGCTCCTCTTACCATCCCATCTCTCAAGTTGCACGTCTTTTCAACCAAGATCTGATCAGATTTATCTGAATTTAAGGGAGAAACAAATCATTTCTGAAATGTTGATTTATATGGGATCAGGATGGCAGATCTGGACTTTTACTGACAAGTATATTGGATCATATACTTTCACTTTATTATTCTTCAGCCCTCACACTTTCACCAGGGGTTTATAGAAGGATGTCAGAACAATTTATGGACGGTGTGTTGAAATATAAGGCTGCTCTGCAGAACTGTATATAAAAATTTTCACCATCGTATAACCGCAATTGCCCCCACAAAGTGGTTCAGCTGAGGTGGTCTACTCCTTTGTTTTTATGTATCTTGGGCCCTGACCTACGTATTATGACATTTTTTGCAAATATTGGCACCTGAGCTCCTATTCTCTAAAGTCTAAAAGTGTGATCAGGAATACAAGAGATTCATTTTCTGCAGAGCTGGCAATGGTGGTCTTTGCTTTAGACCGTCTACGTCTGCAAAATCTGATTATCAGTGAATTCATGAGTTGACAGAAACATTGACATGCAAGTATTTTCATTGAAAGTGAACAAAAAAAGGCAATGTTAGTTTCATTTAACATGAAAATCTGATGCATTTGTCCTTTTTATGCCAATGGAACTTCTGTGTAACAACCTCAAGCACAGGTATTCCTTATGGTCATTTTGAAGTGTTAAACGTGTACTTGGCACAGGTGTAATAATACATTCTGACCATGATACATTACGTATCACCATCTAATCCTGATATGTGCTTGGTAATACCAAACAAGGACAAGATCGGTTCATTTAGCAGTATTCATTGACTACATATACATCATAACTTTTCAACATTTTGATGTGAATGAGATAAATCCCTGGTATACAGGATAGTGCAGGTGCTTGGAGGTTTTTAGCATCATGTCTTATGATGACCCGGGTTTTCTCATTAATGATGCATTCCATGCATGGAATATGCAGTTAGGTGCTGATGTTTTCAACAGTGTGAGCGTCATTCAATACTTTGGTTTGCAAAATAAAGCTTCATGTTCCATTCTAGATCAATCTGATAAGAAGTTGAACTTGATCTGTAGCAGCAGTTCGTTGTTTAACCCGAGAAAGTGACTGCTTTACATCTATCCTCACCAGTGAGTGGTGTGGGCGGCTCGGTATCTTGTGTCTGGATTCCATAGTCCTGATAATTTCACAGGTTTTTTTAACCACACTGTATGATTGCATGTCCTCACAGGTAAATCTGGTGATGGATACTGTGATGGCTTTGGCCTTTTGATGAGTCTGATGATGTCTGAGACGTTTTCATGGGCTCCTCTGATGCTGTGGGAATGGAGCTGGTAGCTTGGGATTGAATGTTAAGTGAGCAGTAAGACCAGTCATGTTGCGGGTGTATCAAGCGTAACCTGTGCACACTCTGCAAACAGTTACTGATAATTTAGAATATCTCCTGTATTACAAATGTGAAGCTGTGTCCTCACAGACACAAACCACATAGAGTGATAAGGTGCAGCTCTTCTCTCTTCTCAGCCATCATGGCGCTGCTGGGGCATGCTCAGTAAAATGATCTTAATGCATAGTTATCATTGAAAGTGCAGGAATACATCATTGCAGTTAATGATTAGCTTTGCAAGACGATCATGAATGGAAAAAAGATCATATGAGTATGTTGTCATGAATGATTTTTTTGCAGCGCTTAGGCGTTCCTCTCAAAGCCACTCCATAATGTTGCCTGTCTTTGGTGTCCTGTGTGTTATCATTGGTATATCAAGTTTGTACCTCACTATCATGTGAGTACAGTTTACCTTTTGTTACCTTTTCCCTGCCAGTTTTGCTAACACCAAACGTGACACCTTTTCCTGCTAAAAACATGCCTGAACCCTTCATTCATTCACTCATGTATAAAAGAAAGAGGCCAGTGAACAGGTCCGTGTGACGCCCATGCATGTTTGCTTACCTGCAGCACGGATTAGCTTAATTCCACATAAACACACTGTGGGAGAGCCTGATGTTAGCTTAATATCAACGTTTCCAGTTACACTTAGTTTGTAATGAGGGGGTGCACTGGAAAGCCAAAACCAGTACAGTGCCAGTTAGTGCTGCATGGGTGCGGCTTTCACTTCCAGTTTTTGAGCTTTAATTGGAAAGCTTTTAATTTTAAACTTGCTGACATGAAGCTTCACATTTTAACAGTGATGTATTAAAATTTTCATCACGCTAAGGCTGATTGTGAAAGTGGAAGTATGAAAGTTCAAAAGCAGAACGGTGGATTTAGATCAAAGCTGCAAAGGTTAACTGATTCATCATCAACAGTGAACTTTGAATGAGTCACATGACATTTCTCTAGTTGTTCCTTTTCAAAAGTGAAGATTTTTATGGACTTTTTTTGAACAGCAGCTTCTGTCTGAGAGTTTCAAAGCATAAACATATGTATGCTCACCCTGAGATAAGCAGTTGCACTCCTATTTGCTCAAGCTGTGCACGATAATGGATAATGTATCGAATGTGGTCGAAAGTAAATATTGAGTCTTTGTGAGACGGCTAATGTGATTTTAACGATTATAGTGGAGATAATGCACTTTAACTCAAATGAATGTTGTCTCTGAAGTCTCATCATCATCATCATCATCATCATCATAGGGTCTTGTTCAGCATTAGATTTACAGTAAGGTTTACCAGCAGATAGATGCCTTTTTTTTACGCATGAAGTACTGAACACTTCTGGGATATTTCAGAACAGTCTGATCCAGGGGGTGAGGCATAGCGTGAAAAAGAGATGCAGCAGAAATTGCAGTGTAGGTTTTTCCAGAGTCTAACATTATGATGGCAGTTTTTTTGCCTCATATACCCAAAAAAATCCCTGGAATTTTCTGGGGATGCTTGGGAAAATTCTGCAATGCACCTTTACCGCAGACATTTGATGGGTGTGTCTGCAGACCTACACAGGGGTTACTCGCAGATGTAAAGGAGTTTATCTGCAGACACAAACCCTCTCACAAATGCACTGCTGAAAATTTCAGGTGAGGGAAATCTGATAGCAGTGTTCAGCTGTTTGCGCTCACATTTGAAAGTTATAGACAACCATCAGGGATGCAGTGCGAATACAGCTATACTGACTTAGTAGTGACACTAAGAAGGTGTATCTGTAGGCATACCCAGTGCTTAGACCTGAAATTGGACTCTTAAAATACATGTTAACATATGAGCAGGGTTGTCGCGTTCACAAGACAACTAAGATGATGAGATAAGCAAACAAGCGTGACCCCATGATGAAAGTCTATTGTTATTTTCAGTCGTTTCTGTTCACGAGTATGACTACCTCTGAAAATTCTATGCAGGTTTACTAGAGTGCACCGCAGTGGGTGTACCTGCAGACATACAGCTGCCTTTACCTCCAGACGGCTGAGTGTTCTATTTGTGACTGAAGCTGCAGCTGAGGCCTGATGACCACAGGAGGTGACGGGTGCTGACTTAGCTTGTCGCTTCTCTTAACATCTGCAGAAGGTCCAGACTCCTTGAGCGTAGATATAGGCAACTAGAATAGATATACATCATTGTTATTAATGTAATATTAGGCTAATTTGTGTGTGTTAACTTTCAGGTTAACCTTTTTGGAAGCTGGTTTTAATAACTGTCGGGCTGTAGTAAAACTGCCAGACTTCATGTTAGATCATACAGGATCTTGATTTGGTGTATCCTGCTTGTCTGTCCTAAGTGGATGAGCAAAGTGCTGTCCTCACTGAAGCCACAAAAACTGTAAAGTTGTGCAGCCTGGTGGATTTAGTCCACCTAGAAGCTTCTTTCCTGATCACGATGGAGTCGATTTTCAATACTAACACCCATCACTTTGTGGACTCTGTAGAGTCTTACACCCACAGAGACCTGACCTCCCTGAAGCAGCCAGAGCACGATATCACTCTAACCTCACTGTTGTTCTGGACAGAGGTTTTTAAAAATTCTGTAAAAAGTGGGAACTCCTCTGCAGACGGAATCCCTGCCTGTGAACCAGATCCTGCAGTGCACACTTTGTCTCTTATGTAAGTCCCATCAATTATTAATGTCTCCGTCCTATATTTAAGATATGGAGGCTCTCTGCTCAGCAGGCCCTCTGTGTTTATGGTTATAATAGAGCTTTTGGCCTTTATTATTATTTTATGACCCTGCTGATAGGGCGGAGTAGACCCCGTTGTAATTGAGACCTGCAGGAAAGGAAACATATACAGTGTAATTGTTAATAAACCTATTTGGAAATGTAACCTTTCATGGAGGTAGGTGGGCAGCAGTGTTTTAAAGCAGCAAAGCTAAGGAGAGGCTTACGGTGTCTGCAGGAGTCTTAGGACTGGATGCTGATTAATTCAGAGTTTATTCTTTTTAAGAGGATAACAAATGAAGAAATCATGTCCAAAATGTCTTATCGGTGTTAGTCAACATGCCATGCAGACATTTGGAGGTAACTCTAATCACTCATGGGCTAATGGAGCAGGGTTTGCACTCTTAAGGAGTTCCGGTTTGGTCGCTCCTTCTGCTTCAGAAAAGTTCCTTATGCATCAAAATGTTGTTCCCTTCAACATTAAGACATATCCTGGATCCGGCCTACAGTTAGTCTCCTCCTCTTTAGCTTGAGTCGTCATGAACCGCCTTGGCTTAATTTTATCCAAAGGTTTAATTACAGTGACCTTTTGACAACAGTAGGTACAGTAATTGAGGAAAACTAAAGCGGTGATTTCAGACTTTAATTGTCCCATCTTGACAAAGAGACGGTGGGCTTTAGGACCCAGACTTTAGCTCATCCGTGGGAAGAGCTCCAAGTGTTTTTGCTTCATTTTTAAGAAGCTGTCATGTTGTTTGTCATTTTACAGAGTCTATGGTCTGTAAACAACTTCAGTGTCATACTGCAGTTCAGGCCAGGTC
Organism: Xyrichtys novacula; assembly: GCA_962446985.1. Lineage (NCBI taxonomy): Eukaryota > Metazoa > Chordata > Actinopteri > Labriformes > Labridae > Xyrichtys > Xyrichtys novacula. The sequence continues at coordinate 39,424,964 of OY660865.1, forward strand.
CTTCTCTAAAATCAATACTGTATTGATTTTCATACACTTCAATAAAAGCTATGTTGGTGGACTGCTCCTAATACACAGAGCCTCAGTCCTCATAGCATCGGCCCGGGCACTCTGTGGCACTCTGCCATTTGGTGCATGTCAGCCCCAATCTGTCTTCCCCGTCTCTCTCCAGCTCTTGTCCAATAAAGGTAAAAAATCAACATAACACAGAGTATAGTAGCAGTGATGCTTCAGGCTCCTTTGGCCTTTAGCTAACCATGAATCCATGAACTACGTATTCTTAAAGAGCATGAAAGAGACTTAAATACCAAAGCTGCTCTGGTTAGTGCGCAGAGTTCAACGATGGATCCAACTACTACAGTACATGTCTCCATGGAGACGGTGACAGACCTCCATCATGTTGCCTCCTCATTGGACACAACATTGGGTTCTGTGGGTTTACTCTGCACCTGCTATTTGGAAATATCCAAACAGATGACATGGAGGCGTCAGCGAGAACTGGACCATCCAAGTGTCCTCCTGACACACACTTACATAAGGCCTGAGTTTGTGTGTCTGTGTGCCTGTGTGTCTGTGTGTGAGAGAGTGTGTGTGTGTTAGTGTTGTGGCTGCCAGGTGTTTAGTGGGTGGGTTTGTGGGAGTTTGTGTGTGTGTGATGGACAGGAAGGGTTAAAGATTCTGGTATATCTACTCCTGAGTTTACATATTAACTGTTGTTTTTTAATGGGTTTGGACTGATTGGAATAACTTTAATTTTTAAAATGCTCAAACTGAAATGATAAAACACAACCTAGAAAGCAAATTACAAGACTGTCTGACGCTTGATCATTGGGTTTACATGTTTGAAAAGGAGTGGGAGGAAGCATACTAATCTAATATCACCCCATCTCCATCAATCACTGTTAGTTAATTATCCTCTTTAGATAAACCTCAGCTCTCATTAGGACTTAAGCTTACACAATTATATAGATGTAATTACCAATGATCTTTGTCCTTGAAAAGAAAATACAAATGTATGTCTATGCTCATCAAACATGTAAAATATTGACTGATATACTTAACTTGAATGATATATAAACCTGAATTAATATTATTATACAAAATAAATGTACAATTTTCAGTAAATATATAATTTGTAATTATAAATATGTGACATGCCAACAACTTTAGTGCATATTTCTTTTATGTTTACATGTTAACACCTGTATATCAAAAATAAACATATTCTTAAATTTATATTGTTACTGACAAATCTAAATAAAACTGAATAAATGATCTGTAACACCCAGTGATAGTGAAAAACCTTCATCTTTGCTCCTCGTGATTATCATATTTTTATAACTGTTTATTTTTTGTTTTATTTCTTTTTCTATGTTTGAACGAAGCTATAAATATGAAACGCCACATACAGAATATGAATCAGCCAATTAAAAAACAAAGAGCCAATATGGAACAATAAGGTTTTATATAATGTATCGTATTGTAATGATTGTATCAAAATGGTAGTTTATGTCTCATAATGATCATATTGTTTCCAATTGGTAATGATTGTATTTTAATGTAACAATTGTATCACAGAATTATCATACAGTAACTATGGTATCTGTATCATAACAATCTTATTGTATCATATCATATCAGATTGTTAAAGGGATACTCCGGTGTAAATTTAAGTCATGGTCAGACACACTGTAACACCGAGTTCTAGTTTCATTTCGATGAAGTAATAATCATCAGGATTGGTCTGATTGCATTTCCATGAAGAAATTATCATAAATGTTCTTCCTTAAGCTTCGAAACTCCACTGCACTCGGTGATCGACTTGTCAGGGCTCCCCCACAAACAGGCGGCTGCTGGAGGAGAGTAGGTGTGTTGAGTTTGGTGTCTTTGCTAAAGAAATCAGGCAAAGCTAAAAGGATGTTTGGTGTCTAGTACTATGTCTGTGACCCTGTGTGTCCTGTTGATGAAGTTAGGTGCTGTTCTGAGCATTATTTGTGGCTATAGAGTGGTGTTTTGATTAAGGTTTGTGCGTGGAGACGTAGACCGCTGTGTATTGCTATCGTGTGGTGGTAACTAAAGTTGGTATAACTAGGGAAGCAAGCGGTCGGCAACATTCATCATCATTTGTTCATTTATTTCATAATATAAGAGGAATCAGAGTCTTGTGTGTAAGTCAAACCGTATTAATACGTTCAACTCACAGATTTTCTCACATAATTAGATAATCTCTGAATGTTTGTGCTCCAGAAACAGAAAAGTTGTTGATTTTGCCGAAGAACTGCATCAACTTGGTGTTGTGTTTGACTCGGTGCATGAACAGCTGTTTCCTTTTTGCGTTCCAAGGGACTCCACCTCGACTCAGCCCATTTGTTAGTGCTGTCACGGGCATGACATCACGGCCTACAAAACTCTGACTCGTGGGTCATTTTTCCATCAGAAGGGAACAGTCACCAAAGTTTATCAGCAGATCTTTCTGAATCATGGAATCAAAAGTCAACGATATGGTCAGTGAATCAGAGACTGTCACGGTCTTTGAAACTAAACTGTTGTATGTGCTCGTTTTCTTCATCAAGATAGATCAACACAAGGAGCACGTGCTGTTTTGTTTAAGGCATGCAAATGGAAGGAAACCACGCTCATGAGTGTGAGTCAAACCGATCAGGTTCCTGAGTCTGAGGATTAACATGAGGCTCAAAGAGGGAAGAAGCAGGATTTAAAGACGGAGAAATATTCTTTCATAACAAACAAAACTTCAGAAAAACCCAGAGAGGTCTGACTCCAGCAGAGGAAAGACCCGGTCTCTGCCTTCGTTTTCTGAAGTCCTTTTTTGTGCTTCACACCTAAATCATAAAAATGAAGAAAACTTTCACCATTTAATGTTAACAGAAAAAAAAAAACTGAAGCACAAAATAATTATCTTTTGATATCCCATAGGGAAATCTCAAGGTCTGTTGTATTTCTATTCATTATTTTGGGGATAAATTGAGTAATCAAATAAAAAAATTACCATTCCTTTATCAAAAAATTTTGGCTGTTGCTGCTGTAAAAAGCCATTTTCCCTACTGTGATAATAATAAAGGATTTTCTCATGACTAGACCTAAACAACTCTACTTAAATAAAGATGATTGGCTTATGCATGTTTACCGATGATACATCATTGGAGTGGATTAAACGCAGGAATATAACATTTGTAAAACACCATAATGACAGTGAAGATAAAGTGCTTATTCTCCGTGTGTGCACTCAAACCCAGGCCACCCCTCCTTATCTAAACGCTGCAGTAGTGCCACCCCAGTTTAAAGTCCCGACGTGCCCCTGTAGAGCAGGCCAGAGCGAACAGAAGGATCTGAGTGATTTCAGGCGCTCAAGTTTGAGCAAACGAAAGCTGCAGAAGAACGACAGTAAAAAAAGTGACTTTCATACCGGCAGGAGGAGGATTAGGAGGAAATGTGCGTCACAACAGCCAATCAGAGTCGATCCTGCTCACCTCTGTAATAAGTAAAGAGAACGACCAAACGGGAAGCTAAACACGGAGCTGAGGGCAGCAAAATAGATGTCAACCGTGACTTTGAGTCATCCTCCGAAGATGTTATTGTAGAGAACGAACGTTATTTAACGTCGGTTGTGTGGCAGTATGGGTATCTCCAAAGTGACGTAGAGAAATTACGCCAATGTGTAAGGTAAGTCGGCGGTCGGTACCCTCAAAAACCGGCAACACGACAGATCTGTTTAATAAAATGTCGAACTAATCTCTAGTTTCTTCAGTTTTTAGTACAGATACTTTAAAACTAGCAATTTAAAAACAAATCGTGATAATAATCGAGTTTGGACGATATGAAAAAATATATTGTGATCATTTTTTTGGCCAAATCGCTCAGACCTAGTTTGACCCATGGGATATTTCCAGTGTGAGCATTATAACAACAAATAAAACATAAAGTGAGATATTCAGTGAGCCCGACATGTCTAAAAACTCAGTAAGATGATAATATCTCCACCTCAGTGCAGCAGGTTGGCACCGGAGCGCTGTCTCTGTCTCTGGTGAATGAAGGTTAATGGGCATGTGAGGCTATTCAAGAGCTTATGACTGATCGTGTTCGTAAGACTGTTTGAAAGGAAGGCCGGAGGAATATTCAGATCACTACATTTACTCAAGGAATTAGTCCTGGAAATTTTAAGGGAACAAAATCTACAAATATACAACACTGAGCTGATTCATGAGCAACTAAACAGAGATTTATGAGCATGCCCTCTGTTATCTCATTTCTTCATCAAGTATCAGCTGATCATTTCAGATGGTGTAATTAAGAGGCAGAAGATTCCTGGAGTTTGTCTGTTTGTTCATATATTTCCTCTCTCTCTCTCTCTCTCTCTCGGAGCTCTAACTTTAACTTTTCTCACCTCCTGAAACTGAAGGTGATGCTATGACACTTTCAAGTGTGTGTGTTTTGTGTGTGTGTGTGTGTATCCTAATCCTGATGAAGCCGTTGGTGCAGAGAGGTGTTAAAGCTTGTTGTGAATGTGACGGGCTGCTGTGAACTCAGCCGTGTGTGTGTGTGTGTGTGTGTGTTAATTTTACATGTGCGTCTCCGTGCTGCTCTGCGGGTTGTGACAGCGTTGATGTGCGTCAACAGTTGCTATGAGGATCAATAAATATCAGTTAGCAGAGCTTTATCATCTATATTCAGTCTCAGCGGATCAATGTGTCTCTGATTGTCCTGCCGATGGCTCTTCTGTGATATAACATCGCTCGTTTGATTGAACAGCCGTGTTTCATATCGACACACAGGATGGTATAAAATGGAACATTTTCAAGGTGTCTATATTGTGTAAGAAGATTTGATGTAAAAATAAACTGAATATGAATGTCACATTTGGGTTAATCCAAACTCTGACTCACCAGAGACTCGACAGAAAGCTGGATTTATTCTCCTGCACTGAGAGCTTTGGAGTCTGTCGGGCTATAACCGCAACAGAAAAGCCACATCAGGACATCGAAGGCTGTGATCAGCTGCTTCTGTTTCCTCCGACTAATTGCTAATGCTTTAGAGGATGATTTTAACAGACTAGATCGTGAAACAGGCTGCAAGAGTTAAATTCGCCTTCAAATCTACAGCAGTGATGAAATCACAGCGATTAAGACGACGAGATAAAACTGGTGCATTGAGCAGTTATCTCTGAGTTGCATCAATTAACATCGAAAAGTGAACAAAGACTAAAATACTGCAGGCAGTTTAATCCAAGTATTATAATCTGCCTGATTACACATGATAGAGCAATGGAGAGCCAGGGCAGCGACAGTGATGAGTAAATCAATCAATCAATCAATCAATCAATCAGTGTTACTCTGTAAATTCAGTCAAACACTGTCTGCGCTGCCTCGGTCTGTCAGTTTTGTGCATTTTCCACAGCGGCAGTGAGGATCCCTGGTTCTGCAAACATCGTGTGTCATACACTAAATACCACAGCTGCAGAATAAATCACAATGGCATTGTCTTCCTGCTATGAACCCATCGTGAGGAGACCATTAAATCTGCATAAAGCATGAATCCACTATTAGCATGCAAATGTTTTTAATCTACAAGGAGCGGGTTTGGATGCATGAGCCATCCACTCAGGCCATTTGGTGGGATTGGATGATGTTAATTATGTGGAGCCCATGCTAACCATCAGTGAACATGACAGTCATTATTTTCACATAGATATGCAGACGCTACAGTGCTTTTGTCGCATGTCATTCCTCACTCTCTGTGCTCCGTCTTTTTTCAGCTGTCCAATTAAACGAAGGCAAAAAATGAAACTTCAAAAAGACAAACCTCCTGTTCCCTCAGCTCATGTTTTAAGGAACCATGATTTATAATTTTGAAGAATTTGGTGTCTAGCTGTCCTGAATTTTTCTGGAAATCTTCAAGATTGCATCCATAAATAGGGCTGCACTGAGTTCTCATCAGGTTGCAACGTACTGGAATCCTCCTAAGATGGAAAGGTTCCTATTACACACTTAATTGCTTCGATGATTAAGTCACCTGTTGATTGGATGTGACAGAAATACTAAATCTGATCTGGGTTTATAATGGAGGTGATGATGTATGTATCAGGAAATGGTGTCATGTGACAAATCAGAGATAATCATATTGGACAGCGGCGACAAATAGCAGCTCGTTTACTCGTCATGTTTATACCTGGACTGTCTGAACGGACTGGAGTGTTGGACTTGATGTATAATATATTAAACAGACTGCAGCAAACGGGCTCAAGCCTGACACCGCGCAGCTGTGTCATTTAGACTGGTGATGGTGGAGAATCTGTCCATTGTGTGTGCTTGTGCGCGTGTGTGTGTGTGTGTGTGTGTTTGTGTGTTTAATGCTGGCAGCTTACTTGGCATCCCTCTGCAGCATGTTAACAACTGATAAAGATGAGAGACTAGAGAGAGGAATGCTGCAGCAGAGAGAGTGTGTATCAGAGAGCGCAGAGACTTTTACAAACACTCTGCCAGAAGAGAAACACACACACACACACACACACACACACACACACACACACACACACAGTAAAGAGCTGAAGTGACTCAGTTAGAGGCTCATTATTTCATCACTGTCTGAACTCACAGCTTCAGAAGCCCAGCAGCGACCTGAATCTGCTCCAGTCTAATCTAAATCTAATTCTGTGTGATTGACTGTGTTTGTTTTTAATGTTGCACTTTTATATTGTGTCCTATTAGTTTGTGGGATCACTCCTGAGCTCTGAAGACTGAGAGTGTTAACCTCAGAGTGAGTTTATCAAGAAGACGACGGTGTCACAAACGGTTATCATTCGTATAGACGACACTCTGGGTTACAGTCATGTTCTCGCTCTTCTTTGTCTCCTTCTCTTTCCAGAAAAGGCCCTGAAAGTTTTTGAATCGGGGTTTCAACTTACTTTAAAGATGCTCAAGTTTCCATTACTCTGCTTATTATTATACAAAGAAGATGGTGCTCTGATTCCATGGCTTAGAGGTGCTCTCTCCAGCTCTGCTGTGGGTGCACGGATTGCAGGACAGGATGTTACTCCACTTAAGTCTGTCAGAGATGGTTTAGGCTAGGGCTGCACAATAAATCGTTTGAGCATCGTCATCTCGATGTACGTGTGCGCAATAGTCACATTGCAGAGCCTGCGATGTTGGAGGCGAATGAACCCAACTAATTTCAAAGGCAGCTGACTGAGATACACTCTACGTGACTCTGCATGTGCCGTGCAGCGATCCACCAATCACATTCGTTCTTTACTCAGTTGCCAATCAGACAACCCTGCCAGCCATCAATCAAAACCAGAGAGGACAAAACCACGCACCTGCACATGCTCTGCACATGGAGTGAGTCGCTAGTGATGCTGGTGTTGTGCCAAGACACGCGTGTCTACTGAGAATTACTTTTGGATCTAAGACAGACAGAAGCCGTTTTACTAACATTCACAAAAAGAGGTGAGATCAGTGCAGGTTAACTGTTTTCAGCAGTGCATAAGGTGCTATTCAGGTCATCTGGTGAAAATTCCTGTATTTTTTAATAGCACAATATACATTGCGCAATATAAACATTTGTTGCCTTGGCTGATTTTTTTTTTTACGCACACATGTGCCCCTAAATACATTTTACAATTTGCACACATCTATTTTTAGTAGCAAATGTGAGTGAAACGGTCGCACTGTCGAGCCCTGCTACGCTATGGTACAATAGGATACAATGCAATGTGATAAAAATGTGATACGATACGATACAGTAGGACATGATATGATGCACTAGGCTACAATACGATGAGAAACAATATTATACAATATAACTTGATATAATGTTGTCGCCGTCCGATTAAAAACACGAATCTCCACTTTTAGTGATTTTGACTATTTTCAATCCATGAATTTTCCATAACCTTTCCTAACAACCTAGCTCTGGGCATCCAAATGCCCAATGGAAAGACATTTCATTACATTGTCTTTTCAACACATATCGCCGTAAGGTGTTTTAAAAAGGTTAAAAACCACTGTGCTATGTGTAAATGTAGGATAGCCTGCTCTCAGTAGTTTACTAACGTAGTGAGGCGTAAACAGGATACTTGAGGCTCCTGGACAACCAAACATCTTTGGAGTGTGTTTTAAAAAACAAACAAACACGCATGTCCACTATTACTCACAATGTAAAGCACATAAATCCGTATAAAACATAACATAAGTCACTGATGACTGAGTAAATATAGATTTTCATTTGGAGTCATAGGAGTGTTTAATTACCGTGTTTTGGGTTTATTTTGTAAGACAGTTTATGAGAAAAACAGTTTTTTCATTTTCTAAAAAAAAAAAACAAACTAACTTTGAATATGACACAATACCAAACATTATGACCTAATATGACACAATATGATAAAATATGATCTGATACGACACGACTGCAGTTGGTTCTTGCCTGTTACATTTAGTACAACCTTTAATCAAAATATTAAATGTTTCATCAAATCCAAACACATTTACAAATAAACAGGTTACAGCTGTTTGTCAAACTGATGCATTGACTGTTTAAAAATCCATTATCACCATGAGTAAGATCATTTATTTAGTATAAAACTGTACTCCAGGGTCCGACCTAACCCATGACTCGATGGCCATCATAAATCATTTGCAGTACTGAAAGACTCATTATCATTTTTTGGCGTCAGGATCGGTGAAAAGCACAAAAGACCCGTGAATTTGGGTCAGGGGGAAACAGTTGTTGATCAGTGTCCCAGTGCTGTTAGTAGTGATAAAGAGAGTAAAAGGCTGTTTTTGTCCCGTGGAGGAGAACGTTTCGCTGTCGCCCAGCCCATCCTGAAAAACATGGAAGTTGTTAACTGTAATTGTTTCATTTTTTTGTGTATGGATTTAAAAAAAGGTTCTCTGTCAGGATAAGGGTGCAGTCGTAATCTGTAGTTCGGTTCAACAGCAGGACGAGATTCCACTCAGACACCGGAGTCTCTTCAGTCTGAAGAGTACTCATAGACTATAGGGCGGAGGTATAAGTGGGTGTGGGTATTTGTATGTGTGTGTGTGTGTGTGTGTGTGTGTGTTTAAGTGTGTATTCCCTCAGAGATGTTGAGAGGAAGGCGTGGGTCAGAGAAGGAAGTGAGCAGATGGAGGGCGGATGGAGAGCCAACAGGAAGTGAAGGCTCGATGGTTTCCTCATGTCGTGTTGGCAACAGTGTAGATTTCACTTCCCTGTGTAGCTAACAGGTGCTGAGTGTGTGTTTGTGTGTGTTTGTGTGTGTTTGCGTGTGTGTGATGTTTCAGTCCAGCTCTTAATCCACGCCTTAAATCAAGCAGCAGCTTCACCAGTATAAGCTGAGTTACTTTCACCCATGTGTGAATTTAGTCTTTAAAACTTGATGAGGAACTTCAGCAGGAGATCACTGAGTTTGAATAATCGAGTGTTTGGATCGGGTTCAGCTGAAAAAGTGATTTATTTCCACTTCACGGTAAAATCAGAGCTGCATGTGTAAACGTCAGGAGTCAGAGTGTCAAGATTTACTGAGGCAGCTCTGGGAGTTTATCCAAAGCGGTAAGGGTGGATCTCAGTGTGGTTTTGGTCTCTTTTTTTGATGAATTTTGTCCAGAAATTAAAAAAGATCAGCAACCAGCGTCTCTAAGATCCCAACATTGTCCTCTGAAGATGTCTAACCTGAAAGATACATGAAGAAAAAGCTGAAACATTCACAAATTTAAACTGAATATTGCAGAAAAATGAACTTTTATTTGTCATGTTGACCTGCACAGGAGGACCAAATGATTAAAGCTCCCATGAGGAGTTTCTTGTCATTTATAATATAAACTGAAATTCATCCTGATTCCTTTTTATAAACAAGAACAAACAAGCAAAGAGGATGGTGCTCTGATTCCATGGCTTAGAGGTGCTCTCACCGACTCTGCTGTGGGTGCACGGACTGCAGGACAGGATGTTACTCCACTTAAGTCTATCAGAGATGGTTTACAAGCAAACAAGAACATCAGGGACAAGACTGACAGATTAGATGTTGTAACTTTTAAAGCTTGTCGCTGATGTGAGGGGCGTCGGCTAAACAAACCGTCCTGATTTGACAGTTCACGATCAATGATGTATTTGACCTTCAGAAGACAGTGAGATGAGATTTTTGTCAGAAGACACGTCTATAAGCAGAGTCTGCTTCGTCCAAAGGGGGCGCCAAAATCGACACAAAAAGAACATTCCTCACTGGAGCTTTAAAGAAACTGAAAAGAGGAGATTAAAAACTGGGCGTAAGTCAACTCCACCATCAGTCCTTTTTTCTCCTCCACCCGAGTCTAAACCCCCGAGTGTCAGTCTTGTTTATGTGGTGCAGCTACGCGACTCTTTCCAACACACTTGTGAAACGTCACCGTGTGGTCTGGAGCTGAGGGGGAGTCCGGGTTTTGGTGGCGGATCGACTGGGGAAACCCTGCTGACGCTCAGTCCTGCTTCCTGTTCAGACTGCAGATGCTGTTCCGAGACCCCCGCTGTGGTTTATTTTCTGCCCTCCTGTCAGAGTGACGAGGAGCTGTCCGGGAGCGCTGCCAGCACACACACACACACACACGTTTATACACACTTTCACAGCCTCTGTCAACCGGGTCTGAATCCTGCTCGGGTCCTCCTGGTCCTGGTTTTCTGGCGTGTGTGTGTGAGAAGTGGATCTGGGGGTTTGCAGTGTTTTTGTTGCGGCGCTGGGCGTGGCTTTGTTTGACTGAACACAATCAGTACGCAGTCATCTATCACACTCACGTAAACACACACACCCAGCTCAGATCTGAACACACACTCTGCTCTCACAGCCGAGACACGGCGAACTGGGACCAGATGAAAAGTGTTCGGACAGAAAACCCTCTGACAGAACAGGGACCTGCTGCTGCTGTTCGGGAACTTCTCCACAAAGACTGAATTTACTCCACTCGACTTTTTGAACTCTACATGTCTTTTTAACTCGGTGACATCTGACTCAAGGGAGCCCGATCAGATCTGAAGGTTTTGTTCTCCTGACCTGTGATTGTGTTTGTCACAGCCGGACTCTCAGCGCAGTCTGGCCTCGCCGGTCTCTGCGGGATCATGCGAAACTAGAAGTGGCTTTTCATTTCAAAGTTCATTGGAAAAAGAAAACAGGCAGGAGAAGGTGGAGGAGGCGCGAGAGAGCTGTGTGTTTGTGAAGTTTGTTCACATGTGACTTTAAACAGGTCATCCTCCTCCTGTGTTCAGCTCTCAGGAACACAAAAAGGTTAAAAACAACAACAATAGTGAGCGTTGGAGGACAGACTATCAGGCTCACATATCAGGACTGCTGCTTGTTTTTCCACCTTCTATCTTTACGGCCCCTTTAACTCATAAACTCCTGACAATCTTCCATGTAGTTTCATCATCATATACAGGACCTGATATTTTCCAGAACCCCACACGAACCTCAGGGCAGGAGAAGTATTTAATAAACTTGGACAGGAGGAGGGTTTGGGTAGAGCGTGCAGGAGAAGGTGGAGGAGTCTCCAGTTAACAGCGCCTGTTTCTGGATTTATATCACTACCTTATGTTGAGGATGTTTCCACAACACAGATACAGACAGCAGGAGAAAACAGAAAACAGGATTCAGAAGTAAAAAGTATAAAGTCGAGAAACTGGCTCAGTGTGAGGAGCATCATCTCAGGGCTCTGAGTATTTTACATCAGCTGTCTTCATTAGGTCGTTGTAAATGTTGTAAATGTTGTGTTTAGATTCAGTCGGGAGGACTAAGTTTTCATTTAAGTCTAATTTAAGTCGATTTTTGCTCATATTCCTCTCAGGCAGTTTTATTGTTGTTTTTGAAGAAAGTTTCTCTTTGTTGTAAAAGTTTCGGCGCCCAAAAGAAAAAGTACCTCACTATTTTTAATCATCTCTTCTGGACATGCATGTCGAACTCTGAACGCCCCCCACCTCTCGCCATGAACCGTCAAGGGGTGGCCAAGGGTGGCTGTGCCCAACCCTGAACTCTGCTTAACCACCCTGAAGCTCTTACAGTAAAATAAACATAATGTCTTATCTTATCAGGGACATTTTTTTGATGGTCTCTTCCTTTTGAAATTTGACTCTGGACTCTTTTTTTTACCCTTGAAAGACTTTTGTTGACAAATATGAATTTTTGCGACTGTGTTGATTTACTGTTTAAAACGATGGTTCATGATGATCCTCGGTTTGGAGTAAGCTCCTGGTTATTTACCACACCTGACCATCCCAGCGAAACAGTCTGGCTCCACCACTGATCAAAGAAAAAAAAGAAAGATTAAAATTTGATATGAGCAATAAGACATATTTCAACAACACAACACACAGACTTTGGGTTGATGTAGCGTAGCATGCTAATTGCTAACGGGTGTTACGTCTAGTTGTGCTGTCTTGTTTTATATATTTAGTTTTATAAACATACAGCTCAACTTGTATGAATGTAACATGTACTGAATGATCAAATATCATGTTTATTTACCTGGACTGACACTGTCGGGTTCTTCTTCTCTGAGTTACGTTTTTTCTTCCATCGTTTACTGGAGCCACTAGAAGTTTCTTGTCAGGCTTTTGGGCCTTAACTCGGACAGGGTAGGACAGTAGATAAGCAGATAAAACCATAAAGTAACGGGTTTTTGATAAGATAGCAGTGAGTTTTCCTGACAGAGGATGAGGCTTTATTCTAGCTCTGATTGGAAATGTTTGGGTAACTTCAAATAAATCGATCCAAAATTAACTGAGATGAAATAATTGCACTTGTTGTCGGGGATCTTGTTTGCAGTCATTGGTGAGGCGTCAGTGTAAGTTTGAGGCTGTTTGGTTATCAGTGAAAAACTCTCCACTTGTTTGGTGAGGAGATCCTCATCCTGAGCACAAGGAGACAAGCATGCTTCCTCTGTCACCTCCTCACACCATCACATTCCTGCTCTGTCACACTCAGCCGCTCTCTGATTGGACGGTCAGATATACCCCTCCCACTTGTTAACATGAATGGCAGCTTGTGTTTCAGGCTGCGCTCTCTGCGGCCCGAACAGTTATTTTTTTCATAAAAACCCAGGAATGTGTGGTGTCACATTGTCCAACTGGTTTTCAGGCCAATAAACAGCAGACTGTGAAGCTTTTTTTCCGTTCGGTCACAAGATGCTCCACCAGCAGTCATCTGAGGCTGAGTAATGTTGAGTGTGTGTGTGTGTGTGTGTGTGTGTGTGTGTGTGTGTGTGTGTGTGTGTGTGTGTGTGCGCTGAGGGCTGCAAGAGGCTGATGGCTGAGGGGTTACTTCACTGCAGGATAGGAGAGGGAACGAGCCGCTCAGAGCGTCAGGAGAGCTTTTAGACGCTGTTTTCTGCAACTCAAACTTCTTCTGCTGAAGTCTCTCTCTCTCTCTCTCTCTCTCTCTCTCTCTCTCTCTCTCTCTCTCTCTCTCTCTCTCTGCAGCAGCACCAAACCTGGAACCACTTTAATGCGTCTGTGCAGGAGACACTCATCCCCGCAGACATTATGTTCTCGGGTGTTGTCCATTTTCATGTCCATCCTGTTCTTATGAACTCATCATCTCAGGAATGCTTTAAGGAGATAACTTCAAATTTGGCTCAAACACCCGCTTAGACTCAAGGATGAACTGATTTTATTTTGGAGGTCAAAGGTTGAAGTGTTTGTCCTCTATCACACTTTTTGGCAATAACTCAAGAATTTGTACACTTAGCTTGACATGAAGTCACAAACATGACTAACAGGATGAAATAAGAAGGTGAGGACTTTTAGAGCCAAGGCCTCAAACATTACTGAGATAACTCTTCAAAGATCTACAGCTGCAATGAGTTCCAAAACCAATGAGTTTCCAGAAAGAAATCCGTCCACACCAGAAGTGCTTTTGGATATTTTATGTTTGGAAAAAAAGGCTCCCAGAGTCATGATCGTGTGAAACCAGTCCGTCAGGTCCAAACACAATCAGAAGGATTGTGCAGATGGTTATATGTCCTCTCCAGCGAGCGCCATTTACAAACAGTCAACATAAACATTTAAACCTGTGTGGTTACATACATGTATTTGGTCTCTTGACAAAGAATAGCAGACCTTAACAAACTCATAACCCGCTGCCTTAGCTGTGCCATGATCTAAAACATCAGTGGTTTCTGTTTTGGCGTCCACATGACGCTTTGGGACAGATCTCCACCTCCACCTCCACCTCTGACCTGTAACTTTGTTTTCATGTGGACTGGAGGCCAAAACACAGAGAACAATAATGCATTTTTGAACACAGACCTCGACTCTGTTCTTTAGCTCCTCTCATTAAATGTAGTTTTTACTGTGTGATGTAGCCGATCATCTGCCAGCTCTCCAGCTGTCTGCAGATTATAGATTCATGTCATAAACACGAGCAGCAGAAGGGGATGAACAGGTGAGCTGACTGCTCTGCTTTACCTGTGCTAAAACTGATTATTATACAGGATGTTCATGCTCTACTTCACTGTAACATCTGCTGCTGACAGCAAAGAGCTTTATGTCTGAGTATGCAAAACAACGGCTGCCCCCAGAGAAGTGTGGATGCTTTATTATTGTTTCCACTTTCCTTTGACGTAAAGTCCTAAAAATATGTTTAATCCGAAACTTTGCAGTGCACAGTAGTGTGCACCACATTACACACGGACTACGAGCAAAAACAGCTCCAATAAAAGATGTATTAGCTGAGCAACATGCCTTTCCTCTGATGTCACTTCTTCTTTGCTGATTTAAAACCAGAGTACAGTTACTCTCTGAAACTGGGGAGGGGGTTTATACAGGGCCATCCTCCCTGAGGTCACGACCAGAAGCTCTCGTGTGAAAAGGTTTATTGACATTACGTTTCATTTAAAGCTTCTACGTTTAGTTTTATTAAATATGTGACATTATAGCTCCAAAAATTCTCCGTACATTTACATGCGTGGATTAATTAAGCTATGGTTATACTTCGATTAAACCGCATCACTGTCTTCGGCTCAGTTTATAAAGGGCCAGGCAGGAATTCTGCTCCCGTAGGCGCCTCCTTTCAGCCCGTTTCTCCTTTTGTTTGTACGGTACAAGAGTTTGTCTTCTTTATATCCTGTCTTTGTCTTTAAAGGATTTGTTTACTACCCTGTTACCTAGCAACACATTCAAACTGTTCAACTTCTGGGCCAAAGCCTGACATAAAATTTCTTGAATACGCACAGGGCTGATAGAAAGAGTGAACTGATTCCCAACTGCACTATCTGGACATGTCAGTCCTTATAGTTCAAGAAGTTCAATCAAGCCAGACTGATGTGTTTGCATCCATTGAAAAGACCGTTTTTAGTCAGACTAATGCCATCAATCGAGTGTAAACAAAAGCCGGTTTAGACAAGTTTGAGAGTTTACAGTAAGACACCAGAGTGATCGAGGTAAATCTGGAATTTCTTGCAAACAAGCGTGACAGAGCCTCTGATTGACAATAGAGGACATGAGGCAGCAGGTCGGGTCAAAGTGTGCGGCTAACAGTCTCATCATATGAATAAATAATCAAAGAAGACTCTGAGTTGTGGGTTTATGATCATGAATGTACTTTTATATTGTGGACAGATTTAAAAAGAGGAACTACACCATCAGAGCTCTCATGAGAAAAGCACAGCCGTGTGCTTTACAGAAATGAAAGTAGGACTAATATGCAGCGCTGCAACTTTGCACCATTAAAGCTGCAGAAAATGAGAAACAGTAAAGTTGTAAAGGCTTGGGATGTCTGGTGAAGCATTCAAGGTCACTCAAAAACAGCGCTGTGGCTGATCATAGTCACATGAATTTGCCATGTCTTGGTTGTGGAGCTTCTTTGAGTGTCTGAGAGTCATTATGGATCCAAAAAAATAACAGTACCAGAGTGTTTGAACAGCTGATGAGGCATTTTTCTGCAGCGTCAAAGTCATCATTTGGCCAAACCCCGTGGATGACCATGGCAGCTGGAAACAGGAAGTCATTTCTGCTAACTCAGCAAAACTCTAATGTTGCCTATTTGACAGAAATATAAAACCAGAAGAAGAAGGTGAAGAAGAGGTGTCACTTCATGTTCTTCTCCTGCAGGAGAGAGCAGCTGATAGAGACAGTTAGAGAGTCTTTGCAGTGTGAGTCTCTGGGGTTGACTTCCTGTCTGTGAGGCCATTAACCTGAAGGATGTTTGAGTCCACAGTGTGAGGCTGCAGCAGAATCAATCAATCAGACAGGTAGACCCCCCCACCCCCTCACGCCTCCTCCTCCTGCTGGACTCTCCTGAGACAGTTCTGCACGGCCCTCACAGCTTCACATGAATAATGGCCGTCATAATGACTGCTGCTCTCTGATGCACACCTGACCTCCTCAGCTGATGGTCACATTGATTTTTTTTTTCTCTCTCACTCGCTCTCGTTTGTTTGTTCCTGCTTTGACATGAAAAACGTCACTTAGGATATTTTCCTACAGTTTGTACTCTATCCATGCAGCATTCGCCTGACCTCGAGTATGTGGTGATGTTTTCTGAGCCGCCTAAAGGCAGGTACACTAGTGTTGTTTTTAAACCGATGCAGCACAGAAGAAAAGTGGTTTTGAACTCCACCTTTATTCCAAAGACAGCTTTCAGGTTTGAACACAAAAGATGCTGAAAATGAACATTTGAATAGTCTACTATCTTAAAATGACAGGTTACCAAAGCTTAGCAATGATAAATGAAGTTAAGTGGATTTAAAATGATTTATTTATTCAACAGACTCGGTTTAATTTGAGTTTCATTCTGAGCACACATCAGTATTTCAAGTAAGTGGTGGAGCTGTGTCACTCAAATACCTCAGATATTTTGGTGCTACATTTCTGGAGCCGTAGGCCTCTGACAACCGTCTTCAACAAGGACCTTGTACCCATGTTTACCATCACACAGGCCCCCAAAATACGTTCTGTCATGGTATTTCCTTCTGTGGACCCTCCATATGTTCACCTAAAGCTCCTTAAAATATGTTGTCCTTTGTTCTTACCGTACATGGATTTTTCTTAGGGTCAACTAAATGTCAGCAGTATGTTTGGAAACGTGGACAGCTTTATATACTTGAACAGACTCAGACCAAACTTTGTTACACTTGTGGCGTGATGAAGCTGTAACCCAGATCTGTAACCAGTAAAGCTCGTCAAAATGATCATTCGCGTGGACCTTTCATTTTTTAACGTGTGAACATGGGTTAGGCATCCTTACAGAAAGGTTTTCTCTTTCTTTTGATTGGAGTTAACGGAATTATGAAAATATCCTGATAATATCTTGGAGAACTGCACTTGACCTGACTTTATATTGAACTTTTTCCAGGCCGCTTCCTCGTGAAAAGTCTCGGCAAAGGCAGGTTTAGTTGATGCACAAATGCAGCAGGAAATAGTCTGGGATAATCAAACAGAGAAAGTGGTGCAGAAATCTAACAACATGAGAGGTAAAATCCCTGACAAATTCAGGACCTGTATTTCTTGAAACTGCAAAGACTTAATGTGTGAAATGGGCTTAGCTAAAGAAGATATCTTTGTCGTTTAATTACTCAGGGCTGGTCAGTAAATGCAGGTTGAGAAAAGCAAATAATAATAAATGGATCAAACAAGATACCTGCAGAAAAATTTGGCACAAAACTACTTGAGCGTGTTTGTAAAAGAGGCTGAATTTAGCTGTATTTATTTCTTTGCACCAGTTTATCAGACAGAGTTTGGAACTGGGGGTCTCTTAGAGGGCAAAGATTTAAATTGTGCACAAAAACCCTCTGTACATTCAGCAATGTGCAGCTTCTATGTAGATGTGTAGTTCTTTCTTGCTGGCAAATCTGTGGTTGATGTGGACAGGACTGTGAATTCAGTGTTGGTGCTTTTTCTTTTTGCCTGATACCGCAGCGTCACTCTGAAAACTCTACTTACCTTTGACTGTAATCACTTCCCTTCATTTGTGGTTCTGCATTCTTGGAGGATTTCCTGCTCTTGCTTGAACACTGAATGGGAAAACCCTGTGCAGCCTTTATAACACCGATGGTGATGTTTCCTTTTTCTTTAGTCCTGCACTCAGCAGGAGAATGCAACATGATGACTTGTCTTCAGTTTCAAAAATCATTACAGGGAATCATTTTGCAGACGCTGCTCTGCAGAAAGATCATTAGCTGTAAATCATAAAGCGTGGGCATTTGCTCGAGAGGCATGGGATTTCCTCTCTGCTTCACTTTCAAATCCAATTTTTCTTGCACAGATATAGCTCGTCACTTTGATAGATTATAATAAGAAAAACGTCCATATGTATTATACTTTTCATCAGGCTGGGACTCCTGTTGGACAAATTTTTAACGAGTTAGTGCTTTTTTGTTTTGCAAACTAATAGAAAAATGCAGGTAGTTACTGAATACTGATGCTGGTTTCTGCAGGAAACCGTGTCCCCTTTGTGCAGAAATGTTAATCTCATAAAGTGAAATATGTTTACGACACAAAGAAGCTCTATAAACCTGTGAAACTCCAAACTTGTGACAGCAGGCCTTCACCAACAACAACAACAACGGATGGACAGCTGCTGCGGTACAAAGCATGCTCTGTTAGCTAATAGAATACGTTTGTCAATAAGTTAGAGTGAATCCATGTGGCCGTGTCCACTCTTGCCCCTCGGGTTCATGAACTGCTGCGTCTCTGTACAGTAGCTGAGTGATAAACAGATTCAGAGGGAGGGTCTGGATGTGAGAGCGACGGCGGTTGGTGGAACATAAAACAAAGCACAGCAGGAAGGAAAGAGGCTGATTGCTGAACCCATTTCCCTCTTGATAAGCAGCAGAAACATGGAAACATTAAATCAGGGCTGCAGGAAGCGACTGAAAGCTCCCAGTGCTCCCAGTGCAGTGGATCAGAGAGCCTCTGGTCTTTTTTACTGTGATCAGGGGATGTATTAACTCTAATCCTCAAAGAGTGGTGCTGTTTGAAACAGCAGTGAGGATCTCTCAGCGGGCATTGATTTTGTCTGCCCCGGTGGACACAAGTGGTCGTCTTTCTCATATCAGTGACCGCTTTTCCCATGACCGCTGCTGTTTTGTTTCCAAAGACGGTAATCTTGCGGGTGAGTTTGCCGAAAATGATCATAAGTGAGTTTACCCACTTATACAGCTCAGTCTGTTTTTGTAGCCAGAATAACCACTGGACATGTCCTCAAAACAGCCTTAAAACACCAACACACGAGCCAGCTAATCAAAGTGAGTTAATTTGATTAACATGAACCTGCAGAACTATCAGCACTAACCTACTTAACTGAATCAGGCTGCCAGATTTGGGATTAGTTATCTGTCTAATCATTTATCATGTCATTCTGTATAATATCTTGTGTATGGCAGAGAGAAAGCATTTGTCTTCACTGTTGTTTGAATGTTTACTTCCTTAAAAACCAACACAGTCAGCACCCTTCCTGCCTCTCCTGTCGCCCTGTGAGGTGTAAATTTCTACAGTTTTCATCCTAACCAATCTACACTCCTAACTCACTCTTGCATGTTACACTTAAACCAGCCGGGAATCCTCCTCCTGCCAGTACAAAGGTCACATGTTTACCCTCTTTCTAGGGCAGAATTGAACGCTTGGCTGTGCCACCTCTCATTCTTTAAAAATTAACAGATAAATGATGTTTCCTTTTGTTGAGCACTCAGGCCCAGATGAAGTCTCAAGAGGTAGCACCACTTTTTACCTCTCACATATATATGTAAATCCAGCCTAAGTGTGCATGTAGTTTGGGGTAAAAAAAAACAAATTTATGCCTTTTAATACCATATTTTTTAAGACATTCACTCACTATAAGCTTAGACTGCTAGCAATGATAAATATCTGTAAAACTTATATAAAGTAATGCTTTGCCATGTATTTTAAAGGTGAAATTGGCATTTTACTAGCAAGACTTGGACAAAGAGGTGAAGTCCAAGATTTGCATTAGTTGAATAACCAACAGAGACCTCATGTTCACCTGTTTATCCCTCAACAATTTTTAACTACAAAAAGTAACTTTACAAAAGAATTCTTGAAAAATCAATTTTCTTCTCCTGCATCTCTTTAACCAGACAACAACCTCCTCACTCCAAGTCCTCCTGGGAAACTATAAACAAAGGCTTTTCTGGACTGAGAGCTGTAATGGGTTGAGTCTAGTTTCATGAGGACTCGCTCCAGGGGACAGGAGTTTAAAATAACTCTGCAGAAAACCCAATCTTTACCATCTAGATAACTTTAATTAGCCTCGCAAACACAGCTCACTGATGGAAAAATAATTCTGAGGGTACATCACTCTATGCTGTCCTCCAGCGCTCTTAGAGTCAGGACCACTGGGAACTAGTCCAGGCTTTTCTAAATAAAGGAGATCACAGGCAGTGACTCTCTGCTCGCTCCCAGGTTGCTGGGTGACCTGTTTGCTGGGAAAGACTGTGGAAAGACAACACTGGTCCAAGCTGCTACAATGGAGGCTAGACAGACTCTATTTGGAGGATGGAAACAGACAGAGGTTTCCTTCTGTCAGGAGAGGCTCCCAAACAGGAAAGGCAGCTTTACAAGAAAGAGAAATTCAATAGGAAGGCTGACAGATTTCAAGGTTATGTCTCAAAACGAGGAAAAAACACGACTTCTTTCTATGAGCATAGATGATGTTTTATTCAGCTGTGGGGATGTGGAGAAATGTCTGTGCACATAACCTGACAGTGAGTTTTTTTAACACACTTATCCATTTTTGAAAGTTTTGCATTCCTTATAATTTGTAATTTTTTTTACTGACATGTAGAGGACAGTTTTAGGTTTTTATTCCCAATTACTCATTAGTTAAAAATCAGCAAAAACCTTAAAGCTCCTGTGAGGATTTTTATGTATTTATGAAACAGACCGAAATAGACATCTATGACCCTGAAAAGCAAACAAGATCATCGGCAATAAGACAGGAAAGTAGATCATTGAAACGCACCAAAGAAACACCTTTATTCATGTTTTCTCTACAGAAAATATCCACAGCAGGTGATGTGTTTGACTTTTAAAGATAGGGATGAGATTTCAGTCAGGAAACAAGATTTGGTCAAGTTCTCTTTAGTCCACAGGGGGCGCCAAATTTGACACAAACATAAAGTTCCTTATAGGAGCTTTAAACTCTGTCAAAGAAAACAACCTGACTTGTCGTTTTGTTTTTAAATGTGGGTTATTCTGGCATTAAGCTGAGGCTGTTTCATAACCACTTTAAGGACTCTTTGTAGGAACTCAGACAGTGGAGATAAGCTCCTTCCTACAGCTGTTTACAAATCACTGCTGTTTAGCTTCCTCTCATGTACAGATAAGAGCGGTGTGTTCACATGTTCGCATGTAAAGCAGCCGTGAGAGTCAGACAGAAGTGAACGCGCTCTGTCGTTCATGCATTCAGTATGCATCCTGTAACAAGTCTGATTTATGCTGATTATTCCTCTATTTAAAAACAATGGCTGTCTCTTGTGATGAATCATGCGAAAAATTAAAAAACATAATAACCAAGAGCTTTTTGCACCATTTAGACTTGAAGGTGAACTATTAAACATGTAAAGATCCCCTTTTTTGACTTAATTCTGGCTTTCTTTTAAGTTTTTTTTTTAATATTATCCCTTTCTTTATCAGGTAGAATCCAACACAAACATGATAAAGAAGTACATGGAGAAAGATTGTTGGATTATCACTGATTAAAAAAATAAAAAAAAAAGACAAATTAAACACTTACATTAGAACCCAAACAAAAAGGATTGTTATAAGGGTGGTAATTTACCTCATTTCATCAGTTTATACAAAATAAAATCAACATGAGAATACATAATCAATAAATACTTACAGTTGGTAAACTTTTTTTTTTCATACTGAACTATGTCCATGTGTTGATTTTTTTTTAGGTGTTTAGTTTTAAAGGCACTGTAGAGAGTTTTTCTGTGATAATGAGAGAGGCTGAGATTGTATGTGTGTGTATATATATGAATAATTATAGATAGATATTTATATAGATATATATAGGGACACATACCAGCTAAGAAGTGATGTCCCACTTACACAACAAGCGCAAACAAAAGTTCCTCACAGGAGCTTTAATTAGTTATTTGATGCCATAAAAGGGTCCTGGAGGGGGCCATGATTGACAGCACAGTTGACAAATGAGGTTCCTGCAGAGCCTCATAGTGAGAGGAAATGTGATGAACACTAACACAACAGTCACTGAACTTTCCATGACTGCAAGTGTTTGCTTCGAATCAACACAAGAACCAGTTTTTCTGTAGACCGGACCCCCCCCCCCCCCCGAGAGATTTTTGACGCTTTATCTATGAGTGAAATGTGCGTTTTGGTGAGCAGTTTATCTACCAGCTGATGCTTGCTGTGCAGACTCCGGCTCCAAAAACATCTCCAGCTCTGGTTTTAATACCTGTGATACTTTCTATCTGAAAACTGGCATGTTCGTAAATGTCTGAAGCTTGGAGACAACAGACTCTGTCCACTCTTTGTCCTGCACTTCTCAAACTCCTCTGATATCGCAGGTATGTGAGCACCACCAGCTTCAGGAATGTCATCAGGAAGGGGCGTGGCCTGCCATCCTTTGTAGGAATTGTTTCCTGTTTGTGTTATCTTGTCGGGATGCTCTCAGCGGGGTCTTATTTTTAGCGTCGTCTGCTTCTTCGTTTACCTCATGAGGAAAATTGTGCCGCGTCCTGCTTGGTGTGCCCTGCTTATCGTAGAGCTGCAGACAGACACTGTTATCTAACGTGTTAGAGACACTCTCGATGACACACACACACACACACACACACTTCTCTGAGTCTGCTGCGTGATGCTCCCAAAGGGGAAACAGTTAATTTCTCGCTCAGTGATTGTCATGTCAAGTCTTTTCAGGCAAGTTTTCAAAGAAGCGTCTGTGTCTTCTGTCCTCCGGGACTGCAGCGATTCAAAGGTCACATTCAACATTGTCAAGTCTCAAATATAAAACCCAAAGAAAAAACAAAGTCAGCTGTTAAATCCTGCACATCCAAGCATCAAAGTTAAGCCTCCAGGCCTCTAGGGGGAGCCCAAGGTGGAACTTAAATTTGATTATAAAAGAAACTTCTGATTTCCCCTCGCTGAGCTGTAATAACTGAGTTAGTATGAGGTTTAGGAGCTTGGAGGACGAGAGAAGTGTTGATATTTATTCGACCAAATCCACTGCTGGTGGGTATTTAAAACGGAACAAGAAAAGAGCATAAACAGGCAATTGGATGAGACAATTTTTTCATCTTGGGTGTCGTTTTTTTTCTGACCTTGGTGTTTCTGAACTCTAACTGAAACGTGTACTTCACAAATATACTGTAGTATGTTTCTAAGATTTTCATTTTGTTGACCCTATGATTGCCCCCCGGCCCATTCATGATGCTGCTCCATGTCAACATACCAGTTTTAATGATAACCAACTTTAAAAGTGTATTAATTATTGATATCCTTCTGAAAAAAGGCATACAGTACTTTAAATTTGTTCACTCTGATTGTTTCTCATCTTAAAAATGAAGGACAAGCGACGAAGAAGCAGCAGCTGCTAACAAGCTGGCTGTAGCATCTCTCTAAGAGATGATTTGACTCTTTTGAAACTGATATTAAAAATTGATCAGGAACAAAAACAATGTTGGAGCTTGTACCTCTTTTATTACTAATGAGAACTGATTTCACTCAGTTGTATCATGTAACCAGAAATCATGTGTACATGTGCACAAAATAAAAGCATTTAATGATCGTGCAGGATATGAAGCAACCGGAATGTAAGACAAAAAATTTCAAAATAAAAGCATGACAAGCAATCACTCCATAAGAGGATGTCTGAAGAAGTTTCTGCCTGAGGGCTAGTGTTGCTGAAAATCATAAATTTGAATATTATTACAAATGTTTGATGACATCATAGTTTTAGTTTTTTATTTTAAAGTCAGTCTCTTTTTTCTGCTTTATAAGGTGCCAACTAAGTGAGTTTTTGAGCTAACATTTTCAAACCTTCCATGTTGTTGCTTCAACTTGTTAAGGTGTAACTTTTCAGATTATTTTGACCCTAATGACTGTAACAGACTATGAACAGCTCAGTCGATTTGGGGGAAAATTACGTCATTTTTTATCGGTCCGATAGGTGCATTTTTCCGATAGAAAGATCCGATATATTAATGAAATTACGAGTAACGTGAAACTCCAACCAGGATCCTCATGATCATTGTGAACCTTACTCGCAGGTCCCAAGCCTGACCCTGTCACTACCTGACAGATAATAAAATGTCTTCACCAGCATGGTCGTTTCTCTCAGTGGCAGAAGATGACAACAGCTGCTATATGCAAAACCTGTTCAGCGAGGATTCCGAGAGGAGGAAAGAAGACGTCAAGTTTTAACACAACGAATCTGATAGCTCATCTGAAAAGTCGCCATCACGGCGGAGCGGTATTAAAGGACTATGAGACAGCCGCCGAAGCTGCTAGCGGTACTAAAGCTGTCGAAGCTAATCTGGGAGGGTCTCCACAGCTGCTGACGCTCTTCAAACAAGTTCCCCTTCAAAGAGCGAAGAGGTCAGAGTGGGAGAAGGAGGAGGAACATGAATATATGGATGAGGTCGTGTTAAACAGTTTGACCCCTGGGGTTCCGTATAGGAGGAGGTGAAGGGCAGATTAACCCCACTTTTTATCAGACCCTCTCTAATTAATATTTCATGGACAATATAAGATTAGGACAGGCTGAACCTCTCAGAGCTGCCTCAGAGATTCAACAAGAGGCTGAAAACATTCCTCTGAGATTTTGATCCATATTGTTTGTAAAAGTGTATTTTGCTGCTGGAAGTGGCCGTCAGAAGATGGAAGCACTGCGGTCATAACAGGGTGGGCATGATCAGCAACAATAGGGAAGGTAGTGTGCCAAGAATACATGCCCCACACCCTCAGAGCCCCTGCAACAGCAGGAAGGATCCATGCTTTCATGCAGAGTTAATTTTGTCAATGAATATTATGACCATAAATGTCTTCTCTGTGTTAAAATTGTCACACAAAATACAAGCCGGCAGAGGCGGCGCCTTCTGCTGTGTTTCACCTGCTTTAAGCCTTGACATGTGCATGTAGAGATGCTCCACCCTGAGTGTGAAACTCCAACCAGGATCCTCATGATCATTGTGAACCTTCTGCTCGTGTCTGTCAGAGCAGCAGCAGAAACGTTTGATTTGAAGCCTCTGAAGCTGTTCAGTTTGGGGCTCCACCTGTTAGCGATGGTTGTGCTTAGATCAGCAGTTTCTGAAATCCTTAGACCAACAACGGTTTTGTGTTCAAGGTCACTTCAGCCACCTTACCTCTCCAGTCTTTTGTTTGAACCTCAGCAGATCCTCGTTATCAGTTTCTGCCTTGTGATTGGCTGACTGGATATCTGCATTAAAATAAGAGTATTTGAGGTGTAGCTGAGTGACTGGTGAGTGTATGTTACTCAACTATAAGCTGCTACAAACCCCAGGTAGAGCTGGTGGATTTAATTTTTCCATTTCCATTGTGTAAAATGTGACATGTGAACAAGGCTCTCCTCATACTTTTGGCTGAGCGCGATGGAAACTTTCATTCATTAATTTAGTTTAAGCCTTTCATTCCAGCAGCGTTTACCTTTGAACAGGAAAACAAACTCATAAATACTCCTACTGGGTATTTCAACTGCCTCAGTCCAGGAATAACAGGTTGATTTGACCAGCATTCACCCTCATGTTTTCAGAGGATCAGGTGGGATGTGATGGGATCTTCTGTTCCCAGGTTTCATACGGTCGTCGTGTTTGTTGCTGCGAAGCTGAGCAGCGTTTACAGTAAACAGGCCGCTCTGGTGTGGAGGTCAGAGCAGAAAACACCTGAGACCTGCTGACTCAGGTGTCCAGCAGTCAGTCATAAATAACAAACGCTCCCTCGGTAACTTTGTTTCTGTAGGCTGTGTTTCAGTGTTTTTACACTGCTGGTATGCTGATATTCAGAAATGTCTGTTTTTTTTTTCCTTTGGTCTAATGATTCTGCCTTCATGATTGGCTGACTGGATATCTGCATTAAAAGTAAGAGTATTTGAGGTGTAGCTGAGTGACTGGTGAGTGTATGTTACTCAATTCAGCAAAGTTTCAGTTGACCCATGGAAGACTGGGAAATGCTGCTTGGCTGAATAATCGTTTTTTATGTGTCAATCAAAGGAGTGTGTTTGTCCAAAGATTCTTTTAAATTTCTGCAAACAGCTTATTAAACCTTTCAACTGCACACGTCAGAGCCTGAGGACATTAATAACCCATATCATATCATATCATATCATATCATATCATATCATATCATATCATGTCATATCATATCATATCATATCATATCATATCATATCATATCATATCATGTCATGTCATGTCATATCATGTCATATCATATCATATCATATCATGTCATGTCATATCATGTCATATCATATCATATCATATCATATCATATCATGTCATGTCATGTCATGTCATGTCATATCATATCATATCATGTCATGTCATGTCATATCATATCATGTCATATCATATCATATCATATATCATGTCATATCATGTCATATCATGTCATATCATATCATATCATGTCATATCATGTCATATCATGTCATGTCATATCATATCATATCATATCATATCATATCATATCATGTCATATCATGTCATGTCATGTCATATATCATCTCAAATTATATCAGATAAATATAAACTATATAACGAAAAACATGTCATACCATATCATGTCATATCTCACATCCTATCATATATAATTTATCAAATATCATTTCATATGTCATATCTCAACATGTATTATATACATGTATCAAATAATCAAGATAACTGTAATAAACATATGTTAAATCATATCACGGTATCTCATATTATATCATATCACATATCATGATATATATCATAACTTAATATATCATCAAATAAATCATATATCAAATTTCATGATGATGGTTAACATTAATATATTATATCAAATATATATTATATTAAATCATTTATCATATATTGTGGCATGTCGTATAGTATTAGACTGCATGTGTATAATAATATCCTCTTTAGCTACAGTTCTGTGGAGATCATGTTTTATATTTGATCATAAGGTTTCTATAGTCATTGCCAACAAGAGCAGAGAAAAGTGTTTCTTTATTTTCAGTTTTGATGTTGTCATCAATGTCATCATCAATGAATCAATAGTCATGTCAGTCGACACCACCTCTTCTCCATTAGCCTCTGTTGAGAAATAACAGACTGTTGCTATGTAACAACCAATCGGAATCTTGAACTCCGCACAGCTGAGTAATGACTAAACGTTAATCACAGCTTCTTTATTGAAATCATGCTGTAGGTAGGAGGTGTGATTCCCTTCAATAACAGGTCTAATGAAGCTCACATGGACCTCCTCTCTGCACTATGGGGTCAGTAGATCCAGTCTGACTCCCCCCCGCTGTGTGGATACCCTAATGGACCACATTGTTTCATGAAAAGCTCCAACATTAAAGGCACACAGCTCGAAATCCTCCGGCTCGCTGTGTGTTTTGATTTTTGCAGCCTGTTGTCCTTCATCTGCTGCAACAATGGACTCTTTTATCTGACACATTCACACCTGGGGACGGACCGGTACCTCTGGTGTCTGATGTCTCCACATACACACACACATGCTGACAGGCTGCGGCAGGTCAGTGTTTTTGTCGCTTGTACAGTCGCTGATGAAGAGGCTGAAGCTTCAGGCCCTGAACAGGATTATTGGATCTCTGGACTGGCTCCAAACGTTGTTGCTTTGTTTGGTTCTGATCCGTCTCCTCCTGGGTGTGTTGCCTTCTTTCCTGAAAGAGGAGTCCTCTGTGCCGCAGTCTCCGGTGACCCTCAGGGTTCATCAGCAGTGTGTCTCTGCCTCCCACGTCTCTTCATGTGATCGCAGGCCCTCACACTAACATCATGAAGAGTTAAATTCATGGTTTGATTTGCACACTGAGGCTCAAACCAAGTCATAGATATTTGATAGGGTTCACAGTTATAGACTAATAAAATGGTCCATAAAATTCCATATGGCATAACCGTTAATCTATGTGCAAAAAAACATTGAAGAAATTTCAGACTAATAATCAAATTTGAGCTTAAAATTCAAAATTACTCAAAAATGCAAGAATGACATTTGTATAGGGTTTTAGATTAGGTCCAACAGCCCTCATTTAAACCCACTGACACCAGCTCTGATACATTCACTCCTTCCTCACAACACAGCCATGACAGGTTCACGTTCAAGTGAACAGCAAGTCTGGTGGTTATTTATGAAAGGAGGACTGAAGAGGACTCGGTGTGTGTTCATCTAGACCGCTCTGGGCGGTTTGGCCACTTCCTTTTTCAAATGTCAACAAACCCACAAAAAGCTGATCTCTGAGTGTCTGTCACTGAGTCCTCTGTCGTTCATTATTCGTGTGACAAAAACTACCATGGCAACGCCCCAAAAACTTCCCTCACATTCCCTCAATATCACTAATAAGGATGCACATTCAGGGTTAATCTACGTGAAGGATCTCATTGATTTATTTGAGACAAGAACAAGATTTGTAGAGGTATTGGAAAACTTCTACCTCAGTCATTGGACGAGCTGTGATATAACCATAGACTCCTCGCTGGTTAAAGCCACCGCGAGAACAGCACCCTCTGGTGACGGGCTGCAGTATAGGTCATTAATCCCGCCTCCTCCAGCCATCCTTATGGAGCTGTGGACAAACTTTAGGAATTAATTACACAGAATACTAGTTTTTCTCCCCCCTGGTTGTGATGTTGACATGTAGTTACTGTAAGACTGGTTTGTGCTCAAGTCCTCTTTTTTCTGTGCAGCTCTGTTTTTAAAAGTTATTAGGAGGTTCATGTTTTCTATGATTGACACTTGATACAGCCTATGGGAGGACAAAGATTGCGTAGCTCACCCGGGGGATACGCTGTGTGAGCCAAGTGTCATCACAGTGACTCTCGGTGGCCTTCCTGTCGAATGCGTACAATGCTACTGTGCAAGTGGTGGTTCCAGGAAGTGGAATTTGGCTTCAAATTCATATAATGATGGAAGGCGGAGACAAGTTGTCCATAGTATGTACAGTCTATGGAGATAATTAGATTTATATTTTGTTAAATTCAGTCTTAAAATATCAGGCCTCCCTATCTTACATTCAAAGCTGGAGCTCTCCCCTCTCATAACTGTTATTAAAAATATAAAGAGATCCCACAAAGGCTTCAGGGTGAGAACAGGTTAGTTCTGCTGAAAAACTGGCCGTAGAGAGAGTTTATCCGTAAAACCACAGTGAGAATGAAGAAAACCTTCTGCAGATCAGTCAGTCTCCAAAGCATTTAGTCCAAAGAGCGCTGTAAAACCCTGAAACATCAAGGCGTGAGTTTAATCCCAATCTGACGCAGACGGGGCCCTGCATCAATCCTTTGCGTAGGCGGGTGTGTTCACGCTCGTTTATTGGCTCATTTATTACAGACGCGCTCACCTTTAACCTGTTTGGAAGAACAGACTCTGAGGGCTGAGACAGAAAAACTGTGAGTGAATAAAACACACAAGAAAGTCTGTGTTGTGGTATGAGGCTGTGCTGCAGAGAGGGAGGGACGGCTCTTATGGACCTCATTTTCTACTAGAACAATAAAGTACTCTCTCACACAGACACACACACACTCACACACAGACACACAGACACACACAGACACACAGACACACTCACACACAGGGCTGCAGAGTAGACAGTGGGGGCCTCTGGTTGTCAGGTTGTCTAAACTGTCCACTCATCCAGCCAGTCGCTCAGGAATCCCTGGAATGAGATTTCCTCATGAACCTAAACAATCTGAGGGCTGTGCAGTGTGTGTGTGTGTGTGTGTGTGTGTGTGTGTGTGTGTGTGTGTGTGTGTGTGTTTCAGTGTGGGTTTGTGCACACACACAACTTTTATTTTATCATCCTTGGAGTGTTTAAGGTGTCGACCTCTCAAATATCTCAGTCAACAGACCAAATAACGTCTGTGTTCTCTGACGGTTGGTTGTGTCAGTCGGTTTAATCATCGTTCAGTTTGTTCATATGATCCAGTTTAACTTTATCTTAGTTTGTCCATCTCAAACAAAGACTTCATTAATGTTCCCCTTCAGACGACGGATTAGTTGTTCTCCACATTATTTCTCGAGTACTTTTAACTCGCACCATCTGAACATCATTATGATTGATTTTAATCATCTAATCGACTTAAAGGTAGCTGCAGATGCCACTCAAGGTAATCATGGTCACTGTAACTTCAGCAGATTTGTGCTGAAACATTCTAATCATGCAGCCGCAGGTGAGGAGAGAGGAGAGCAGGAGGACACAGGTGTGTGTGAATACACCTGAAAAGCCAAGGGACAGAATGAGCATGACAGCAGAGAGGAAAACATTTACAGAGCTAGACAGTGACATGGGTCTGTTTCATCATTTCGTCTCTACTACAAGTCTGCTGTTTGGTTTAGTGAGTAATATCAGGGTTTCATAATTATTTCCGTTCACCTCCTGCTTTAAACATCAGATTTTTTTTATGCATTTCCTGCATATTTTTGAAAATGTTGCTGTTCTAGTTCTCCAGGCTGACTCAGCACCAAACTGTTCTCTGTTTCCTCGGGAACATTTCCTCTAAATTCCTGCGGGCGGACGTGTTTTCAGCCTCAGGGTGTGAACTGGTGTTGGTGGAGTTTAAAGGGTTAATAGATCAGGTTAAAAAGCATGCAGAACAAACAGGAAACTGGCAGGGAGTCCACATCTGTACTGTTTCCTGTGATGACTCATGCAACCAGTGTGTGTGTGTGTTTGTGTGCACATGTTTGTATGTGTGTGTGTTTGTGTGTGTGTGTGACATTGGGAGATGATCTTTGATAACTGTCCAAACTGTGTCCCAATTGTCCACACATGTAACTGAATCAAAAAGCCCTTGTGTGTGTGTGTGTGTGTGTGTGTGTGTGTGTGTGTGTGTGTGTGTGTGTGTGTGTGTGTGTGTGTGTGTGTTTCAGCCCGCTGGCCTCATCTCTCTGCAGTGTGGGGATTTCCTTTTTCCACTCTGGTCACATGACTGCAGATATGGGTGTGGTCTCCTGCATTCCTGGCCTCTCTCTCTCTCTCTCTCTCTCTCTCTCTCTCTCTCATTGCTCCGTCTGGCATGCTGCGACACTCTCTCTCTTACAAAAACACACACACACACTTCCTCGTCTAGACCAAACACACACTCATGGCTCAGTGTCGGCTCTTGACGTGCCCTGCATGTAAAACTTCAGTGTGAAGCCACTGTGACATGCTTCAATGAGATTGTGTGTGTGTCTGTGTGTCTTTGTGTTTGTTTCTGTATGTGTGTCTGTGTAAGTGTGTGTGATCCGTTGCTGGCTGCAACAAGAAGAAAGTTGCCCTTTTTATGGAGGGTGTGGCCTGCAGGGAGTTTGCATGGTGGGATTGTGTTTGCGTGTGCATGTGCAAGAGTGTGCGCACGCGTGTTTGTGTGTGCATGTGTGTGTGTGCAGGAGGGCGGTGCAGGCTGCTGTTTTAGTATGCAGAGCAGGTGTGTCTGCAGAGGCAGAGAGGAGGAAGAGGAAGGAGGAGAACAGCAGCTGAACAGACGGACAGTCTGACTGAGTGTAATGAGCAGACCGAGGACGAAGAGCCACAGAAACGTCTCTGTGAGCTGAAACCCATCCTGCACAAGTGCGTTTAGTATTTGCATGGAAACAAAACATGCAACTGCAGCTGGACTTTCATTTTTCCTTTTTAAATATGAAAGAAGAGACGAGACAGAGAGTCTAAAAGATTTCATGATGAATATTCTGGGCAAATTAATTCCACTTTTTGTCGGCTGTTTCAAGGCTGCTGCTCAGGGTAAATTCATGAGAAATTTAGACACATGCAAACATGAGTTTCTGCAGGTTTGGAGGCTTGAGGTTGTGACTGACGTCTCATTCAGGTATTGCATCTGTTTAACAGCATGGTAAACTGATACATACAAGCAGCAGAGAAGGAGGAGTGCTGATTGGTTAATGAGACAGTAAACACATTAAGAGAGATCATGAACGTGAAGTATCTGATAAGAAGCTGTATAATTTACAACTTTGTCAAGTGCTGCCTTGCAAGTCATGTTAGCTCATGCAGTTGGTGTTGACATTTCTCCCTGTGCTGTTTCAGAGTGAGATTAAGAAACATGCCCACTGTCGAAGTTTGTCTTGGTGCTTTGATACAAAAACAAGACAGAGGGACACCACTTTAAGTATAATGTAAAGCTGATCCAGATTGATCAATTAATCTATTATTTTAGAGACTGATCAGTAAGGTCAAGAAATTATTAAGTGTCTAACTTCATGAAAATGGTCAAACTCGATGACAGTAACATAAACTGCAAAAAGTTTGCAAACACATCTGGTCCCTGCTTTTCTTCTCTTTATAGGTGTAGTTCTCAGAGTGACCACTAGGGACAAGCTCCAAAAGTGGGTCAATCCCCACAAGGCTCAGTTATAGGACGTCATTGTTAATGTCAAACTTTTACCTTCATGGCCTTGTGTGGAGGCTAAATTATGAAATACCTATATCCAAAGTGATGATTAATAAGGGGGCGTGGCTTCTTTCAGTGATGGATGCTCCAATTTGACTAATTTCCAAATCTTTTGAGAGGAAATTTAAATGTTTATAAGTAGATTAGATTCTGAGTAGAAGTTGTATAGCATGTAGGCAGTGGTAGGTGTATGTGGTCATATGTTGCTTAGATGCAACATATGACCACCATTTCAATAATAACTAATACATAATCAATTAATCAAAGAGGGTGAGGGATGCTTCGTTGTTTTCTTGAGTAACTGCTCAGAGTTTTGTCAAGGAGACATCAGCAGATAAATAAGATGTGCTGCTTTGTCCACAGGGGGCGCCAAAGTCAAAACCAGCTCAAAGTTCCTTACTGGAGCTTTAAATCAGAGTGTTGAGGCCTCAGAGCGAGGACAGATAACATGAATGTAACTCCTCGTGGCAGATCGTTTTTAACCTTTTGTGTCATTTGTAGCATTTGAACTGGGTCTGCATTAGATGAACATCTGATTTCCTGATTGCAGCGACATGCTGGATGTGCTGTTAGCCAGCGTGAGTCATTGCTGCTCCTCCGTTCTGTTTAGTTTAACCGAACCTAATCCTGACAAGAGCGCCGTTTGCTCTGCCAAAACACACATCATGCTCTCGCCGAGGAGGTTTATTCCTGGAGAACTGTTTACATGTGAAAAGATGAGCGCACATTTTCATGTTTTTAGGTGTTTTTCAGGAGATTCCACTCTGACAACAATAGAAACCAATCCCCCCCCTTGTTTAGCATGCTTATGAAACACGTCCACATCAGAAGATGGAAAAAGCTGTGACAGGGTCATAAACATGGGAGTGTTTTCTTCTCTTTATGATCCGAACGCAGTGTGGAGCAGGATGCTAGTGGGTTCCGTTGTGTAACATATTATGAAATGTTCAAAGGAAGCAAATAATTTCAGAATAAATTAACAATCCTGTGAAGACGGGGAAGTGCTAAAAGAAGGATTACACACTGTCCCCCTCTGCTGCTTCACCTACACACACATTAATCAGTTTGTTCTGCATGACATTTTTAGACGCTTTCTGCACACACACACACACACACACTCACACACTCACACACAGGCTTATTGTACCTCACACACACACTCAAACACACACACACACACACACAAACACATATATGCTATGTGGCTGGCAACATGGTGGCTGCAGCATAATTTCATCTGGAGTCCATAACGAACAGATAAGATGGACAGAGAACAGACACACTGTCTCTCTCGCTCTCTCTCTCTCTCACACACACACACACACACACACACACACAGACACAGACACACTTGTCTTTGACTCTTCTTCTATATTTAGAGACAGTTGAAGTCGTAACATCTCTTCCTGTCGAGCATTTGTAACTTTGAGGGTTTTTTTGTGTAGAGAAGTGAAAGTGGTCACATGACTCAGCTCTAAATCAGTCTGCACAGTGACACAGAATCACCTCCTCATAGTTTATCAAGATTGTTTCACAACAGCGATTTATCAAATCAGGCCACTAAATTGAAGCTTTTTGATTGATTCACTTTGTAAATCAAATATTGAAACCAGTCAGGTGGTTCCTGACCTTAACAGAGCAGAGGACACAGAGGTGATGAGGTCTAAAAAGACCATCCATTAAACCAGACCCACAGGAGTCACCCATGTTTCTGGATCATGTTGATATTTTACAGCTTGAACCTACATTTGTGAATGCAGGGGCAATGTTTTTTTTCACCCATATTGTGTTTTAGGATTGATCTGGAGCCCATGTGGTGATTTCCACTGCAGACATGCCAGAGTTTCATGCAGTGCTGCCCGAGGGCTTGAAGATCATAGCAGTTTTAGGATTGGTTTTTGGCCTTTTGCACAGAGATTTCTCCTGATGATCTGGACCTCCTCTGCTGTAGCATGTTAGAGCTAGTGCCTCCTCAGATAACTAATTTTTTGAACAAATACCTTTTAATAATATCTTTAAGTTCTGTAAATCAGAAGTAGTTTACTTCAAAATAAAAGCACAGTTTGACAGTGCAGGAAGTAGAGCAGACTTAATGCTGAATAGAGATAAAGTCATAATAAAAGCAGGACGAGCAATCGTTTTCCAGGTGATGTTGTCTTTAAAGAAGTTTCTGTCACAGGTTTGGTGATTTGGATGAGTCATAAATTTGAACTTCATTAGAAATGCCTAAAGCGGTACAGTAATTACAGGTATTAGTTAAGTTTATGAGGTTATGTGTTGCTCCATCCTTGACTTGGCTTTCACACAGTCTCTTACAAAATGGTGAACCTCTATCCATTATTACTTCTTTTAGGCTCAGTGTCTCTTTAATGCTCTTTTTAGACCTAGTCATGTGACAAACCTGAATAGTTCAGAGATTTTCCTCTCGCTGTTTCTTTGTCCTCGGCCGAACTTGTTTTTGAAACATGTTGCTTCCACTGAATTTAAAATAAGCTTCAGTTTTAACATTTTTATCCTCTCAAATTAAAGGTAAAACATCCAAAACTGATCTAAAAAATGATGCCAAAAAGTAACAGTGACAATGAAGTGACACCTGAGCAGGTAACAACCTCATGACACATGAAACCAAATCAAAGTGCTGCATCTGGTTAGTTTGCCCTCAGCTTTGGTTTGAGCTCTTAAAGAAAAAGTGAACAGCATATTACACTCTCCTTCATTCCATGCCATGTTAGCCCCGCCCACAGTGACTCTGATTGGCTTGTTCGTTACCCCGGAAGCAAAACCCTGCACCTGTGAATCACCCGACAGGATCTCAGGTGCTCAGGTGTTTGAATCCGCTTTGACTGTGATGGTAAGAGGAGTGTCGAGATTTCAAATGGAAAAAAAGACTCAAACCAGAAAACAGGAGGCGGCGTGATCGGCGTGATCGGCGTGGGATGAGGATCAGCTGTCAGAGCTCGCCTGTACACAACCCTCGCCTCTCTGTGCGTATGAATCTCTCCTCTAACCGCACAGACACTAACTACAGCGTCATGTTTGACAGAGCGAGCGGTGTGTGCGAGCCGGTGGAGGGTGTGTTACCTGTACCTGTGCGTGTGTATGTGTGTGTTTATGTACATGTTAGTCAGGGTTAAATACTTAAAGCCACACACTCAATCACATGACAGAGAGGAAAGGGTGAGTGTGTGCGTTATCTGTGTGTGTGTGTGTGTGTGTGTGTGTGTTGGCAGGTGTGTCATTAAGGTCTAAAGATAGGAATGCTCACCTTTGGACCTGAGTGGGTGTGGTGGTGAAGCTAACAAGCAGAAAAAGGTGTGTGTGTTTGTGGAACTACACCCCAAATCCATCAGGTGGTGTATAGGTCTTTCTTTTCTCCTGGACGTGCACACCTCGTAGTAAAGATGTGTCACAAACCAGTCCTGAGAGCTCGTTCTGGACTGATAGTAAAGTGACCTTGAATCAGGACGACCCAGAATATAATCGAACTGAAGGGGGGAGCTCAGAGTTTTGTCCTCACAGTTGGATCACTGAGGCAGATCAGGCATGTTGAAGACAGTTGATAGAGAGTGGGTTTAATCTGCCTGTTTTAACTCTATATTAACCACTGAGGTGTTTCCAGAAATGATCTTCCTTTTATCCAGTGGATGAGTTTGAGTTTAAGTTTCTCACTTGGCTACCTGGCAGATCACAGACTCACGCATTGATCAGTGACAGGTTTGTACTGTTGTTTACGTCCTCAGCTCTAAAAATAAGAAGTGTAAGAATCCACTCGCTCCGTGAGACCAGCAGCCTTCTGATGATAATCTCTGAGTTTCTGCGACATCCAGAATGTCAAAGTAATTCAGAAAATACAGAGTCTGAGTATCAAATGAAATGGTTCTGTGATTTCTGCTAGCTCAGTATGCCGGTGGAAGGCAGCCAATCACAAGCTGTAGTCACAGTCAGCTGACATTTAAAGACCCAATTAGAAGACTGTCTGACACAGAAAATCCACAGGACCTGATAAGGGAATCGATTCAGTCATTTTTTTAGAGGAAGCTTTGGTCCTCATTTATCTCTCTTTGTTAGATTTGAAACTCAGAGGTATCCGCCCCCTTTCCAAGTGGATTCAATCCAGTTTTTTCACTACCAGGAAGTCCTGGTAGAGAACTCTTTTCCTGCCTTTTTGCCTTTATGAAGTTATTTTGTTGGATGGTGGGTTTCAGTTGTATTCAGAGTTAATCTTAGATCCAGTTTTCTCCCTTATAAGACCACCTGGAGCACTAAAACCTGGTCCTAAGTGTTTCTCCTCGGGATCAATAGTCACAGAGCTCTTAGAAACCATCAGAAGTACCCATCAGTCTTTGCTCTCCCACTTAGACAAACCGAGGCTGTTACTGATGCTGACCTGTGAGGAAAGATGTCATGTCATTTCAATCAGTCATGGAAAATCCATGTCCTCTCTCTTTCTCTTAAGGTTATAACTAAATGCTCATTAATGATATGCTCTCCATTGTGTCCACTCACTGGTATTAACAGAGCAATTCACTGTAGCTGTCCTGGGACCAGAGACCGGGTTAAATGGTCCTGCTGGATCTTTTTTTGACTGATTAAAGAAACTCATGTATGTATAATGTATCAAAAATTACTAATGTGTGCTGCGTTCACAGCTGTAATTATGACTTCGATAAATGGATTAGATAAATGGCTTTGTCTGTGATGAAAGTCAAGATATGATCATCAACCCTCGATTCAGACCTGAATTTAAAGCTGATATAGACGTACTGAAAACTGCAATTCCCAGAGTGTCCACTTGAAGCTGTCTGCAGAAGCCCCACATACACACTTATTCAAAAAAGCCCATTATTAGAGTCAAAATATACATGTTCAAAAAACGGTCAAAATGTAATTATCGTGTATGTAATGTAATTATTCCATTAGTAATATGCAGCTAAAGGAGGTTCTAGCTTATTGCAAACCAGAATAAGCCACTTATTCCAACTGTTTTCCACTTTAAATAGTAAAAACTGGAAGATTGTGTTTGAACCTGAAGAGAGAAAATCATTTGAACCAATTTTAAGGAGATAAAATTTGAAACAGAAGCCTGGAAAAGTTGTAAGACTCCATGGTGACGTGAGGGACGTTATGTTCTGGTGCAGAGGGTTGGATTCTTCAGTTGCTCTGTGGTTTATATCTATTTGCACTTGGCACCATCTATTTGTATCTGTAATAAGACAGTGTTTTGTTTGCAAGCCCTTCATGGTGCAGTTCTTTATCTTCATAGCAGCGTGTTAGTTTGTATTCATGGTATTTGAGTTGGTTTGTCTGTAATCCAAAAGTAAAGAGAGAAACAAAATGAACTCCGATAAAAGAAAACAAATGACAGGCAGGAAAAGTCGTTTATCCTCCGTGAGATAAAAGCAGTTTGCTGCAAACGATATTATTGTTATTTAGGATAACTGTTTACTATCATTAACTGCATTAACGGCGAGGGGAGATAGTGTTGTTTTAATGTGGATCATTCATGAAGAGTTATGTACCTATTTGATCTGCTCTAATGAAATACTTGTGTGTTTCCTCTTGTTAGCGCCCGTATAATTAAGTAATCTCATAATCTGTAATTAACACGTTCCATCACCGTGACATCACAGAGCGTTTGAGTAATAATGAGCAACAAACACTCATGTGCCCCAGTCTGCGGGCGCTTTATTTCAGCTGATTCCTCTGCTGTCTCATTGTTATAATGACTCGACTTCTGGTCAATGAACAGACGGATAATTACTGAACACAGAGAGAGGACATTTGTCCTGTCTGTTCAAGTACACACACACACACACACACACACACACACAGTGAGGGAGTGCCCCTCAAAAACTGACAGAAGGGGAGTCATAAAGAATTAAAAAGCAGAGCGTTTGGGTTCAAGTGTTTTTTTTTTTGACAATTTATTTTCTTTAAAACTAAAATTTGAAGCCAACGTTAAATCCCTCCTCACCACCATGAAATTGTTCCCCGTAGAAAAAGCAGGAACCTGCTGCACAGACTCAGAACAGCAGTAATATTTTTAATTCATAATGTTTTTCATGATCACTTTAATCTGAACCCTTCTTTTCGGCTTTATTGCTGCTGACTTTAAAAACAATTAATCTTGAATTTTATCACAGGTTTCATTTAAAAACTGGCTGATTGATGATTAATAATGAAACAAACATGAAATTAGAGATGTTTCAAGTGAACGGATGAGACTCTCCTGTTATAAATATGAGTGCAAAAAAGGCTGATAGATTTAAAACAGTTTATTCTTTAATTTAAGATAAATGGTTTAAGTCAAGGTTGTTAAAATAAGTTTAAATATATTTATAAAGAAGTTAAATGTAAGTTTTATTTTTCAGCAGACTGTGAACCTCTTTGATTCTGCAATCAAATTGAGAATTTCATAACTGGACCTGATAGGGATTCCTTTGCCTTTGGGCTCAGCCCCTGGTGGCTAATTTGGGAACTGCAGTTTTTTGCACTAAAGCATCGGCTTTAACCCTCAGCACTTGAAGTTATCCCTGCTCCACATTCATTCATTATTGTTCAGTGGAGTTTCTTAATCCACCCGTTATTTAAATTCATAAGGTTTTTACTGGTGCACCAAATATCTGCAACTGCGTGTGAGTTAGTATCCTAGATCATGTTCAGAGCCCTAACCTGAGGCTTTTCTTTGTCTCTTGGACACTCTGAGGAGCATTTTGCACATTTTTGGACTTTTCCTGGAACATCTCAAGGGTTTTAAAAGGAAAAACTCTCACTGTCATTGAGCTCTGCTCCCTCTGTGGGTCAAATACACCACCAAACAAACAGCGTGAATATCTGTCACGGGCACATGAAGCTGAGGAGCGACATCATCACAAAGCCCCGCCCCCTCACTTTAAAAACCAGTGACCTCAGAGACCACAAACCACCACTATGGAGAGAACCCTTACTCCAGCTCCTAACAGTCTCAGTGTGTGTGTGTGTGTGTGTGTGTGTGTGTGTGTGTGTGTGTGTGTGTGTGTGTGTGTGTGTGTGGGACCATGACAGAACACTAAACAGTGAAAAATGGAGGATGGCCTTTGATGTGCACTTACATAATCGGTGTTGATGGACTGGAATGCCACACTTTGGCCACACAATTTCACACTCAGAAACACACACACACACACACACACACACACACACACACACACACACACACACACACACACACACACACACACACACACACACTCACACTGATGCTGGAGTCCTTGCTCACATTGCTGTTGGGTCGTCCTGGCTGGTTGTTGATTGGCTCTCAGAGTTGCAGAGTGTTCTTTCCTGGATCTTACAGCGTCTTCATCCTAAATTTCCCTCGGGGACGTTTTCGTAGATATAAGTGGGATAAAACGTATCAGTATTGTGATGTATAGTGGTCGTGACTCATGCAATAAAGTTATCGTATTCCCTGAGCCAAATATGGACATTTTAATTTTTACATACCACGGCTCTCCAAACAGATTTTCCGTCAAATTTGACTCACTGACTCCAGGCGGCAGTAGCTCAGTTTACTTGGTGTTTAAACCAGAGAGTCGGCGTTTCTGCAGCAAGTTTGGAAGTTGGAAGGTTGCTGGAGAGATGCCAGTTTGCTTCCTGCATTTGAGCAAGGCATTAAACCTCCAGCAGCTCAGGAGTGCTGGTCTTTGTGCAGCCCCCTGACTCTGACACCTCACTCCTTTGGCCCATGCTTCATCTTTGAACACGTGTTTTTATTTAGATCAATAATAACAGAGTAAAAAAAAAAAAAAAAATAGAGTTCCCTCCTCTTCTTCTTCTTCTTCTTCTTCTTCTTCTTCTTCTTCTTCTTCTTCCTGTCTCCATGTCCCTCTATCATAACTCATCATGGTGGCACTAATGACATCAATCCTTCACCGTCAGATAATTAAAAAGTCATTGTGTGTATCTCAATTAATCAGTTATCACACACTCACGGTACTCTGAATCATATTGGACTGATTTTATCTAACTGCGTTATTATTTCGATAAATCGTTCTGTACTAAACTATATCATATTGTACACTACTGTCTATCCTGTTGTATCTTGTCGTGTTGTATTGAATTGCAGTATACTGTACCATATTGTATCACATTGTATAAGATGGTATCATATCAGACTGTATTGTGGCAGACCAGACCAAACCACCAGACTAGACTAGATCATATCGTTACACAACTTAATGGAACGTAACATATTTTATTGTGTCATAATTTTGGTTCCCCTTAAATTTTGGATGTTGTCTAATTTCTAGTTCCTTTTTAGGAACTCCCTGTTTATTTATATTTTTCCCTCAGAGCCCCTATATTTAACAATGACCCAAAATATTATTTAAAAAAATGTAATTAAGTTGAAAATGTCATAGTTGGTCAATAATGTTACAAAATGTTGAGCCCAAAATATAAGTAAAGAAATGTTATAAAACCTAAAATGTAACAAGTTGCTACATTTTGGGCAAATAGTTATAATGTTTTGGACTCACCATCTTGCTACATAATCAACCAGTTATTACATTTCAGGTTTTATTACATTTCAGGTCATTGTTAAATATCGGGCTCTAACACCAGCTCTAAGCTCTAGAGTGACAAAATCTCTTTGTTGATCTCATGCTACATATTGTGAACATTGTGTTTTTTCACCTTTATATCGCGGTTTCCCGACAGTTCCCATCAAACCCCCTATCTACGTACTGTCGATGTTAATTTAGTCTTTTTTAAACATGTCGTCTTTTTCTCTTTCCTAATCACTTAATTTACTTCATTGTTGCTCCACCATGAGAATTCAAAGACCGAGACGCTGCTGTTCAGTCTGTGTTGGTGTTATATTTAGAGCGCAGAGTGTCAGTGCTCACATATAGAGAGGGTAGGGAGCGGGCTTTAGTAGATTTATCGGAGGTCAGAGAACGGTCAGGCCGATGTAGGTTTAGGCTCCACAGACGTTACCACACTCTTCTGTGTGATAATCCAGGAGACATATATCTTATTTTTAATCCCTGCTGGTTTTTGTCTCTCTCACACCTTCGAACCTGAGTGTTAATAAGTGTTACATGCAGGTTTGCTCCTCTTTAAACTTGTTTAAGGAGGTTTTAAATAGACAGAAGGAGCTGAAACAGGTTAAAATGATTTAAAAAAGAAGCGTATTCTGTTTTTTTTTCTACATCAAAATCCTGATCTGTGGGAGAGAAGATATTTACCCACTAATTATGAATCTCTGAGGTGCAGCATGCTCTGATAATCAGTTCATATCATATTGACCTTAGTGGTAGAGCCTGCTGCTTTGATAATGTAAGATCTCCTCTATTTTTACCCAATTAGTATCTGTGCTGTTAATCTTAAATGAATCTGGACTGATCTGCCTGATGATGTTTGTGTTTCATCAATTAATGGATCAATTTTTATTTTAAAATGGGAGCAATTCATAATATTAGTTTAAATATTATCAAAGAAGCCTGGAGGAGAACCAGAGTCATGATGTGACATGACTAAGTGGGCTGTGAAGGTCACCTACATGGAGATAGACGAAAAAACAGAATATATTATAGTTGTAATCACAATAATAGAAATTATACATATGTATTTATATATATATATATACATATATACATATATATAAGCACAGTAATGATGGTGTGAGTATGTTTCAGTCAGACTGCCTCCTTTCAGCCTTTAAAACCTGTTTTTCTTGTTTTTTTGTCTCTTCTGCAGCAACCATCCGTCAAAACATGTTTACATCCCTGTTCCTATGGTAACCTTGGTGGAGCATGCACTATCGGGTCAGGAGTTAACCCCAGCGTTCACCTCCTCCACCTGTCTCCTGTGAGAACTGCACTACCCACAATTCCTGTGAACTGACGACCTCATTGGACATCTAGCTCAGTTAAATAAGAAAAAAACAAAAACACTCAGAGAGGAACTAGAACAACAACAACAGAAAGAACTACAACACTGCTGTGCAGAGGACCAACATGGCCAACAACACGGCAGACCACCCTCCGGGGAACTCGGTTGCGGAGGGCAACCATGATGGAGACTTTGGGATGACCATGGAGGACCTGAGGGACCTTATGGAGCTGCGGAGCGCCGAGGCTGTCAACAAGATCCAGGACACGTACACGGACGTGCAGGGCATCTGCCGCCGCCTGAAAACATCCCCCATAGAAGGTGAGACACGGAGAGAACACCCAACAAAACTTCAGAGTCTTAGTTCAACACCGAGAGGGTTAACACAGGCGGGGAATCATCTATGTTTGGTGCAAAAGTAGCAAACAGTACGGTGGCCCCAAAGGTCAACTGCAGAGACATTTCTTTACAGTGAGCTAGAAAGTTTTTTACTCAAGGCAATAAAAGACAGAAAATGAATATTTAATGGATAGTTTACTCACATCCATGAAATTCAGCAGAGAAGTTCTTATAAATGAGTTGATTGTTGATAACCTCGTACAGTGTCACTTTAAGGGTTCTGAGTTATTATTTAGGACGTTG
Source organism: Xyrichtys novacula (assembly GCA_962446985.1). Classification (NCBI taxonomy): domain Eukaryota; kingdom Metazoa; phylum Chordata; class Actinopteri; order Labriformes; family Labridae; genus Xyrichtys; species Xyrichtys novacula. Next base: position 39,468,046 of record OY660865.1, read on the forward strand.
TAAATATTAATAAGTTATTTTCAGATTGGAGAATTGTAGAAATGATAACTGTTTGAGTTCTTTATAAACTTTTATAAGTGGGTAAAGTTAAAGAGTTAGACTGTATAATTGTTCATTCTTGTGCATTATAAACTGTACCTTAATTAGGCATTATGCTCACTGTTTATAACACTATGTCATTAAGGCTCATTATCGGTTATCAGCGTGTTATAAAGCCTCACTGGTGTTTTTGTGAGGATTTAAAAATGTGCTCATGATGCACTTGAAGAGGTGTGTTCATGTAAAGTTTTCCCAAGGTCATTTATTCTTGAATTTATGTAATGTTGACCTTCAGATGCATTACATTCTTCATCTCTAATGCTGGTTTATCAAAACGCTGTATTAGCTTCTATGTCCCCACCCTTCCCCTGATGCTAACGTAAACCTGAAGTAGGTGCTCTGTGGTAAATCAAGTGACATATATTCTGGATATCTGTAAAAGTTGGAGTTTAGTGACCGGTCTGCTGAAATTGATCAGACTCGACTTTGTTTGGTGAAAGTCTGACTCAGACCCAGACTGAACACACACTCACACACAACAGGAGGTGACGGAGTGTGAGGCTCTGAACAATGACAACTCCTCCAAACAGACAGACAACATTTCTGCTAAAACACAGACTGGGTCGATATTTTGTGTTGATGGATGATCAGTTTGGATCTGAGTCAGAGATTCATGCCGGGCCCGAAAATGGCTGACAGGCCGCTGTTTATGACCGTCTCCCTCCCTCGTCTTTTGATCCGTCTCAGAGTGTGTTTTTATATATATGTGTGTGTGTGTGTGTGTGTGTGTGTGTGTGTGTGTGTGTGTGTGTGTGTGTGTGTGTGTGTGTGTGTGTGTGTGTGTGTGTGTGTTTACAACCAGCGGTCCATTCCAGGATTGAAATTAGTTCCAGCCAGCTCCCCTAATGGCTCCATAGATCATTGCTCTGTTCCATTTAGTAATCAGAGGACAGCTGTAGTCGCGTCCTCCACGCAAGAAAATTACTCACTTTAATGAAGAAACTGTAATTATATTTTCACTGCACAGAGAGGGAGGGAGGGGGTGAGGGAAACGTGGGGGAGGAAAACCCTGCTGTGAGAATGAGGGCAAACACATGATGATTGACTGTTACAGTGAACCAGAGTGATGCAGGACGAGTGTGTCGCTGCAGATCCTGTCTGCTGCCTGTCCGTCTTTTTTACAGGGTTGGGTTTAGGGGCGGACACTACAGCCTCAGTTCAAGTATCTTTATAGAGCGCTGCTGTAATTAAATGCTTTATCTTAGGTGGGTGCAGCATTTTGGTTGAGTTCAGTCAGCATCACTTTAGTCAAAATTAATTATTTATTATGAGTAAACATTTTTTACTTTGGTGGTATGACTCTGTCCTGAGGGTTCCCTGCCCTTCCATGTGCTTGCACGGAGTGGCTCCTCCCCTCCCTTTCATGCGGAGACATGAGGAGCCGGGCAGAGAAGCAGCAGCAAATAAATACGATTAAGATAAATATAAATATCCCCGCACAGAACAGAGCAAGCATCAGTGACAATACATACGACACTGGTAAGATCAGACACAACATGAACAGGAGGAGTTGGGGTGGAGGTGGGTTGCAGAGTGGTTACAGCAGGCAGAGGAGCGGTTTAAATAGGGCGCCATTTTGACATTAGCCAATAGGATGTGAAGAGGGTGATTCCCTGAGCTGTCAGCTGACTGAGGGCGGGCTTAAGATCAGCTGACTGTAGCCTTTAGCTTGACTCCGTGACCTGCCTGAACTACCGCTATCCTTCATTTCGATGCACCATGCTGAGGAGAGCTTCATCCATCTCCCATCCTTATGCACCACTTTAACATTAACATCGTAGGACCCACCAGCCTTTATAGAGGGATCAATTAGCTCAAAGGTTATTGATTTTCTTGATTGGTTGTGGAAAATGCAGAGCCGGGTCTGTGATAGAGCTCTGCACCAAAGCTGGGCGATAACATGTTCCTCTCAGGCTGACACACTGGAGCCATAACTCTTCCTCCTGTCTGAGGGTGAGAGTGAGCTAACCTGATCAGACACATTAGCTGTGTGTTCGCAGGCAGAGCGTTCACACAGTTATATTTATCTGTGTCTCTGTATCAGCTCCCTGCGCCGGCTGTGATAATGAGATGTTTATTCTGCAGCTGCTTTCGATTTCAGCCTAAAAATCAGCTTCTGATTGGACACAGAGCTGACTGTCATCTTCCTCAATTTAACCTGACCACACACACACACACACACACACACACACACACACACACACGGTCGTTGCTGGGCTGCAGCTCTGAGCCCTGCTGGTTGATGTGTATTGATGAATCAGTCTGCTGCCTCTTTGAAAGCCATTGATCGTCCACATTTTACAAAATCTGAGTGGATTTCATGTGGAGAGACACGCTGCCTCCCGGCATGAGAGGATCTGACAGATGTAAACTTTATTTAAAAAGGACCCGGGTCACAAAGAGACACATGCAGCGCTAAAAATAAAGGATTATTTTAGGAAAATGCTAATGAGCGTCAGAGTCAGGTGAGACAAAGACAGGAGACGGTTTGTTGTATTTGATCACTCGCACTCTTCATGTGAGCTTAAATCTCTGCAGACAAACATCCAGCTCTGAGGCCTGAAACCGGCAGATAAAAATGGATTTAGACTGTCACACACTGACTCATCAGCTGATGTTCAGATCTTCACTTTTATGCTAATTTGAAGCACAAACAGTTCTGGACTCTCTGAGCTGGATCTGAGATGGTAGGACTAGCTCTGGGTCCAAAAGAAACCTTTATGGCCCGTATTTCCGTCCTCTGAAGTCCTCAGTTTGTCGCCTTGGTGCAGCAGTCTTTACCCACGATGCATTTTAAGAGCCTGATTTCATTGGGAGATTTGAAGGTAGCTTTTGCACAGTGACTGGTCCTGCTTTGTAGTTCCACACTGATGACAGCGTATCCACGGGGTCGCTAATGCTAATGTAAGAGTTAATGCGTTTGCCTTTGAGCCATCTGCCCTGAAGAGTTACCGCGGGCTGCAGTCATGCCGTTGTTGTTGCTGTAATCTGGCTGGTTAAACATTGGGTTAAACCAAATAACTCAGGCGTACACTTGGAAAATAGTTTGACCCGTCTGTTAACATGGAGGAGGCGGGTTTTATGATCTGCTTCAGGGTCACCTTAGGGGAGCCAAAACCAGATCCTCCGAGAATTGCATGCACCTCGCAAAACGCGCACTGCTTATAGTAGAGTGGTCCACGGAAATGTACAATTTAAAACCCATACAGTTCTTATTTGTTGGGCTTAACAGTCATGAGTAAAGTTCCGAAAGTAATTCTCAGCGGACACACGTCTCCCTCCATGTCAGCGCTCACGTTTGAAGGTCCAGAGGTTCCTCGGCCTGCTGGCGTGTCAGATCTCTCCGAGCTCCGTGGTGTGAGAAGTCAGCCACCAATCTGAGATCCTACTTGAGCTGCGTGACCCGGGTCTCGTTTGCTGTAATAAACACACACTTGCACAATGACACAGATGCACACACACACACACACACACACAGCCTCAGGTCATCCATGCCTCTGCTAGCTGAAGCAGAATGCTCCTTTGAGCCATCAGCGAGGAGGATAAAGACTCTGAGACATGCAACGCTTTCCATGTTTGTCTCTCGGTCTTTCTTCTGTCCGTGTGTACGTTGTTTCTCCTTTTTACGTCTCTTTCAGTGAAACAGAAAAACCTGTTGTTTATCCTCTACTCCTTTTTTTCCCCTGAAATTCTCTGGACAGCCTGAAAAAACTCATTAATTCGCCTGTTAGCCACGTGCGCACTCTTACGGGTTCGATTCTTTGTTCTGTGGCCAAACCGGCTTCACTAAACATGAGAAACACAGTATTCAAAGGTGCACACGCAGCTTTGGAGGCTGTTTATTGATGCATCAGCCCTTGAATTAAGCAAATCTCAGCTGACAATAAAGAAAAGACTGAGCACACCCAAGACCAGCCACCAGTGCGGCTCAGGGTTTTAACAGGATCTGAAATCTCTGTCACTTTGTCGTGTTATGTGTTTGTGATTTATTGGCCCGGGGCTTTATGGAGCTCAGTGGTTGCATCGCTCTGTGGCAGAGAGTCTGAGTGTCTGTATTAAAGGCAGCTTTATATCCTGTAGACGGCAGTCCGAGGAGACTAAAGATTGGAAAAGTGTTTTCAATCTCCGCTCTCTGTGATGGCTCCTAAATGAAACTCGTCCGTTGAATCGAATGTTCTTCTGTCAGCTGAGACGCTCGTGCTTGTTCCCAAAACCACAAAAGAAGAAGAGAAGTTTCTGAGAATTGTGGCTGAAGCTGACATCGATGTGTGTGTTCCTGCTCTCTAAGAGGAAACTGTTCTTCCTCACTGATGATCTCTTTTATTTATGGATCCTCCCTCTGGGTGTAAAGACACTTTTTAACCTTAAATCGACGCAGAGCTCTTTTTTTAGACTCTTTTCAGGAAAGTGTTGGATGTAAGTTTCCAGTTTTTTTCAATTAAAGATGTCCAGCTGGGCATGTAGTCAGAAAAGTTTGACTAAACTATCTGCGTCTTTTGGCAGGTGTCTATTTTTATCAAACCAAACTCTGTTGTGAAAAATGAAGCCAGTGCAGAAATTCGTTGGTTTAATCAAGGAGGAGCTGGGGTGGAGGCGGGTTTCCAAAGTGGTCTGCAGAGGCACATAATGAAATCAGCTGATGTACAGTGTGCTGACTTCAAGGCCTGCCTGAACTAACACCATGCAGTGATACCTCTGATAATCTTTGTTCATTTAGTCTCACACATCTGTGAGTCAGGAGTTATCATCCCACTTTCTCTCAGTGGTCATAAATCATCATTTCTGATGACGGACCGCTTCACTTTTGTAGGTCATGAATAAGCGTCACTGTTATTTTTATCATCAGTGAAAAACTCCCTACTGGAGCTTTAATTGGAAATGTAAAGATCCTGAAAAAAAGGTTTTTAATTATTGCATGAAAAATCGTGATGCTGCAGTGCATCTCTTTTCCCATCCCCGCACTCTGTCAAGGGTCGCCTCCAGCTGCAGCCCCGGGAAAACCAATCATCTGCGCCGTAAAATGCATCAGTGCTGGTGCACAGCCACGAACGATGCGGCGCTGCTCAGATGAGAGAAGTGCACACTGAAAACACAGATGGATTTTTCCGGCTCTAATAGCTGCAGCAGGGGCTGGAATTAAAATGAACTTCATTTATATGTTGGAAGTTTTCGCTCCGGCTTTATGATGAAGTCCCAGGGCGCACCTCTTTTTCTTTAAGACGGAGCAATCTGTTCGCTGTAAACATGAACATTCATTAGACATCTATATCTGTGTGTGTGTGTGTGTGTGTGTGTGTGTGTGTGTGTGTGTGTGTGTGTGTGTGTGTGTGTGTGTGTGTGTGTGTGTGTGTGTGTGTGTGTGTGTGTGTGGGTACAAGCATATGCGTGACCTGCATGCCACCACATACCATCGCATGCCACAGCGCCACATATCTTCATGCATTTTTAAACAGAGTCAAAGGACTCTTTCATCCCAGAGAGACCAAGGGGGAAAATCTGAAACATGTCATGTGATACAAACAGTGACACACAGAGCAGAGGTTATCTTTAAAGGAACAGTCCCCAGAATAATTACATGTGAAGGATATGTTAGAGGTAGAGTAAAAAAGGGGAGAGAAGGAGGAGAGAGGGAGAGGAGAGCAGAGAGGGGAGCAGGAGGAGAGAGGAGAGCAGGGAGAGGAGAGAGGAGGGCAGAGAGGAGAGAGAGGGGAGCAGGGAGAGGAGAGAGGAGCTGGAGGAGAAAAGAACAGGAGGAGAAGAGAGGAGAGCAGGGAGAGGAGTAAGAGGAGAGAGGAGGGCAGAGAGGAGAGTGGAGAGAGGAGCAGGAGGAGAGAGGGAAGCAGGGAGAGGAGAGAGGAGGGCAGAGAGGAGAGCGTGAGGAGAGAGGAGCAGGAGGAGAAAAGAACAGAAGGAGAAGAGAGGAGAGCAGGGAGAGGAGCAATCCCCAGAATAATTACATGTGAAGGATATGTTAGAGGTAGAGTAAAAAAGGGGAGAGCAGGAGGAGAAGAAGAGAGGAGAGCGGGGAGAGGAGCAAGAGGGGAGAGGAGCAGGAGGAGAGCAGGGAGAAGAGAGAGGAAATGGAGAGAAGGGAGGGGAGAGAGGAGGGCAGAGAGGAGAGTGGGTGGAGAAGAGAGGAGAGCAGGGAGAGGAGAGCGGAGGGCAGAGAGGAGAGCGGGAGGAGAGAGGAGAGCAGGGAGAGGAAAGCAGGAGGGCAGAGAGGAGAGCAGGGAGAGGAGAGCAGGAGGAGAAGAGAGGAGAGCAGGGAGAGAAGCAGGAGAAGGAGAGAGGAGAGCAGGGAGAAGAGAGGAAATGGAGAGAAGGGGAGGGGAGAGAGGAGAGCAGGAGGAGAAGAGAGGAGAGCAGGGAGAGGAGAGCAGGAGGAGAAGAGAGGAGAGCAGAGAGAGGAGCAAGAGGAGAGAGGAGCAGGAGAAGGAGAGAGGAAAGCGGGGAGAAGAGAGAGGAAATGGAGATCAGGGAGAGGAGCAGGAGGGGAGAGGAAAGCAGGGAGAGTAGGAGGAGGAGGAGAGAGTAGGAGGAGGAGTCAGGTTGTGGTATTAGTGCATGTCTGAAAAAGCCAAAGGTCAGACTGAGCAGGAGTATAGAGTCTGTGTTGATCACAGGGACTAATTGAACGTGTATCACCTCCTCCTCCTCCTCCTATCATGTGTAAACTTAGATCAGCTGTTGGTATGAAATGTTGACACTGAGGTGAGATGAAGCACTGAAGCTGATGGTGTACAAACTGGAGGAAGATAAAACAGGTGGATCAGTAAAGAAGTAAACAGGACGGAGAAGCAGCGTCTGTTTTGGGGCGGTTTCAAACTCACTGCGGTGGTTCGTTTTCTTTGCAGGAAAGTGAATCAAAGTAAAAACTGTGTGAGGTAAAAATGAGCATCTGCATGTTGGCTGATAAAGCAGGAAACTGGAGCAGACCTCATTTTGGACCAATAAAGTCAATTTCTGGTTGAAGCCGGGGCTCCTAAACGTGTGTGACAGGCGAGCGCGCAGCAGACCGCTCTGCTGTTACTGGAACATCATCTCGCTCGCCGCTTTAATCTGCGTCTCTGCGGGGACGCTCAGCAACACAAAGGGGCGACGCCGGGCTGCAGATGAAACTCGCCTTCACAATCACAACATCATAAAAAAACAACAAATCCAAAAAAACATCAGACCGGTATCGATCAAACCGGGAGAACAAGCGCCAAGTTTATTTCTTCATTTTAGTGAGACAGCAGCTCTCAGCATCAATCAGAAAAACTGCGGATGACGACTCGGACAGCAGGTGTATTTTTAAAACCTGTGTTTACATGAACATGTCTTTGTTATAAAGCATAGAGACACAGCAAAAGAAAGAGAGAGAGAGAGAGAGAGAGAGAGAGAGAGAGAGAAATGTTTGAAAGCTCCTCTCTAGTCACATAAAACTGCTTTTATACACTGAATACTAAAAGATCTATAGGAGCCGCTGATCTCATCTGTCTTTGGATAATTAAACACCATTTCACATCAGTCCTTTTACCTTATCTGGTGTGTCATCTCACCTGTCAGGATCTAATCTGTGATCATCTTTTATCTCGCTTCACTAACCTTCAGCGTCCGATCTCCAATTAACCCTTTAAATGTGGTTCAAGCTGTGGCTGAGTTTGGGTGTCAAAATGTAAGAGGTAGCTCTGTGAAGCCAAAACCCCACAATAGAGTGACAGATTAGGATTATGTTTATTTGCGGGCAGTTATAACTGATAATAATCTGTTTATTGTGGCTGAAAGCAGCAAGAAAACCAACCTTGCTGTGTCTGTTTTACGACCATCCACCAGGGGGAGACAGTGAAACTCAAAGTCTGAGCTCAGGTTTAGTGCCGAAGACAATGCAAAGACAAGAGTGTAGTAATTGGGACGTGAATGGGTCGGGTTCGAGCCCGGCCCCGACCCTGTGCTGCATGTCAACCCCCCCAGTCTCCCATCTCTCCACTTTGTCCTCTCAATTAAAAAAGAGTGGAGTTACTGCTAATCAAACAGAGGTTGTTGTTACCCTCTATGCATTAGATCTTTGCTGCTGCTCTCCCTGCCTTGGCTGCATGTGAAAGCGAGGAGAGGCTCTCAGAGCGGGGCTTTGGACCAATCAGAATCAAGCTCTTCATCGACCACATCACAGTAGTAAAATGAAACATTTTGAGGTTCAGAAATAAAGTTCAAAACCTGTAGTTGGTGCACAGCTGTGAATCAGAAAGACCTTCAGCCCAAAGTTTGTTGTCCTGGCGCTGACTCCTCTCTCCTCTTAAAGCCTTGTCTCTCTCTGACAGATGTGCGGACGCTGAAGGAGTCTAACACAGAAAGAGCAAAGAAAATCCTGTCAGTTTTCACAATAAACAGCCGGTTCAGAGTCTGAGCGGCAGAAACACAGCTACACGATCATCGAATTCTGATTCCACAGAGAGAGCACGAAACTCACAGAAATAAGACCAAACCAACGGGATTTAAGAGAGGAAATCTAATCTCTCAGCAGCACACCTCGAAAACATTCTCCTCCTCGGGTTTGAAGCTGTCTGCAGGCTGCAGGTGTAACGCCTAAAGAGGAGCTCTGTCTGGAGTCACAGTGAAGGGAAATATGGATGAATGCGGCTCTTTAAAACCCTGTAAATGTAGGACTAGGCAGGATTGTAGTCCAGTTATCAAATATTGGATCCTACCAGACACGAGTCCTCAATGTCTGAATACGAGTCTGAGGCACCAGAGGGGAGTTTACTTTGAGTTGGGTGTTAAAACCTGGACTGACTGTTTAGGACCCTTTGGATGTGTAGAAGCACATCCAAAGGGTCCTAACCACCGAGGATGCTGTGATCCACCGAGGATGCTGTCACCATAGCACTCTACACCGCGCTGAGCCATCTGGAGCACCTGAGGAACTGTGTGAGGATGCTCTTCCTGGACTTCAGCTCAGCTTTCTACCACGTCATCCCGGAGATCCTGATCCAGAAACTGTCCCACCATAGAGAGCATCCTGGCGTTCTGCATCACAGCTTGGTATGCGGGGTGCTTTTGAGCAGCAGCTGCTAGAGAGTTAGCTGTAGCTCCCCCTGAGAGCTGATTCAGCACTTTTAAAAACTGACATTCAGAGATTATGAATCCAAAAACGAAACAAGAGCTTGGGCGTCTGCTTATTGGAAGATTTGTTCTTCCTTAACTGTTTCCATTTAGTTCTACGACTTAAGATCCACCAGAAGTAACTTAAACTTCAAAATAAAAGCGTAGTTTGACGTTGAAAGAAAGAAAACCTAAATGCAAAACAGAAAAGATATCAAAATAAAAGCATGAAAAGCAATCATATTATGAGGAAATCCAAATAAGTTTCATCCAGGGCTGATGATGAAGACGAATCATAGATTTGAATATTATTAGAAATAGATAATGACGTCTGAGTTAATTGTGTTTATTAGTGAAGGTAATGACGTTATATGTTGCTCTACTTTTGTCTTATTTTCTCTTAATTTGACTGATTTTTAAGTTTTTCTTCAATATTGTGGTAATATAAGATATAATATCTTAATGGCCACAGTAATCATGATATTTTGACGCCTTTAAACAGTTAAATTCTTTATGAAGAGAGACTTTTAATCTGCAGTTTTTTTTGAACAACTCTTATCCATCCTGACTGAATTTTGTGTTCTCTAAAAATGTAATTATCACACAGGTGCAAACAAGACATCCTCTGTGCTGCGTTAAAAAAGAAAAGATGAATGGAGAAGCTCATGTGGAGAATAAGAGAAACTCTTCATGTGTCAGGAGAGAATGATTAAAGAGGAGGAGGAGGAGGAGGTCATGATAAAATCATGAAGACAGGAACATGCCCGAGCTCATGTTCCTGCTGACTTTCAGAGTCCCGCTTCACGAGGGATCCTGGAAGAGCAGCCTGTTGAAATTCAGATCACGTTCCACTGCACATCTCCCAATTCCAGCCAGAACCTACAGCAGCCATGTTTGTGTGCAGAGGAAGTCACACACTTTACACTGAGACAGCCAGTTTTCACAGAGAGATGCGGATCGCTGCGTCTGCTTTTCATTCAGACTTGTCTTTGTGTGCGCTGAAGCTGCTGCGAATAAACACCGATTGCTGAAGTGACAGTTAATGAGGTCCTGTGGTGACGGAGGGCGCTCAGAAAATCCTCCCGTGTTAGAAAGAGGAGATAAACACGAGCTGCTGATTACGCTTCATTAATTGGCGGAGTCTTATAAATAAACTGCAATTGGTGTTTTGCTGTTTTTTTTAAAAAATCAACTCTTCACCCAGATTAAATAAAAACCAGAGACGAGGAGCTCTGGAGATGAAGATGAAGCCCCCCTCGTCTCTGCCCCCCAGTGCTCACATCCGGCTCCACTGTGAGATCTTTTTATTGTCTCTATTTGGAGAATGAATGAGCGCTTAGAGATGAGTCACTGAGGGAAGATGACAGCCACACATCTGGAGTCAGGAAATCACAGAGAGGATTTGATCTTCAGTTAGCAGAGGGTGGAGGGGAGAAACAGACCAATCAATTCACAGCAAAAACCTTCTGATTGGTGTTCAAGCAGCACTGCAGCACCGTAGCTGTTTCATTTTCTGCATTTCTGTCAGTGTGGACAGATGTGTAGATGTCTTCACTGAGCTCGTCTGCAAAGTGATTCTCCTTCAACCTCAGATGTTTGCTTTCATCATGTTCTGTATGAGCTTATGTTTTTATGTTCTGCTGATGTAGTTATTTTTGCCCCTGGCTGTTTGCTCACAGTAAATGTTCTCCAAATATTACCTGCTGCTTTCCTCTCTGTTCACTCTGACTTCTTGCAAAACATTCACTTGAGGGTTGGCAGGAAAAAGTCTGGGTGAAGTCTGGGTTAAACTCTCAGCTGTTAGTGTTCACAGTTCTACTAAAGAGGATAAGACTAAGAAAAATAATGTTTAAAAAAAGCCAAAATTTAGACTTTAATCTCAGAAATCTGAGTCTTTAATCAGAATCAGAAAGTCATAATTCTCTTAAAATTCTGGAAACAATAACTACTAATCTTAGAATTAAAAGAAAAACTCAGAAATGTTCATTTTACTTCAGAATTGTAACGCAGAATTCTGAGAATTAAATTCCGACTTTTGGGTCAGAATTCTGATTTGGGTCAGAATTCTGATTTTAATCTCTAATTTAAAAGTCAAATTAGAATTCAATTTAAAATGTTGACTTTCTGAAATTTTTAAAATTCTCACTTGCTTGAAACTTTCTTAAGTAAAAATTCAGATTTGTGATTCTATGGAAAAGGGCAGAATAGTGATTTTAACTCAGAATTCAAGCTTTAGAGCAAAAATTCAGATTCTGAAAATAAGTCCAATTTCGGATTTCTAATTTATGAATCTGAAAAAGAGAATTTTTAAGTAGAAATTCTAAATTCTGACTGAAACCCCCAAGTTTTTAGAAAACATCAGGATTCTGAGAAAAGAAGCCAAATCCTGATTTTCTCAAAAAACTCTAACAGTCAATATTTGTTACTATTTATGTAGAATTCAGACTAAATAGATCTACATCTAATTCTCCTACCCTCCACTAAGTATGACCCAAAATTTCTCTTTGCTCCATAAACAGCTTTTCTTCATATCTGCCTGTTTCATTTGTTTGAAACATGTCGGACATTTTTTCAAAGGTGAATGTGTTTGTCCGTTTTTTAAATTCCCTGATTTTTAAGAGAGTCGAGGATCTCCAGTGTTTTTCCTGTGACGCAGCAGATCTGATTTGGCCCCAGTCCCATCAGGTGGCATTGTGTTGACATGCAGCCTTTTGGATCTGGTGGGGCAGCAGATTGTGTGTACAGCAGGTTGTTAGGAGGGTTCAGGTCAGCACAGGCTTCCGTCCACTCAGTACTAACACTGCAGTGTTTCCCAAACTAGAGAGCTCAGCCTAAAGAGGAAGAGTATCAGCATGTTTCAGCTCATTATTCCACTTTTCATTCCTGTACATGTTAGAGTGATTCTGAGCTGCTGGGCTCAGTTTGAGGGCTCACAGGCATAAAACGTCAGGGGTAATCTCATGGATAGAGCACAGTACACATACTCAAAGCTGTTTCATTTCCACTGCTATCATAGGAATTTTTTCTTTGACCCTTTAGTCTTTTATTTTGTAACTGAAGAGGAAGAGGAGATAATGAAGAAGGGAAACCTGATATCTCAGTGTGGAACATGAGTGCTGCTGATTGTCCCAAACAAACAAACAAACAAACAAACCAGTGCTGTGAAAGAAAGGTCTGCAGTCTCCTCATGACAGCAGAAGTAGGTCATTTTGCAAAAACTTCTGTTTATAGAACCTGGAAAATCTTGACGTTTTATAACTCCAGAGCATCTTCTGCCTCTCACTGTGTAGGAGCGCAGATACACCAGAAACTTAACACACTCAGAATAAAAGTTAGAGTCAGAAGTTGGGGCTGCGCTGCCAGAGAGTCTGAAAAACAACACTGTATAAATACAGTTATTATAAAAACAACACTGTATAAATATATAGTTATTATCAAAACAACAGGAGTTACAAACTCAGGCCTGTTCTTAATCATTGAATAGTGGATGTGTTAATTATGGTAAGAATTTTTAAAAATCTTGTCATTAATTTAAATTTTGTTTATTAAAAAAATCAAAAATACATAAAACTTCCTTCATGATCTCCTGACTAAAGATGATGCTGAGACATTTAGCTCATTGAGAGGCAGCATGACTTCACCTGGTGCCTCTAGGGGGCGCTTCAGCTGTGAGTTTGGGTCAGATTGGAGTTTGCATGGCGAAGATAAAACAACTTCCTGTTTCATGAAACACCGGAGTTTGACAGCCTGTTTTCCGTACGATTATAAGAAAACATCTCACAGTTTTAACTCATTTGGTGTCTGAAGAGGAGCGGGGAAAGGAAAACTCTTGTTCTGTCTGCCTCCTCTCTAAACACGAGTCTGTCGAATTACAATGAATAACAACCAATGTTTTTTAGACTAGAGACCAAGAAGTGGATTTAAACTCTGACGGAACTTCCATATTGACAAAATCTCCCTTGTCTTACATCGGTTCAATAATACAAGTTCTCCATCGACTGTGGGCTATACTGAGTGTCAGATTAAATCACAGTGGGAAAATATCAGGAATTTTAAATGTTGAAAACATTTTTGTCTTGTTATCCTGTACATGGTCAGAGGACTTAAAGCTGCAAAACTTATTTCTAATTCACAACAGCGGCTCTGGATTTGGCTCGGAGTACAGGCGTGAAACATCAGGGATCGTCTCCTCTTTTATTCTTAAATCAAAAAAAGAAAGAACACTCTGAAATGAAAGATTTCATTAAGTTAAGGACGCTGGTGAAACAAGGGTTGGAGAGGTCATGACTTTGGGACTGTCACTTTATACCGAGCATGAACATCCATTAGAAGTTGTAACACTCACAGAACAAAGTTACATCATGTACTTTTACGGCGGCTGCTGCTACACGCTGATGATGTTATGATGTGATCATATCTGGGGACCTGAGATAAAAGAGTTTAGTGTGTCTCCGGGGCTGAAATGATTCCTGGGTTCACAAGGGGAGCAAGGACTGTAAAAATGGCTTCAAAGGAAATCTGCTGGATGAAGCCCTTCAAAGTCGCAGTGATAGTACAAAGCGTCTTTGAGAAATAAGAAGTACCAAGATGGTTTCTGGGAGGTCTGTCATCATCTATACATCAGCAGGCTGGAGCTCGTCATTTCTGCTCAGATTAAGTTTTGGTTTCTAAATCTGAACTTTGTGTTGTACAAGTCCTAACAGCAGCTTCCTCATCCTTCTCATCGACCACGCACTGGAAACTCTGTGGTGTCTCTTGAATCTCAAAGTCACGCGTTTGTGTTTTCAGGTTTGTCTGGAAATCCCGTCGATTTGGAGAAACGCCATGCGGCGTTCGGCAAGAACTTCATTCCTCCCAAGAAGGCCAAGACATTCCTGCAGCTGGTGTGGGAAGCCCTACAGGATGTCACGCTCATCATCCTGGAAATCGCTGCCATCATCTCACTGGGCCTGTCCTTCTACCATCCACCAGGGGGCGACAGTGAAGGTCAGTAATATCAAAGTCTAAACTGGGAAAAATACTGCAAACAGAAACCCTCAAAAGCTGCAAAACTAAAGTGAAATTCTAGAAATATTAATGAAAGATTACACAAAGTAAATAAAAGATAACTGAAGTGAATTAAACACAATGTGTCCTCGTCTTTTCGCAGCATGCGGCCAGGTAGCAGGGGGTGTCGAGGACGAGGGAGAGGCCCAGGCTGGCTGGATAGAGGGCGCCGCCATCTTGTTTTCTGTGATCATTGTGGTTCTGGTGACGGCCTTCAATGACTGGTCCAAAGAGAAGCAGTTCCGTGGGCTTCAGAGTCGCATTGAGCAGGAACAAAAATTCACTGTCATCCGCAAAGGCCAGGTGATCCAGATCCCTGTGGCTGAGCTCGTGGTTGGAGACATCGCTCAGATCAAATACGGTACGAACGTTTAAAACCGACCAAAAGAGGACTGACTCACTCTGGTTTTAGTTCATGCTGACTTTTTCTGGATAAGAAAGTTTATGAACCATTTCCTCATGTCTGTAGATAAAGGGGAAATTAATCCTTCTCTAGAGTTACACAACTCAGGAACTTGACTATTGTTAAAAATAAGATTGAACACTGAAGAATCCAGACGTTTAACAAGAGGAACTAAGGGGAATAATCGAATCAGGGAAAAGGGCTGAATGTGACTCATAAAGTCAAGTCAAGTCAAGTCAAGTTTATTTGTATAGCACATTTCAGCAGCAGGGCAATTCAAGGTGCTTTACATGAAAAAAGCAGGCAAAACATTCAACACAATTTAAAAAGTAAAAACAGCGTAAAAGACATTTAACAGATTAAAAGTTACATTCAAAGCTAAAATAAGATTGGAGATAAAAGAAAACAAAGGTTAGATTCAGGTTTGATTTAATGATAGGCCACAGCAAACATATGCGTTTTCAGCTGTGATTTAAAAGAGCTGAGAGTTTCAGCAGACCTACAGTTTTCAGGGAGTTTGTTCCAGATATGAGGAGCATAAAAACTAAAAGCTGCTTCTCCACGTTTAGTTCAATGCAGTACCATATGATACAATTAATACAAGGAAGTAATTACAAATAATGTACCAACAAACAGTAAACTACAGTACAATGCCATACAGTTATTTTAGATACCATACTTTCTACACCTGTGTTTTTACCTGTATATTGTAGGTGTAATTAGAAGGATTAGAAAATGTGATTTCAGATTACTGATGAAGTCTCTGTGAGAGAAGTTTGCAGGAAAGTTGAAAACATGAAAAGATTTCATAAAAAAAATGAAACAAACTCTCTGACTGATCTGCCTGTAGGAGACCTGCTGCCTGCCGACGGGATCCTGATCCAAGGCAACGATCTGAAGATCGACGAGAGCTCTCTGACGGGAGAATCCGATCAGGTCCGCAAGTCTTTGGAGAAAGACCCCATGCTACTGTCTGGTGAGTGAACGCTTACAGTCACGTCTCAGGGAGGAGCATGAATGAAGCGGTGAAGCTCAGAAGTCAGCTCGTTTCTAGATTTCTCCATCAGTAGGAGATTTACTATTTATCACAGAAATTCAGGCGATCAAACTCGTTCAAATGTTGAAAAGTTAAAGTAAAAACTACCTCTGGAGGAATAAGTTCCACCTGTGACTCAAAGCTTGTTGAATCCCCTCAGGAACCCATGTGATGGAGGGATCAGGCAGGATGGTGGTGTCAGCGGTCGGCCTCAACTCTCAGACCGGCATCATCTTCACTCTTTTGGGCGCCAGCGAGAACGATGAGGAGAAGAAGGTCAAGAAAAGTAAGACATGAAACCCAAAAACGTTTGTAAAAGAAGACATGTTGAAGTGTTAAGGGTCACACATGGACAAAAAGTGTGTAAAGTGTTTTTGGGAGGAAAGTTTGGCTAGAAAGATGGCTACCCTGGTGTCAGCTACTGAATATTTCTACTCTACTGTATCAACAGTGCAGAATGGAAATATTTGCACGTTTTTATCAGCTGGTGTTGATTTGAAGTTTCCTCTGTTGTACTAGCCGACTCTGTCAGCAGGTAGAGTTCATCCAGTCTGAGCTGTATACAGCAGAGCTGTTTGAAGGGTCTTAATTTAATCTTTTAACTCAAAGAGCACTTAAATTTGATCACAAAAGCATCATCAGTGAATAAATGAGACCATAGATGAGTTCAGCAGCAGAGAGATTCAAGTGTCTGATCAAGGTGGATCTTTACAACTGCAGCAAGTTTACAAGTTTTCCCCATACTGCTCAAAAAAACCCAACGCAGGCAGTGATTTTTATATTATGGCTAAACAATCAAATCAGATATACCAATGGTTTTCATAGAGCTTACTTCTTTTTGTTAGGCTACCAAATAACACAAGGAATAAATAGTTCCTCCCTGTGATAAAAAAAACGTTGTAGTTTTTATCTTTATTGCCATTACGGGAAATTATTTGGCAAGACTGCTGATATTTTTTCAAAAAGCATGTTAGCCGCTTGGTTATGATATCTATAGACGTGTTTCAGCCTATAAGAGGGCTGTCCATGGTGGAGAATCAGATATAAACTCAATCAAAGTGTGAGACAAACTGCTCAAAAGGCTTCCTTAAAAAAATTGTTCAATATATTTAAGTGACAAGTTGCCCTAATCAATTTCATTTAGCCCTGTGTACATTGTAAACTAAAGATGGACACAACTTGACAGGCAGTCGTAGTGAACAACAATGTAGGACTGAATTCATGACGGTCAAATGACAAGCACAGTCTTAACTGCTGTTGTTTACAACTTGATATTGTTGTGTTTACAATATCAGCCTCAAAAGTAGAAAAGTACAACTTACCAACTCACTGCAAAACCCACTTGCTTCATGAAACTGGCAGCTTTTCAGTGATAAACTTAGTTATATACTATATATGGACACTGTGTCTATGTACACATTATTTAGCTCGGTACAATGTGAACTTACAGTAAAATCCACTTGCTGTGTTAGACTAAAAGCTTTCAGGGAATAAACTCTGGGGGTTTTCTATCCCACTGAGAAAATTATTGTATTTTCTGAAAATGAAAGTAGCATATGTACAAATTCAAGTAAGTCTTGTTATGCATACACACAATCTTTGTTTTGGTATATCGGCCAATCAGAGGCAATCTCAGCAGAGCAGTGGAGGTAATAAAACTTGTAATAAAATTTGTGTTGCTGACACAGGAAACCTGCGCAGGCCTATTTTCCTCCACATGGAGCACCAACAGGCATTAATGAGGGAATAGATAAAGACCTGGATGGATAAGCAGAATCAATAACAACACTGGCCAGTGGTATCAATAAAACCTTATCAATCCCCATCCCTACAGCAGAGCAAAGCTCTCCTTTAGTGCATGTATGCACTGAATGAGGCTGCACTGGCAGAAGAACTTAACTTTCAAAGTCATTATTGAATGCAATGAGTAATTTACTGCTTCTGTTCATTACAAGGACTATCAGTATTGATCGGTCATTTGTTTCACATTACCTTACAAAAGCTGATTAAATATGCAAGGGTCATTTTTTAAGCCACACTGTTTTCACTTGATACTACTCTCGGTAACTTTAATCTAAAATCTTCGCCTTGGCTTTAACAATACTTGTCATTTATGCATTCAGTCTGCCACCATCATCGCAGAAAACTGATAATTAGCGGATAGAAAGATTGACAGGCATAGATACAGTTAAGATTTCAGTTTTTGCAAAACAAATGCATCGCTGGGATCATTATTTTCAGTGAGAACTCAAAAATAACTCCAAATTAGAACAACTAAATCCACCACATTGAAAAGAATCTGTCAGGTAGTTCATCATTGCCACATCATGGTCTTATATATTCACAGCCGCTTTACAAAGGCATTGATCAGATAATGTGATGTTGGTTTAAATGCTTATAAAAATTTTACCATGTTGGATTTTTTTAAGCGGAACCCTTCAAAAGCCAAAGTCAAGATGATCCTCGCACTATCACAGAGCGATTTGATGTAAACCAACAGGCTTCTGCAGTCGGTCTCTATTGCTTTTGATTTGCTTGTGATCATGCTAACCCCCTTTTAACCATGTATGTTTTCTTTAGTTTGTTTTTGTCTCATCATTTGTTTTACTGGCTAAAGTTTGAGTTTGTCAGGCATTCATTGTGAAATGGCTGAATGAACCAGCTCAGCTGAGAGAGACGCTTAGGTTTACATTCGGCCTTCTGTCACCAACTTCAAAAACTCACAGAAATGTTGAATTCCTAATGAGGGGAACCACAGGATACTGGACCCAGTAATAGAAACATTTACTTAAGAGAAAACCGTCTGACAAGACAACATACTCACTCTGTACACGTTCCTACTTGCCAACATTTTACCATCAATAGGTCCTCACAAAGATAGAAAAATACCATTAAAGAATTTCTCCCAACAGAATATTTGATCCACAGGTTCCAACCATTAAAGCAAACTGTCCAATAAGCAGAAATGTCCACTGACAAAATGTATTCCTTTACTCTTGGCAGCTGCCTTAATTTAGTAAGAAGTCTAACCATTACCCTCAAAACAAGCCATCAAACTGAACAAATGTCCATATTTTGCACACATGTATTTCCCCACTTACCAGACCCAAAACAGCCATAGGTCCTCACAAAGATGGAAAGACAAGTACATAATTGCAAAATGGATAATCTTACCCCTAAAGCTAGCCTCAATTCATCAATCCAAACCTTGTTTTAACATATCTCAAAAAATAAATAAATAAATAACTGGGCGAAATAAAATGTCTTCAGATTGCACAGAATGCCCCCCTGATGAAGTCTGTATCACCTTTAGGTCCTCACAAATGTACGACAACAAGAACACCAATGAGATGGATTCTCACGGTTCTTACAGCAGATTGAAACCAAACCCTATTCTCACCATTGACCTTGAATCAAGCAGTCCAACAAAACAAAAAGTCCCCACTTCACAAACGTGTCCCCACCTACCAAGTCTTTACTAGAGATGTGTCCTCACAATGACAGAAAAACAAGCAAAACATGAAACACTGTGTTGTGTCTCTTGTGTTCCATTAACAACAGACACAGAGCCGCTTTTGCCGTCACACATGGGTGCATCAGCCCTCTGAACACACACTAAGGCATTCACACACGCATACACACCTTAATGCATTCATGTAAAGTCACACCCACCGGTTATCTTACAAAAATAAGAGCCCGTGAGTGCAAACACTGAGACACACCAAACACACACACAGACACACTTGTTAAGGCTCGGTATCATCAATCACAAACCACCAGCTGAATAACAAAGGGCTGCGTGTGTGTGTGTGTGTGTGTGTGTGACTGCTAGTGCACACGCGCATGTGTGTGGTCATGCTGACTTTGACCTTGTTGAAACCTCATTTCACAATAAAAGGTAAACAGCACCATGTGAGGATGATAAATGTCCCTCAGAAGGAAAATGCACCTGTTCCATCGTCACATCCCTGTGTCCAATCAATACACAAAAACCATATCAGTGTTACACCATTAGATACATGACCACTGTACTGCACTTTTAAACACACAGTTTTCTTAAAATCATTCAGTATTTTTAAAGATTTGTGTAAATTAAGGGAATTATTGCAGAGAAGATCAATCGGCAGTTTAAAATTTAAACTGGGTCCAATAGCTCCAGATCTTGACTCCACCAAGATCTTTTTTTAAGTTAAATCAAGAACAAACTAACAGCAGTACTCCTTCCCTAAAAAGAAACTGGGGACAATTTGTGTAACTAAAAGCTTCTAACATTAACCCTTTGGACTGACGGTCTTTGTATTCCAAACAAGTGTCTGTGGGACATGTCGATACAACTAGTTATTTGGTCATACATCAAAAGACTAAATTTATCACATTTCATTATCTGAGAAAGTGAGAAGTATGTTAAATAGATGGTATTCCAAATATATCCAAAATATTTCCAAATTCCAATATTTCCAAATATATCCAAAACACTGCATGAAGCAACTCAAAGTTACATCTGTCCATGGTACGATGGTGGCTAAAACTGCTAAATTTTCATTTGCAACATTTTTTCAATCAAGCATTCAAAAAGTTGAATGTTTCATTTATTCATGTTGTAGAAAAGGTTTAACTCAACTGTCATTGCACGGCTGAAAAACTAATACAATCACATGCAGCTTAACATTAGAAGAGAAAATACGAATGTGAAAGTATGTGCTTGCTAGCAAAATGTGTGCATGTTAACAAATCATGAGGACAAAATGGAAATATGTCTGTGCCACTGGAGCATCACATGTACACATAAATCTATAAAAAGGCATACTTAAAATTCATTCATAAAAGCAGAGTCCTGTGTGGTGATGGTGATTATCTTGTGTACCCAAAATAATAACTTGTGCACACAAGCAGTGTCCATCTGAGTCATCATAACAGTTACCATATTGACTCAGATATCAGATAAGGTTTTTTTTTGTTAGTTTTTTTTGTGTGTTTTTTTTTGTCAAAATACATCTTAAAAAAAGTGAGAATGTCTTATATTCTAAATTAAATTCTTAAACCATTAAGTGTGGAAACTGTTGCAAACAACATATTATTTTTGAGCAATATCAGCTCTGAGAATAGACCTGTAGGATGTACCAGCATGCTGTAAAATCCACTCGCTCCGTGAGACCGTAAGCTCTCTGAAAGTAGAATCTGTGATATCCAGGGGCTTTTCTGTCTCACAGAGAAGACTGCCCAGATCTAATCCTTTTTTAAAAAAGGGTAAGTTTTGATGATTTTTATATTAGTTTAGTGTGAGTGTCATTTCTGTTGTTAACATATTATGCAAAATGAAGGAAGACAACTCAATTGTCTGTGTCTACCAATCAGAGGCTTTATCTGTGATCAGACGTCACAGTCTGCTCTCAGTTTAGAAATACAAAATATCAAACTGTTTTGAACAGATTTATTCTATTCAGCTTATTCTAGTATCAGTAGATCTGTGCTCTGTCTGCATTCCAGTAAGTGGAACGCAAAATTAGTTTTTATTTTATCCCATTCAAATAACAATTTCATTATAAAATACGAAAACTTTATTATTAAAGCAACATTAAAAACATCCATAAGCTTTTTTTTTAGCCTTTTCTATTATTGTTTTTAGTGAAAATTGCTCTCTGTGTAAAACAAGTTTGATATTTAAAAATATTCTCTTAAATCTTTTAGATATTTTGAAAGGCAGGTCAACTCATAATCGAGGTTGTCTTGTGTGTGCATCCTGACAGTATTTTGGCCGGTAAAAAAAAACCATAATTGTCTGTTGAATTTTTTCAATGTACAAACTCAGCCAGTTAAAAAAATTTCAGACCTTTCATACTAACTGAATATCTATTATTCAGCCTGAATATCTATGTGTATTGTAATCAGAATGAACAGTACTTCATAGCCAAAATAAAAGGATGGTACTCAACCATCTTCAGTTCACAAGTTAAATCACCACCTTTGCAGGACTTAGGGGCTTCCTATAAACACCATACATAACAAGTATAGCTCAAAACAAACTGGCTTCTTCGAGACCTTTACCACAACAAGTTCAATTCAAGTCAATTCTTCCTGTTGGCAAATGAACTAGTGAGAGAAACCCCAAAACTTGATTTGCATGAAGGAAGTCGAGTTAGAAACCTTTAAAGGCCTAAAAATCTTCACACCAAATCAACAGTAACTCTACCGTTTGTTTCTGTTTTGCAGATCATTATGAATCAGCTGTTTAATGGTCAAATTAGTCTCTGAATGACTTTGACATTTCTCAAATGAACTCATCGATTACCTGATCAGACCTTTTATAAAGGATTCAGGCCATTGGTTCTCCACAGCAGGAAGTCTTGCGTCTCTCTCTTCTGATTGGTCCATTCCTGCCCACAACACACACACAACACACACACACCTGTGGGTTTCTATCAGTTTGACTTTGTGTTCTCCCTCAGTTTGTTGTTTTGATCTTATTTTTCCTTTGAGCCATCTTATCAGCATTCCGCCCTCTCTCTCTGTCCGAACAGGTAAAAAACAAGGACCCCCCGAAAATCGCAACAAAGGTAACCCCTCCATTCATCCATCTGTCCCTCTCTGTCCCTCCATCCTCCCTGTTATTCATCCCCTCCTCACCCTCCACCCGGCGGCAGGAGGGGGGTGTCCAGTCCATCTCCCTTTCTCTCTCTCTGCTCTTTAAAGGGGGACGCTCTCTCGCCTTGCTTTACCTGTGAAAGGGTGCAATTCTCAGCCTTCAGTCTCTGTTAGCCAATCACAGCCTGAACAGTTACCACGGTAATCACTACAGTGACCATGGGATTATATTTGCACCTCAGACTTCTGAGAGCATGTTGGGACATTCTGAAAATAGGAAAGGAGTTTTTGAAACAACATAAATTATGTTTTGTTGAAAAATTATCAATGAAAGAATAACTAAGAAACAGTAAGAATATGTCTGCCACACCCCTCTGATAATGCGTAACTTTTTCCTTTAAGATATATTGAAGAGGGGGTATTATGCTTTATATCGTCCCTCTAATATCTTCTTAGCAGTTTTACATCATTTACACTAAATCAAATTTCTCAAATATTTCAGGCTGCTGTCTTTGAAAACCCTTATTTCAGCTCCTGCCTCTTTAAGGCCCCACCAGCATTCGAGAATCCAACATTCTGGAAGCCTCCTTCACTGTTGCCATGCACCAAAGTTGTATTTCTTTTCATAAAATGATAAATTTTGCCCTTTTAAGGAAATTCACTGTCTGGTGATGTCACAAATTGACCAAATCTCATACTGATCTCACTGAACTCTTGTTGGACTTTTTCAACAAGCAATTCAGAGCCCCCTGTAGGCCCATCTGGGGATTGTTTCAACAGACATCAACTCAAATGAGTTCTTAAAATTAGTCATTTGTTAAGCAACAATGTTTTTCAACCAGGTTTCTTTGCTTTTGCAGAAAGCCTCTTGTGGATGCTTGAGGAACTGCAGTTTGTACCAGTCTACAGTCTTCAATGCAGTGAAACAGTGATTGTTCAGCTTGTACCAAATCTCTGAAAACATATAAGTGCAGCTAAAACATGATCTCAGAAGTCTTACCTGAGCTCTAACTGCACTTTTGCACTTTAAGTTACCTGTCAACAACGACCTGAGCACAAACTGTGAAACCTCAGCCTAGTTATCCCTCATGAGTCATGACCCATCAGAAAACTGCCAGAGCTGCTTCTGTTTCTGTTCCACTGTTAGTCAGCGTAAGATTTCTGACAGGAGCATGATGGGTAGTAAACTCAAGAAACAGGATATAGTTTATTTTTTCTTAGCCTGCAAGATTCTCAGTCTTTGCAAAAGTTTTAACTCTGAAACTTCAGGAGGAGGTGTTTGTAAGCTCCTGCTGCACTAAAGTGTTGGTATAAATGGATGATGTGATTCATTTGAATAACGTTATTCTTTCAGTGATAGTAACTTCTCAACAAATCTAAATTTATGATCTTGGAAAAACTCTGGCTGCCCTCCAAATGTCCCATTACGCTCTCAGACACAAATATAACTCCCACTGCGGGGGTCATTCAGACACACTCGTCTGACCTTTAAGAAGTCCTTCAGGGGTGTCCCTGTGGTGAAATCAAACGCTCCTCCAGTGCCTTTTAATGCTCTACCTTTAACGGCTTTCAACAGTAGCGTGTTTATGTTGATGTCATCCGCACTCCAACTTCCAAACCCAACCAGCCAACCGTCCTCAGTGTCCCGTGTGATCCAACACATGTCCAACTTCCTCTGCAAGCTGTCTCCTCACACACACACACACACACACACAAATGCTGTAACACGCACAAACACACACAGCCCCCCTCCTCCCGACCTCCCATGGTTGGAGCATCTGCTGCAGACAGAATGCATCTTGATGTACACAGACACACACACACACACACACACACACACACACACACACACACACACACACACACACACACAGGCCTGCTCTTGGATTCTCATCAGTTTTTCAGGCAGAAATAATTGACTGATCTGGAGTCAGGGATGACCTCCACTAATAACACAAAGAGAACAAAATCTGCTGAAACACCTCCAGTCAGCTGGAGTGTTGTGTAGCTCTCTGAGGTCTCTTCCTCTTTTATTTTAGCTTACTGAGGCACTTTGAGTCCCTGACACCTCACTTTATCTAGTTTTAGCACTTTTTTTTTCTTACCCCCCTGCACAAATCAAACTTTAAGGCCTAGTTAAAGACTCTATAAAACATGGATGACAATATATCTCCATAAAAGTGAGGCCAAAACATTTAAAGCTCCCCCTACTGTCCAGCTGCAGTATAGGTCATAATAACTGCTTCCTCCATGTAAACAAATGGGACATGGGTCAAACGGATTTCGACTGTTTTCTGAGTGTTTTCTACCATAACAGTCGTTGGTTAATTAGAGGTCAAGTCTCTGCTTTAAAGCCTCCTAACTTTCACAATAAAAGCTCCCCATAAAAGAATTCGTCCTTTCAAGCTGCTGTATGAAAATCAGTGAAAAACAGCTGCATAGAAAACGTTTTATTTACTCGATTCTGTATGTCCAGCTCTTCATACATGCACATGAACACATTTGTTTGACTCTGCCGCTCTCTGTTATTTTCTGTCGACTCAGTGGAGATTAAGCAAACAGTGCAGCGCTGTGTTTTGGCTGAAGTAAGGCTGTCGGTGTGAGTGGGAGTTGCACCCTTGCAGTATTCTCGGGCTGTGGGCTGTCGTCTGTTCTGTTTGTGTATCCTCAGTTTCTTTTCTGTTTTTCGCCTTTGACTTTTCATTTCTCTCACTGTTGCCTCCTTGCAGGGTGTTGCTCAGGACTTCATGTCGTCTCGTAATCACTGTTTGACTCTCTCCCTCTCCTGTTATTATTTTGATGTCTTGCTGAAGTCTCCTGCAGCCTCCACAGCTCTGCAGCCTCCTCTGTTCCTCTCTGTCGTGGTTCTGCATCGCTGTCGTTTTTCAGTTCTTTGGGGTGATCCTTTGATTTCGTCTTCTGTTTGTTGACTTGCTTCTTTTGATTGTCAGACACCCCCCTCCCTCTGCCCGCCGTGCGCTCTCCCATGGTTCAGTGCTGCGCCTGTTTACAGTTCTGTGATTGGTCAGTGGGTCTCAGTCCTGTTCATGTGAAGCTGTGTCAGTTAGTTCTATGTTGTGGCTTGTCTTCAGAGTGGACCATGTGCATAAAGCTCCACAGCTTCCTGGTTTGACACCCACATTCAGAACGTCTTAATGTCATGTTGAGTCATGAAATAATTACTTCCCTTTTAGCCAAATATTCAGTGTGGGAGCTTTCAAAACCTGAAGAAACAGAGTGAGGCAGAGGTGATGACGGTGAAGGAGTTTTAGGCGCTTATGTCAGAAAAATCCCATTTCCACACCTTAAAGATGCGTTTCCTGCATTTGCACTCACATCCACCGGTCTTTGAAGTCCCCCAGCTCACTGAGTGTGGATGTTTTCTGCAGAATATGACTGGTGAGGTGGGAGGAAAAGTGCGTCATCTTGGCAGATTTCTTTTTCAGAGAGACTGAGCCCCGTGCAGGAACCATTTAGTATTATGAGGTTTGCTTCCCTGTCTGTTTGAACGAGCGAAAGAACAAACATCCTGGGCTGTAAATCCCCCATTTGAAGTGGAGTGGATAACACCTGGTCGCAAAGAGGTTTGATCCTTTCTAACATCTCAGCTACAGTTATTGACAAGTTTAACCCGGAGTGAAACAAAAGGAGTTTAATTTGCTGAGCTGACATACTGCACATGCACACTCAGGTCTAAACACCAAGTCAGTTTACATAAGCTTTAGCACTGCTGTCTTCTCTCCTGAAGGGTTTTTTATTTGGGTCATATGATAAAGCGAAGAGCCTGTAGTTTGAGCAGGGTTGCCCATTTCTTCCCCTCTACCACATCTGTAAACATAGAGGACAAAAATAAGGGGCACTTTCAAACATGAAGTCCAGGACGTCCTCTTACTGTGTGAATCCATCGTGGACTCTCAGTGGCGTCACCTGCTGGTCTCTGGAAGGGTATCATAATGCCATATGTATAGCAAATATGGCCATTGAAGCTAATGGTTTGCATAGATGACTAAGCCAACGATTTTGCCATAATATAATAAAATTAGTCATTTTTACATTTATCAGAAATATTGAGTTAAAGATAATGAATCTGTTTTCAGCTGGTACATTTCCTTAATTTTGCTGCGAAATGGCAGAAAACCTCCAGTCTTGAAAAAGAGAAACCATGGCTGGAGTGTTAAAAGCTGCAGTTCCTTGAGTGTCCATTTGGGGCTAGTTTCAGAAGACCGGTAACCCACATACACATCCATTCAAAAAGGCTCATCTTTACAGCAAAAATAAATGTTGTCTCCCTTTTGTAATAATGGTCTAAGTCATTTTTTGACGAAAATGAGTTTTTGGCCTAAATCAGCTCTTGATAATGCTGGCCACCTCTGGTAAAATCGCCTAAATCCTTAGTTGAAAGGACATTATTTTCATAGGGTGGGGATGTGTTAACAAACTGGCTCTAAACCCAGTTTTGGTCTAAAGAGTTAATTTCTTATTCACACATGCTGCGCAGAGGGTGAATCCATTGAAAAACTTCTATTTTAGGGTGTTAAGGGTATAAACTTTAAACATAAAAATAGGCAGGCCTGATTTGAATGACAGGGGGGTGTGCTACAGTCTGCAATGATGATAGTATAATGATAATAATTATAAGATTTATTTATACACAGTTAATGCTTTAAAAATCAAATCAAATTAAAGAAAAAATGAAATAATAGGGATAGATTGTGCCCATTAATTACACATCGCCATGACTATACCAAGTATTACACAGTCTATGATTTAAAAATGAGTTTTTATAAGCCTGCTTTGACGTTTGCTCAGTGCAGGAATTGCTGACTCTGACTTTTTTCCATCAACCTTGTTGTAGGGGAATAAGTGGAACTGAGGCAGTTTTCAGCTACAGTCCTTACCCTTTATCTCATTTAAGCAGATGAGTCAGAGAAACATTTACCCCGACACAGTTTGGATGAATGAGCTCAAAGTTTTTTTTTTTTTTAACCAGGTTGCTGTAGCTGTAAAAAGCTACAAAAAATTGGGATCCAATTTGGATTCCTTGGATTTTGCACCCTGCCTCAAGTGGACACTCTGGGAACTGCAGTTTTTGCGCCGCAAGAAAAAGCAACACAGAGCTAATCTCTGCGTATAGCTCTGTACTATAACGAGACTTTTCAAAATCTCCATTGAAGACATGAACGTAACAAGACAGGATACAAAAGAAATGCAAGGCTCTACTATCAGACACTGTCAAGGTACACACAACATTCCCATGAGCAATGTTTCCAAGTCTCATAGCGCCACCCCCCCTCAAACCCTGACCACATTTACAGAATAATACAAACACACCAGCTAAATACATCAACATGTAAAATATATCCTGCACACCTTAATACCTGAAAAGCACGCTAGACTCTGAGCCTTTAAGCTACGCTGCTTCTCTTTTAACTGTAAACATGCGGTATGTGCACAACAGCACAATAAGCTCCTTCTGCAAATGTCTCCTCTTTCTGTGTATGAATCCAGCAGCAGACTAAATCCTTCAGAGACCCTTAGGTAAACAGTTTGGATGTGCAAATGGTTCTTGCATGAGGTCCAATTTGTCTTAATGCACTATACTGTAAAAAGGTGTAAAAAAAAAAAGTTAGATTCACACTTACCGTATACTTTTATTCAATTAGAGGCAGTTAAAGTTCATTTGCGTTAGATCTGCTTTAAAGCTCCAGTAAGGAATTTATAGCTGGTGATAAAACTGACTGAAATTAACAGCCGTATCTCAGTATGAGCTGCAAAAGCAAACAAGACCATCAGGAGGAAGATTGATTATTACCATGTGCTGATTTGATATGCCTGTCACTCCTAAAACAGCTGTTATTTATGTTTCTAGGAGCAGTAACTCACAATAAGATTTAGTGTTTAGAGACATTTTAATGAGAACCATGACTGCACGACTTCGATAGAAAAACACTGGGATACAATAAAATGTGTTAAATGTAAATAGAGCAGATTCAACGTACCACATGACATACTATTACAGGTAAGGACAGTTTAGCACCTGGACCCTTCTTTTTCAAAATCAGCAAAGAGCGAGGATGTAACGTTTTTTGCCTATAGGGGGCGCCAAAATCTGCACAGACTGAAAGTTCCTCACAGGAGCTTTAAGTGAAATTGCCTCAAATTGTTACTCTACAACTAAACTAGGGTAAAATCACATAATGTAAATTAAAAGATTAAAACAAAATTCAACTAAAAGCCAGACTAAAGGAAAGTCTTGAGTTTACTTTTAAAAATATGAACATTGAGTGTCGCTCTCAGGTCTGCAGGTAGACTGTTTCACTAATGGGGACCGTAATGTTGAAATGATGATTCACCATATGTTAGTTTTTACTTTAGGGACAACCCTAACCATGAGGGATCTACTAGGCTCATATGGTAAAAGCAAATTAGATAAATAAGAGGGACCAGGACCATTAAGAGCTTTAAAATCAAATAAAAGAACCTTAAAATCTTCTAAAAGACACAGGTAACCAAAACCTCATAACAGTGAGATGTATCACTACTGTCTGACACGACCTCCTCAAGTGTTTTAAACCTTAAAATTACTGCAGTCAGATGATCAGACTTGTTTGCTTTTGAAGTCTGTCTGTTTTACAACCAGTTAAAAACTCCTTACAGTGCCTTTAACCAGAAACACGCTTACAGGAACTAAAGAAAAGGCTTCATTACTCAATGAGAAGATTGTCTCATCAGATTTTTATTTCTCTATCATTCAGGTTTAAACTTTTCTCCGGCAGGTTTTCCACAAAAGTTTCTCATTCTCTCCAGAAACTTCTTCTCTCGTCATCCAGGAATCTACAGCGGCTTTATGTCCATGATCTGTTGGTATTGTTGGATCCAGAAGTGTTGTTGGCGTTGTCTCTGTTAGGGTTTGAAACACAGTCAGCTGGTGTTTGAATACTTGTGTTAAACTCTAAGAACCCAATCCAAACACGTGTTCAAAGTCAATAACCTGACTGTGATCACTCAGGAGATCCCTCATCAGTGTCTCAGTCGGTGTTGTCTGCTCAGAGGTTCATGAAGACAAACAGCAGAAAAACTCAGCATCTGATTAGTTTGGTTTCCGCTCGTCACCTGCTCACATTTCTTTGGTATGGAAATATGACAAACAGCAGTGGAGGCTGAGCTCAGTGCACGCTGCGACAGATCAAACAGCTCCACGTTCAGAGTGAGTGTCCAAACAGGACCGCGGCTCATGAAGTGAAATGCAAATACTCAGTTTGTTTATGCAAATGAGGAGCAGAGCCGCCAAAAGCAGACGCCGTGTCAGGCTTCAGAGCTCCAAACTCTGAGTTCTGATGTGAAGTAAATAAACACAATGTGTGTGTGAGTGTGAGTGTGTGTGCGTGTGTGTGAGGGTGAAATCCTCTCTGTTGTTTCTGCTGTTCTCTGTTCTGTCTGCTGCTCTTTGTTCTGATCTGCTGCTCCTGACCTGCTGTCTGTGACTCTCTCTGAAAGCTACCTGGACCTTCTCATGACTGTTTTGTGATCATAAATGATAAACTGCTGCTTCCTGCGCTCAGCTTAAGGGTCACTTTGTTAATGATAAAAGTCAGAGCTGTGGTTTTTCTCTGAGAAAACTCATCCAGTCGTTTTCAGCTCTCCCTGCAGGCTGAATCTATAACTATTTCTCTGCTTCTCTACCCTTCATCCCCAAACCCCCATGAACCCTGCCCTCTTCTTCTTTATTCGTTTCCTTATGTGTTATTATTTATTGATTTATTCATTTACCTGCCAACCCGTTGAACCTGCCTCCCCTCATCCTCTACCCTGATCCTGACAAAACCATCCTCTCTCTCCTCTCATTCTCCAAAATATTTTCCATCCCATTCTCCTCTTCCTCCTCCTTTTACTCCCCGACCACCTCCCCCTCCTCCTCCTCCTCTTCCTCCTCCACCTCCCAGCCAAAACCCAGGATGGCATCGCGTTGGAGATCCAGCCGCTGAAGAGCGAGGAGGCCGCCGAGTCGGAGGAGAAGGAAGAGAAAGAGGAGGCCAAGCCAGTGAAGAAGGTCAATGTGACCAAGAAGGAGAAGTCGGTGCTGCAGGGCAAACTGACCCGCCTGGCTGTGCAGATCGGGAAGGCTGGTGAGACACACACACACACACACACACACACACACACACCTATTTTAACAATTTGTATCGCAGCTGTTTTAAAAGTTTTGCACAGCTGCTCTCAGTTTGGATCATTATCTCAGAAAGTGATTGTAAGAAACATCAAAGTAAGAGTTATGATATTTCTAGTCCTGCTGATGAGTTTCTCTAAAGTTCAGACACAGAGAGGCTTAAAAAAAAACAATTGAAAAGAAGAAAGGTCATAGTGCTGCTAAAAGAGGAGAAATATTACTGTCAGGGGCTCATCTGGGTTTTTCCAGGGGCGCTCCTGCCTCCTTACAAAGTTTATTGACTGATAACACAAACACAAAGGCAGGAATTAAGAAGAGACAGAAAATTCAAACCAAACATCAACAAAAGTCATCAAATCGGTCGAAGTATGTAGCTACAGCACCAGTTTTTCTGATCATATCATGACTGCAGTAAAGAATTGAGATTGCTGAACATGTTATTGTATTATATTGTATTTCACTTATTGACTATTGACATTGATAAACATTCTGAAACATTCTTGACTGTATATGATGGAACAGGGTGATAAACACGATGATCGAGGTGACATTTTTTTATCATTTCTCCCTAAAAGAAAATCAGAGAACAATTTTTTCAACTGATCCTTACATTAGCCTGTGTGGTCCTTAGGTGCATAAAAGATTTTGAACATGTGATCAAGGGAACCTGTGTTTTCACTAGTGTTCATGTGAAAAGTGATAAAATCGGAGAGTGTATGTGCCCAAATACTAAATATAGTATGTTAACAGAAATGGCTGTATCTCAAAAACTTATAATTTATATTTATATCAAATACTTGGTACCGTTGGATTCAGAACAAGTTAAAAAAAATTTATCCAGAGTAAAACCATCATGTAATATGTCAACTTAATGGTAAATGGTTTTTGACAGTAAGTCAACTTCATGTACAAAGTCAGGCATGATACATTTGTCAAATAGATTTTTTTTTGTGTATGTGTTTGTGTGTAGTCACACGTCTTGACAGTATCCATAGTAAATTCGGTGTTGCTAGCTCTAACAGAAAAAAATCTGTGGGGTTTTTCCTTAACATACTATATTAAGTATCTGGGCATATATGGGTTAAACAGCAGTAGAGAACTGAATCATAACTAACAGCATTAGAAAGATCTAAATAACAATAAAAAGAAGGCTATAAAGAGAGAGTGATACAGAGTCCTGATTTTAGTGACTTTAGATTCACAGAACAGAACCAGGGGTCAGTCTCTGATGTTCACGTTCCTCATTTTCCTGATGAGTCTCCAGACCTGCAGGTGGAGTCCTGAATGGGTGGGGTGGTTGTGAGACCAAAGTGACGCAGCTGCAGACATGTCTCTTCTCTGAACATGCTAACACCTACAGGCGCTCACGTTTGCATTGACGGTGATTTCAAAGTCACTTTTCATTTTTCGTTATGAATCTTTATGAGGAACCTCCGAGTTTAGTCCGGTTATCTTTATACGAAAAACAAAAAAGAGCCAAAATTTACAACCTCTGCTCAGCTCTCTGTTCAAGGTGACACAATCAGCCTGATTGCTCTCACTAAACAGGCCGTCTCACTTTAAAACGTCCTTAACTGTTGATTTAGCTCTTACCTCTGCTGTCACTCCACCCCGCCGTCCTCTGCGGAGTAAACAGACCTGGAGTCGCGTGAAGGTGGTTTTGAGGGTCAGACTGCACTCACTTTTATTGGATAGGTGTTTTTATTGGGAACATGATTCATCCCGGAACTGAAGGTACTTTCTGTGTCATTTCAATTGACCTTAATACACTGAGGGGCTTTCAGGGCGGACCTGCTCCCGTAATAAACTCACTCCTGACTGGACGCAGAGAGAATTTGGGCCAAAACGCTTTGACGGGAGAAATGAAGCAGAAAACACGAGCAGAGGGTTTTTAGGTTTGACCTGAACTCACCCGCTCTTCATTTCACACTCTGGATGATCTCTGACGTAAACACAATTGCACTTTTTTCAAATTAACGCTCATTGTTCCCACTTTTTTTGGCTTTTACAGATGAATTTGGTTGGTGGTGTGCTGCTAAAAAACTGCTGAATCTGTCTGTCAGTCAGGTTTCTGCAGATTCTGGTTTATGCAAAAAATAAAAACTAAGTATAGAGAGCAAAAGAAGGCAGAAGGCTGCTCCCATCTGATAGACAATTTACTTACTTCTTTAAACAGACACGCAGCTGACAAAACCGTCCCAAATCAAACTCTTCAAGGACACGTCTGCTTGGTGTTTTAAAGCCAATTACTTCGATTTCTTTACCACTTTAAATAAGTCAGAAGTGATTAATCTGACATTAAATCATCAAATAAATTGTTTTATTTTTGTTCATTTCATCACCAGTAACTATTCATTTTGAAGCAAAAGCTGAACTACTTTAATTTACAATCTTAGCTCATCCAAAACCCAGACAACACAACAAAATACATCAATCATCTTGAGTTCCAGCTGAGACAAAGTAAGGAAGAAAAAGACACGATTATTGTAATTATCATTATAATTAATCATGAACTCAGAAAAACTCCAAAAACAAATATTTGAAAAGTTTGAAAACTGCTTACTTCTTATAAATCTTCATCACAGTGTTATTTCTGGAAGCTGTTGCCTCCATGAATAGTTATAAACACTCAGGCTTCTTCTGATGTGCACTTAAACTAAAATGAGAGTCTCTTAAACTCTTTTAAAGACTGCAGCACACTCTACATCCGGTTTCTACTGGGAGTTTCTCATTAAATGGGCCGAGTTGAAATTCGACGTGAAATGACCTTACTTCAAAAACACCGGATGATTCCTTTAAGAACTTCATGATGCAGGAAGAAAGGAGTTTTCCTCTTCTAGTTCATTACACCAGACTGAGGCCTCTGTGTGACTCTATTACAGTGAAACTGGGACTCCATAGAGACAGATGAACAGGAACTCCTCTGACGGGGTCATGAACCGAGAAATGATGGCGGTTTAGTCGTAGACTCTTTTGATCTGTCGCTTCACTAGTTTACAGATCATCTTGTAGATAAAGTAAATAAATGATCAGTCATGAAATGTTAAATCCTTTTACTCTTTTGATTCCGTACAGTCAACATGTTTATTCTAAAACCTGTGATGAAGCTTTAAACCTCCATATTAACCCACCTGAGATCAAACAGGAAGTGGATCTGCGCTGACCCTCTGCTGTTTCTGTGCAGGTCTGATCATGTCGGCCGTGACGGTCATCATTCTCATCCTGTACTTCGTCATCGACACCTTCGGCGTTCAAGGTCGCTCCTGGGTGGCCGAGTGCACCCCCATCTACATCCAATACTTCGTCAAGTTCTTCATCATCGGCGTCACCGTGCTCGTGGTCGCCGTTCCTGAGGGGCTGCCGCTCGCCGTCACCATCTCTCTGGCTTACTCGGTCAAGGTGAGCGGGACGGGAAGAGAGGGTGATTGTGGGAAATGAAATTGAGGGTCAAAGAAGGGTCAACTATGCAGAAGATTGGTGTGAGCACATTTCTGAAACAAACCTTTGAAGCGAGATGATGACCTCTAACCTCTGTGGCCCATATTTTAGAAAATGATGAAGGACAACAACCTGGTGCGTCACCTGGACGCCTGTGAGACCATGGGGAACGCCACAGCCATCTGCTCCGACAAAACGGGCACGCTGACCATGAACCGGATGACGGTGGTGCAGGTGTACGTGGGTGACACACATTATAAGAGTGTCCCTGAACCCGACGTCATCAAACCCGAGACTCTGGAAACTTTGGTCAACAGCATCTCCATCAACTCGGCATACACCACCAAGATCCTGGTGAGGACTGAAGGCCCTCTTACAAGTACTCCTGACCACATGAACAGGAGTTTAGACCTAGAACTTAGTCTGGTAAAGTCTTCTGTGACGTAAAGTACGGGTACCGAGTTAGTACTGAGTTAACCGGGCCAACAGGAACCAAAGTCCTTGTTCTCTTCTGCTGTTCTGTAAACTGCTCTGACCTTTTTACTCCCTTCTCAGCCTCCAGAGAAAGAGGGCGGCCTGCCTCGCCATGTCGGCAACAAGACAGAGTGTGCCCTACTGGGTCTGGTTCTGGACCTGAAGAGGGACTACCAGCCCATCAGAGAAGAGGTCCCTGAAGAGAAAATGTACAAGGTCTACACCTTCAACTCCTCCCGTAAGTCCATGAGCACGGTGCTGAAGAACGCCGACGGAGGCTTCAGGATGTACAGCAAAGGAGCGTCGGAGATTGTTCTGAGGAAGTAAGACCAGAACCAGAACCAGAACCAGAACCTGAATAAATTTGAACTTGGAGGACGTTTCTTACCTGAACCAATGCTCCTCCTCCGCTCTCTTCCAGGTGTTCCCGAATCCTGGATGCACAGGGTCAACCTCGTGTCTTCAAGCCGAAGGACCGCGACGAGATGGTGCGTAAGGTGATCGAGCCGATGGCGTGTGACGGGCTGAGGACCATCTGTGTGGCGTTCAGGGACTTCCCCGCTGAGGCTGGAGAGCCGGACTGGGACAACGAGAATGACATCCTGAACGACCTTACCTGCATCGTCGTGGTTGGCATCGAGGACCCCGTCAGACCTGAGGTAAGGAAAACTGACGCCCCAGACTTGATCTGGGATTTGTTTTATTCTATCAGTCCAGGTTCTCAGCTTGGGGGGGTCGCAATCGAAGTCCTTGCCAATCAAGCTCAGTAATACTATGGGGTCAGCAAACCAGTTTCTAGTAGTTCTGGCGGTGTTGGCAGGTCCCAGGTTCTGCTGGAAAAGGAAATCTGGATCTCCGTAAACCTTCTCAGCAGATTGAAGCATAAAGGTCTCTAAAACCTCCTGTTGGACTTTAGTCTCTGTTGATGTTGGACCTGATAGCACACAGTAGACCAACAGCAGCAGAGGCATGGGTCCCCAAACCATCCCAGACTTCACGTGGACCTCTTGGATCATGGGCCTTTCTGATCTTCCTCCAGATGCTAAAACCTTGATTTCTGAAATGAGATTTGTTTTCCTTTGAAAACTTTGGACCTCTGAGCAGAAGTCCAGTTCTTTCAGAATTACAGCTGAGAGTCTTATGATGTTGTCTGAGGTAGAAGATTCAGGAGGGTCTTGACGGCAGGACTAGGACACTTGTAGTCCACTTCCTGGTCATGGATGTGTGTCGTGGCTCTTGGTATGGCGCCTCTAGCCTAGCCTGGCTGGGCCATCCGGTTGCGTGAATCACTTGCCGTTCCTTCCCACAACAGTGTGGACTTCGGCCAATTGGGAGCGAGTAAAATCAGAAAATAACCGGGCCAATCAGTGACCGTGTTTCCACTGTTCCCCTGACAACAGTGAAAGGCAGCCCCTGATTGGTCCATGTGTAGATGGTGACGTCTAACACATGCTGCGGGACTTTTCAAAGCGCCGTTCATTCAGAACGCCGTTGATTCTGCAGTTGACTTTACAAAGTCGGCAGAAATCGTTTATATCCGCAGAAGAAGACATAAAAGACGTTGTTTGCTTACAAACGTAGAAATATTACCAAACCTTCACTTGATGCTTGAGAGCCCAGCAGGGAACACAGCTGCGCACTGTGATGATGTCAGATGTTTGGTTACGGTGATTGGTTACAGTAGTCTGTCTATCAAGGAAAGTACTCCCGCCCACTTTTAGGGCTGCCAATTGGCCGAAGTCCAGACTGTTGTGGGAAGGAACGGAAAGTGATTCACGCAACTGGATGGTCCAGCCAGGCTACCTCCAGCCTCTTATTTGATAAGTAACACCTTTTACCTGTGAAAACATGGACTAAGAGATGAGGTCTTAAACTGTAATGTCCTTATTTGGTGAAGGTTGAGAACCACAGCTGTCGAGGTTGTTGGTGATATTTTTAAGGTCTTTATTTTAAAAAGGTGGATTTCCTCATCGTTTTTTTCAGCAGGGTCACATTTCAACACCTGAGTCCTGCTATTAACCTTCGTTTCCTGTCTACAAAAGAAAAGAAAAGATTTGGTAAAAATGTGTCGTTTTATTCCTGAAACAAGAGAATAGAACAGAGACATCATAGATATGAAACATGACCTGATCTGACGGCTGCTCACGGTTATAAAAATGTATTTGTGTTAAAAGGATATGAAGGTAAAAACCCAACCGCCCATGACAGACCTGAACAGTATTCGTCCCGTTCAGGTGTGCGGAGCGTGGATGCTGCGATGTGTTAAATGAAGCCTGTAATGAAGCTCAGAGAGCCTCGGTGTCTCCTGCTGCTTTAATGTCAGAGCACAAAGATCGCAGACAGGATGGAAATAACCGCAGAGCAGCAGGAGACACCGAGTCGCTCTGGGAGTTTTTCTAAACAAAGCAGGATGTGATGGCACAAGTTTAGGTCATGGGCAGGAGAATTATTCTTATGGTTTGATTCTTTTCATTTGCGGAGGGAAAACAAACCGTTACAAAACCAGGAGTCAGAGGATGAGTGACGGAGATTTTAGAGGGAAAGCAGAAGTGAGAAAAGAGAACGGGAAGAGAGTAGATGAGGTGGAAGAAAAAAAGCACAACTGAGAAATAAAGACAGACGAATTGTCTGGTGTTTGTGTCAAGATGTGGATTTAAGTTTGTGTACTGTATGTTTATGTTGCACCGTGTGTGAGGACATGAGCAAGTTAGATGAGATAAATTCGCAGGTCAACCATCTTTAAACCTCTGATAGTGGGGAAACCAGGGGGAATAAGACCACAAACTTGACTCAGCTAACCCCAGAGGTTTTTTTTCTGCCTTGTTAGAGTCTGATATTTTCAGTCCCCAAACAAGTAATAAGTATTAACTACATGCATAATTTTTGTAGATTTCATATTTTCATATTTCAGCCTACAGTTTCCATTTTTAGCCTCTCCTGCCTCTGTGTCTCTTTACTTGGTTTTCCCGCCATAAACAAACCAACGAACCCACGAGAAATGATCTGCATCAATATGAGTCCGTTATCAGAGCAGTTTCCATAGCAACAGTCAGTTCTTCATTACAACCGAAAAATAACAGACTGTTGCTGTGGAGTACTGACCAATCAGAATGAAGTATTTAATGCAGCATCCCTGTAAATACCACAGATTTGTAGTTTTGATTAATCAGCCAGTCCTCTGAGTCTACTGTCCACAGTATTTACAGTGAAAGTTATTAAAAGGTGCATGACACACATTCCCTCCTTTACTCGGGTCAGATCTCCTCTCTGCATGAATCAAAGCTCTGCTGTGTGAATGTATTTGTAAGCAAACACTGAACTCCTGTTGCTCTCCCTCAAATGCCAGCTGAGCCTCCTGTTGAGCCGGGCAGGCAGCCAACAGCTTTCTGATTGTCCACTGACCGTTATGTCCACATGGACCTCTCGCAGCGAGCAACACCAGCAACGAGGAGACGGTCTGACAGAAGTTCAGAGACGCAGGAGCTTTTATTTATCAGGAGAAATAGGTACAAGGCCGAAACGAGTCAGTGGGCCTGAATTACAAGAGAAACTTTTAGTGTTTGCAAGATTTTTCTCCAGGACTTCAAAAAAAAAACTCAAAGAACTTTTTGGCCTTTTTATAAAACTGAATTTGCATCAATAATTTGAGGGTAGCTGATGGTTTTAAAGCGTGGCACAGTGAGAAAGCATTACTTACTCGCAGGAGTTACTTCATATTCAAGTTTTTGCGTTGGGTTAATAAAAAGTTCTCACATGCAATCATGATAAAAACTTTTTTTGATTTTGCAGCCCTGGTGTCAAGCTTCCTTCAGCGTCCTTCAGGCTTTAAAATACGCCTCAAACTGATGGATGGATCAAAGACAGAAGCTCTGAAGTTTCTCTCTGTCGAGTTTCAGGCTTTAAGCTCTGTAAACTTTAATTTTTTTTCACCTCTGTCACTTTTGCAGGTACCTGAAGCTATTTCCAAGTGTCAGCGCGCCGGCATCACAGTGCGAATGGTCACTGGAGACAACATCAACACCGCCCGCGCCATCGCAACCAAGTGTGGCATCCTGCTGCCCGGGGAGGACTTCCTGTGTCTGGAGGGCAAAGAGTTCAACCAGCAGATCAGAAACGACAAAGGAGAGGTGAGAGGGGCGCAGGAGTTTCTTTCTGCAGCCAGACAGAGTGCTAGTAAAGTTTTAACTAAATAATGAATGCAAGTTTGAAACATGTTGGCCTAATCCAGGACACT
The DNA here is from genome assembly GCA_962446985.1 of Xyrichtys novacula. Lineage (NCBI taxonomy): Eukaryota > Metazoa > Chordata > Actinopteri > Labriformes > Labridae > Xyrichtys > Xyrichtys novacula. The sequence continues at coordinate 39,506,606 of OY660865.1, forward strand.
GCAGACCAGGCTTTCAGAGGTCCAGCAGGTTGTTTCTGCAGCTGTAAAGGAGGAAGTTTGATCCATGCGTGAAAATGAACAACTTTAGACATGCTGCACGAGTTCATTAAAGTTGTCTTCGGATGCACCGGAAAGATATCGTCACTTTTAGGCAACTGTTCTTCAGAAAGTTTGCTCAAATGTGCTCAATACTAATGTGATTATATATTCCCATAAACACAGATAAAGTTTGAATTAGAGGGAAGGTAAAAAATGAGACCTTGTGGAGTTTGTCTGAAACTTCTTTTTTGTCACATTTCCAGGTGGAACAGGAACGTCTGGACAAAGTCTGGCCCAAACTGCGTGTGCTGGCTCGTTCTTCACCAACAGACAAACACACTCTGGTCAAAGGTGGGTCCAGTCTCACAGCAGCCCATAAACATGACGATGTGGTCTTTGTTAGCGCAAATAACCCAGACTGGACGGGGGGTGGGGTGTAGAAACACGCAGCAATTTCCGGAACAAGTTTGATGGTGATGATGAAGGTGCAGCGGTATTAGAAAAGCTCAAACAGCTGCATGATCAACAAATAAGCTACAAATACAGAAACTCTCTAAATAAGACTTCGAGAACAGAGCTCTGCAGACCTGACGTGCTTCAAGTGTAAATGTTTTTGTTTGTTGTTTATCTCTGTTGATCAGGAATCATCGACAGCACGGTGGGAGAAACCCGACAGGTGGTGGCGGTGACAGGAGACGGAACCAACGACGGCCCGGCTCTCAAGAAGGCGGACGTCGGCTTTGCCATGGTGAGAAACGCCTCATTATTCATCTTTTCTGTTTTCTTCTTCTGCTGCTGTTCTGTATTGTTACCAAAAATAAAATCAAACAATCTAGCTCAGCTAAACGCAGCCGTTTAGTTCGTATTAACCTAAGTGTAATGCCAGTGCGATGGATTTACGAAAACAGCAGAAATAGGAAACTAAATCCATGAAATGTCAAAGGTTCATCAGCACAGTGGGGTCTCACTCTAAACACAAACACACAGAGGAAAAAGGGAGAATCACGTTTGAGTTATTTCGACTTTTGCTCGATGTAAAAACTATAAATTTGAAAAATCTGTTTTTTTAAAGTGTTCAGATTTTTGCAGAAAGAGTGACTGAGATCTGTAAAGACTGATAACTGGGTAAAAGGGTTGAAGTTTTTGCCACAAGAGGGTCAATTCAGTAAATGGGTTCAGCCCAACTCCTTTTTTTAGGCTCACATCTGTGACCCATTCTCAGACCCACTTTTGGGTCCTAACCCACTTGCCAAGAACTCCGGCCCTTCACAGTCTCTGGATTTCAGAAGTATCCTCTCTTTTATTTCAGTCTGTTTTTTTTTGTTGTTTTGCATGATCCTCACTGTAATAAGTTCTTAACAAAGACAAAAGTCGCTGAGGATCGGTAAAGTCTCTGGAGCAGTTAAGAACAACGGAATGAATAACTTGGAAAATGCTCTGGTAGATGTTTTATTTTCTCAATGTCCCTCAGCTGGTGCGTGTAATCTGCTCCTCAGTTTGTCACGTCAGTCATGTGACCTCCTCACTGGCCACCAGGAGGTCAGATTGTGATCATAATAACTTCAGACTACCCATAACTCATGTGTAGCCCGCAGCCAACTCACTGACTCCCTGTTTATATCACCCAAAGCATGATGGGAGCTGTAGTGTCAAAAATGTCAAATCATATTAATTAAAAGGGAAACTATCGGAATGACAAGAAAAATCCTTAAAATAAGATTGTCTTCGTTTTAGTTTCTCACGACATGAGAGAAGTTCAGAATGAAAAGCAAGGGTCTCAGAATTGCAGTCCTAGAAATGTGGTCCTAAATCTGCAGCCTCCAGGTCTGCAGGGACATACGACCATCTCACCAGAATCCACTGGTAAAGTCAGTGAGACCACATCCGTGTTTTGTACCGGTGGTTGTCATGTGGTCTGGCTTTGAAACCCACCACCAGCTCATTAACAACAACCAGTAACCAAATTTCTTTTTCCTCGGTTTCTATGACAACGCACCGTGATGGCTGCGAGCTCCTGTTTCATGCAGAAATCTGTTTGTGAAGGTGAATACATCACCAGATAACCACCAAAAGACACCGGGGTGCCAGGAACCCAAAAGTCACGCCTGTTTTTGCTCGTCGTACATGAAAGCTTGCTGGAACATGATTGGTCAAAACTGCTGAGACCTCCCAAACTGAAATCCAGACCTTCATCCACAGATTCAAACTTTTAAAGAAGAATCCACAAAAATAGATTAAAGGATTGATCGGTCCCGTAAACAGCTCAAGGCTGCCACAACAGATGAGATGACTCTTAGTCATCAATAAAGGTTCATCCTCTGATGGTTTTTGTCCAATCAGCAAAATAAACTTAAATATTCACAGTTTGCTGTTTCTACCTCCTCCTGGCACCAAAAGTGAAGCTCAACAAAGGATCGTTTAACTCAAGAGCTGATTAGGATCAATAAAAATTCCCAGTTCTGGAGCAACAACACTCAGAGGAGGAACTGAAAACTCTCAGCTCCTCCTCTGAGTGTCGTTGTGACCTTTATTTACTGGGTAAAGTCATACGAACCCGGAGCAGCTGCTCTGCTGTCAGACTGAACTCCCGAACACGTCACGCTCAGACCGGTGACCTCCCCGGACTAATGCGGTCCATTTGGAAGAGTTTCAGTCTGCACTGAAGGTCCCAGTTTAATTATCACCTGTTCTGCAGAGACTCAGCAGCTCTCATCACTGTTTCTTTCCAGTTACTGTTTTATTTTTAACAAGGTGTCACTTTATTGGGTCAGCACTTTTTTTTGCACATGGCTTTGCACATTTGAGCTGCTCTCTTTTTTTTTCTAACTGAAGGTGTCAAACTCAAACCTCCAGGGAGTCAGCAGCGGTCAGGGTTTTATCTCAAAGACCAAAAGGAAACTCCATCAGTAAATTTGAAACCCTTTAAATCCCGGCAGCAGCAGCAGCTCTCGCTCCTCGTCCTCGTACCTGTCTTACTGCTCTGCAGGTGGAAAACAGAAATACTGCTGAGACAGTGAAAACTGTCTCAGAGGGGTTTCCTGCTAAATTAAAAGAAGTTTCCAGTAGCGTTTTCTTTTTTTTGTCTTTATTAAATCTCATTTTTTTTAAACCAGCATGTTCTTTTTTAAGTCCAAATCTAAAAAACAGAGTTTAATCTGAGTTCCTCTGTGTCTCTCCTCGTCAGGGAATTGCCGGCACTGATGTGGCGAAGGAAGCGTCTGACATCATCCTGACCGACGATAACTTCACCAGCATCGTCAAGGCCGTCATGTGGGGAAGAAACGTCTACGACAGTATCTCCAAGTTCCTGCAGTTCCAGCTGACCGTCAACGTGGTGGCCGTGATCGTGGCGTTCACCGGTGCTTGTATCACACAGGTGGGTTCCCTCTTGTGGTGCCATCACAGTGTAATAGACTGTTTGCATTTTAAACCTGACAGATCCACGTAAACAGGATAATCGACACTCAGAGGGACAATTATCCTGCAGGCTGGAGGCATCAGGAGCTCCAAACAATCATCTACCCCATACTGAGCTCAAAGCTGCTCATCAGTCTGAGTTCAAGCTGAAACTGTCGACGTTTCATCACAACTCAAGAGGCCTGTACTGTGACAGGATGAATCTGTGAGCTGGTTATTAACCTGAAGTTAAATACATCCCCTCAGTGCCTTAGATTTAAAAATCAAAACAGTTCAAAAACGTCGAGACGCCGAAGGAATGTTAAAAATTTAGAATTTAGTGGTTTGGAAATCCTTCGAGTCCTTAACAACAGTGCAAAAATATATGAAAAAAATATATGTGCACATTTTAAATTTGGTGCTGGCAAGTGTCCCACCAAAGTTGATATAAAATTTAAATTCACTTGAGTTGCATCACCTTTTCTTTCAGCAACATTCAATAAACATGTGGAGACCAGTTTCTGAAGTTTCAGAGGAGAAATGTTTTTTTAACTTGTGAGATACAAGACTTCAGGACTCCTATGCTGTTATAAACCATGTTATCAGACTGTGGTTTGTCACTGACCTCCTGAAACATGAAGGTCTTCCCTGAAAAGGTCTTTGTCTGGATGTCAGCAGATGTTGCTCCTAAACCAGTAGATATTGATCAGCATTAATGAAGCCGTCACAGATGAGGAAGATACCCATGACGTGGACTCTGAAGATCCCCAGACCATCAGTGATGCTGGATTTGGACAAGCCAACTGGCCCCTCTCCTTTAAAAAGTGGAGGATGTGATGATTCAGACTACAGATGTCTGATCCTGCTCGACTGTTTCACCTTCCTCCTCTCTGGATTTTGCCAGTTAAAGCTCGTTTTACTCTGATTTTCTGATATTGTGAGGTTAACCGTCATGTTTGACGCGTCTGCTGCTCTCACACTCCATCCAAACGTTTCTTCATCTGATCCAATCCCTGCAAGAACAGTAAAAACCGTCACTGTAATGTCTGATGTGTCTGAGCGCTGCGAGGAGGCGAGGCGGCCGTGTCGCCGTTTTTTTGTTTCCTAATTTGTCTCTAATCAGGAAACTGAACTCCTGACACAATATGAAAAAGTCACTGGCGGCTGTGTGTTAATTGAAAGGCTCACAGCTGGCAGGACAGATAACTAACTCGTCTACAGAGCGCAGAGCTCAAAGTAGGCTAAGATACAGCCTGAAACCATGGCAACACGTCATCATCATCTTCCTGAAATATAACAGGGACTCAGCAGGTCTGCGCTCTCTGTGCCGACGCGTTTGTACGACTGATCATCTTTGCTGGCTTCCTGTTCCAGCGCTGACATGTTGGCAAAGATCATTAAAGACTGTAAACTGATTTATGTCTTTATTGTTTACAGACGAAGGCGTGGGTTTGCCTTCACATGTGGAGGGGGGGGGGTCCTATTAAGTGTGAATGCTGCATTTATGCATTTAAATCCCTCTGGCAGCCAACGCACCACAGTTTATGTTTCTCTTTGTGCTTCATGTTGGCAGAAAACTCCTGAAAACGCTCTTTAAATCTTTGTTTTGTTAGAGAAGTGAAGCTAAGACTCAGGCAGTTCTGCTGCTTTGACCCATTTACCCCTCTGTGACCTGCTGGAGGATAATGTTGCTGAAGCTCAGAGAAAAAAAAAAAGTCAATTAACTCGTTTTTAAAGATGTTTTTAAACCACTGAGCTGACGACAGATGTGGCAAGAAAGTGGCCCGAGTCAGGGACTGTGTGTTTGGAGACGTCTGCAGCAGAAAAAGGAAGGGAGCCAGTAATGATGTGAATTTTTGAAAAGTGCAGTTCTTCAAATGTCCACTAGAGGCTGGCTGTAAAAGCGAAGGATTCCTATTAAGTCCTATAAGAAATGTTTGTTTTTCAGCTGTAAATGTAGGAGCTGCTCTTGAGTTAAAGTTCCCTGTCCTTCTCTCAGGGTGGTGTTATGAAAACATGTAAGATCAGCTGATCCAAAAGGGACACACTGGAGGGAGATAGCAGAAGGAAAACACAGACGTGTCACTGAGCGAGAAACTTTAACCTTTTAACTCCTGGTCTTCCTCCTCTTCCTCGTGCAGGACTCTCCTCTGAAGGCCGTGCAGATGCTCTGGGTCAACCTCATCATGGACACTCTTGCTTCCCTCGCTCTGGCCACCGAGCCGCCCACCGAGTCTCTGCTTCTGCGTAAACCCTACGGTCGCAACAAGCCGCTCATCTCCAGGACCATGATGAAGAACATCCTGGGCCATGCGGTGTATCAGCTCGTCATCATCTTCACCTTGCTCTTCGCCGGTGAGTCCAGCTGCTGAAACATCCAGGTCGAAAAACTCCAAATGAAAAAGCTAAACTCTTCAGCTCAATCTCTTCCATCGTTGTTCTTCAGGTGAGAAGTTCTTCGACATTGACAATGGCCGAAACACTCCCCTGCACTCGCCACCATCAGAGCACTACACCATTGTCTTCAACGTCTTTGTCATGATGCAGCTCTTCAACGAAGTCAACGCCAGGAAAATCCACGGGGAGAGGAACGTGTTCGAAGGCGTCTACAGGAACCCCATCTTCTGCAGCGTGGTACTGGGAACATTCGCCCTGCAGGTATCTGACCGTTATCTGATCTTTATTAGGGCTGGGCGATATGGGAAAAAGTTTATCACGATATATTTTTTTCATATCAGTTGATATCGATCAATATCAGGATATAAAAAATGAAATTTAACAGTGTTTATTGGTAGCATGTATTTTCCAACACAATAATCTTCTGCATCTTTGAGGTCTTTGTGTCTCTTTGGCGTTTTGTCGTAAGGCGTTGGGATGTTAAAGTGCTATGGTTGTGTGTTGCTGCTGTCTGCTACGACAAAGTTGTTTGCTATTTGATTCTAATTCAGCACCATTGGTTCAGAGCAAAGTGGACCCAGAGAAACTCCCTTTTTCATTGGCTATTCAATAGGGGTGGGAGGAAAAAGTCGATTCACAAAAGTATCACGATTTTTTGTTTTACATTTTTCAAATCGGCTTTTATATTCAAAAAACTTTTTTTTTTAAATTTAAGAACAATTCTTAAAAACTGACTTACATGTGATGAGTAATTTTGGGGAAATATGGTTCCTTTAATAGTCAGTAGACAATCATAATCATTCAACTGTTTCACTGGTATTAAAAATGCAGACTAAAGATCAAGAAAATTGACAATATCGTAAAATCGCAATTTAAATAAAATCAGCATCCAAAAAATCGTAGAAGAATCGAATCAGGTCTACAAAAACATGGCAGAATGATGACTATCGAAAAGTATATTGACCGTGTTTTATATTGATATTTAGGGAAACTAATTTTCAATATATGGTTATCGTTTTATTGTCCAGCCCTAACCTTTATTCTGACTCCTATGAAGATGTCACCTGTAAAACTGTTTTTCAAACTCAGTAATATCCTGATACAGCAGGTTACTGTGTTTGAAGAGGAGTTAACTGCTTGTTTGTTAGGGACTATTTTCAGTGGCGGATTAAATGATCTGTTTGTTTGTAGCAGCAGGACAGTGTTAGTGAGGTTTAGTCAAAATAAAAGACAGTGTGCTCACCTGATCGAAAAGAAGTGAACCACCAATGAGTGAAGAGTCTAAAAATCAGGGTGAACACTGATCCTGACAGGTTCTCAAAACTTCTTCATATCTGCTCTAAGATTGGACGCAGTCAGAAAGTCCCATGAGACCGTGTGATCCTCCTATCCTACTGATATTTATTTGCAAAAAGAGTTAGGGTTTGTCCCACAGCCCTTAAATCAGCAGTAAGGTGCACTAGTTTCCACTCCCAGACCAGAGTCAAACCACCAACTGTAACTGAGTGCTTGGACATACATAAGTGTCTTTGTCAAACCCGGTTATGCAAAGTATTTGTTAGGCTCGTTGCCAAGGTTACTCAAAGTTTCTGGTTTGATGGGAGTGAGCGGAGTTTGTCCAAGAGCTCGCAGCTGTACCTGTTCCTGTTGGTGTGACATACAGTCTGTAGTGAAGCAAAGAGTGGTTTAAGAGTAAGAAGTATCAGGCTGTAGATGCTCAGATGGTTCCTGTCGGTTAATCTGGAACAAAAACAAACATGTCTGAAAAAGTGAAGAGTTAAAACCGTTTCCTTTATTTCCTCTTCAGATCATCATCGTTCAGTTTGGAGGGAAGCCGTTCTCCTGCACGGCTCTGACCATCGACCAGTGGCTGTGGTGTGTGTTCATCGGTGTCGGGGAGCTCCTGTGGGGACAGGTGAGACAAAAACAAAAACAGAACCAGAACCAGAACCAGAACCCGGATCAGAGAGTTTAGAGTTTAGAGTCGCACAAACTGCACCAGAGCAGAAAGTGAGAAGAACAAACTGAGGATGAAGAGGTGGAAACATGAGGCTGTGTTGCCTGTCACACTTGCACTGCTGCAGCGTTGCCATCACAACCATCGCCATGGTAATGAGCTCGGCACATGAAAGCTGCGTGACTCCTGTTTACGAGCACACACACTGACACACACACTGACACACACGCACAGAGGGAAAACAAACCCGGCGTGTTAGTCCCTCTGTGGACACACACACACAATCAAATGTATGATCCTGGTAACACACACTCACCTACACACACACACACACACACACACACACACACACTCGGGCTTAGAAAGGCCCACATTATACGTCTGAAAAGTTGCGTCTTAAGGAGCCTGGCGGGTTCAGTTGGAGGGCAGAGACGGAGAACAGAGTGAGGCTGACAGAAACAGGCTGATCTGAGGTCTGTCATTTATCTGAGAGGTAAACCTGAAGAAGCCGTCACAGCAGGAGGCTCAGCGCGTCACTCTTCTCTGATTTATAACTGAAAACTGAACAAGCAAACCTGATCCCTGATTGTGTTGTAAGGAAATAAACAGACGATTATAGATTAGAGGATAAAATCAGTTCAGATCTGCTCCACACAACATAAATGGGGACAGAGGTGTATTAACAGGTGTTTTAATATTTACACTGGAAAAGAGAGAGAAAGTATATTTAGATGAAGAAGCATCTCCAGCTTCATTTAGATGTGCAAATATGGAGGCAGCCGGTTTACGCAGTCTCTTCAGCTCTTTAGTTTGACGTAAAAATTTTATGACTTTTGTTGAAGTGTTTGTTTCATTTTCTCTCAACATCTCCTCCAAAAAAGGGATAAAGTCAAATCAATACGTCAAACATATTATCCTTGTAAAAATCACTCTTGGTTGTGTGGTTTGGTTTGAAGTATTTGACTCTTAGATGCTTCTAAAGACTTTCTCCGTATTTTGAGGTGATTTTACGGCATAGCGAGTGAATTTGTTTTTAAAGCACATTTCAACGACTGCAGAGGAGACGTTTGAAGAGATCAGACAAAATCAACAGAAAGACAATTTGACAAATCGTTAAAATGTGACGTTTCAGCATCAAACGCCTGTACGGAGGAACACCTGAATGTTTTTGAGCTTTTCCTGAAAACTAATTCATCATGAATTCATTTGAGGAAATCCCCATGATGGCCTGTAAAAGGCTCTAGAGTTTACTGCATCTCCATAAAAGGATTCAAAAAGGACAGATAAAACACGATTGCTCCGCAGAGACTGTGGTAAAATGTTCGGAACATTAAAGGTGTTGAAACTCCTCCAGCCTCATTTTTTAGCTCCACACCTCTGGTTTGTGAAACAGGCGTTTTACAGCCGCTGATTTAAGGAATAAACACTTGAAACCAGCGCAGTGACGGTATTTCCCTCTCTCGCTCTCAGTTGATCACGGCCATCCCTACTCACCACCTGAAGTTCCTGAAGGAGGCGGGTCACGGCATCACCAAGGAGGAGATTCCAGAGGAGGAGCTGCAGGAGGGCGCAGACGAGATCGACCACGCCGAGATGGAGCTGAGGAGAGGCCAGATCCTGTGGTTCAGAGGCCTGAACCGCATCCAGACTCAGGTACGAGCGCGGCCGAGCCTCTCAGGGACACACAGCCCTGTGTGGAGGCTTCATCCTTAAAATATCGACACCGACCTTCTCTGTTTTAACTCCATCCTTAATGCAGAGGGACAGGTGGTTAATTTGACTGATATTTGCAGAAGGATGAGGAAGATCTGATTTTGTTTCCACTGTGAAGTTTTCACTTCTAGCTTCTCCAGCCTGAGCAGCTGCAGCAGCACGGCCCCCCGGTGAGCAGCAAACAACGATTCCCCCTCATAGCCAAAAGGAAAAATGAGCAAAGAGTTTTACGAACATCTCAGAGTGCTGATAAAATATGAAATATAGAATTTATGGAGGCTCTGCAGCCTTTAAGCAAAACAGAAGAGTGTGGATTAAGTTTAATACTGAGGGAAAAAAAACTCGAGAATATCTGAAATCTGAAACGGAGAAAAATCTGACAGTTTTTTTTTTTTTGACAAGAAACATCCTCCGTGTTGGACTTTTAGAGCCAAATATTCAGGCTGCAGAGAAATAAAACCACAGCAGAGTGTGTGGAGGTTAGGTCCAACACACACACACACACACACACACACACACACACACACACACACACACACACAGACGAGCTAATTTCACACTCTGCTGCAGAGCGGCAGTACAGAACCACTTTATTAAAACACAGAAATTAAAGACGGCAGCCAGCGTGGGACAAAAAGCTTCTCGGATATTTTTACACTTCAGTCAGTCAGTGTTGGAGGCGAACGGCAGCACCTTCACAGCAGCACCTTCCCCAGTGACTCATCTCAGTCTGGGACTTTATCCTGCCTCTGTGTGTGTGTGTGTGTGTGTGTGTGTGTGTGTGTGTGTGTGTGTGTGTGTGTGTGTGTGTGTGTGTGTGTGTGTGTTCGTGTGTGTGTGTGTGTGTGTGTGTGTGTGTGTGTGTTACCCTCCTACAGGATAGATCAGCACTTGCAGAGCATTAGCATGTCCACAGGCAGTCCCATTCAGTCCCTATGGGGTTCATTAGCCTCGATGCTAACACCCACCTACAGTAACAGCAGCCAAGGCTGTGCTCCCACACACACACACACACACACACACACACACACACACACACACACACACACAGAGGTCAGGTGTTTTCCTCTCAGCTCTGGTTTAACTCGTCGTCGTGGTTATTGCAGCTGGAGGGTAAACGCTCCTGAATTAATAATAACTCTGATCCATCTCCTGCTGTTCCCTCCTCAGTCTCTCTGTGTGACCTCTTTGTCTTCAAACTTCAACTCCCTGAAAACTTTAAACTAAGTCATCAAATATCTGTATTCTCCTCTGATAAAGCTCCTGTTTTTTTATGTCTTTCCACAAAAGTCAAATTTCATCATTTCGCATCAGCCACAGTTACTTTAAATGTGACTTTCTCACTTTGATGGAGCGCGCCTGTCTTAACCAACATGCTCCAGAAGAAGAATCAGATTTTGCTGAGTGTCAATAACTTCACGGTTTTAAATCAAGCAGAGTTTTCGAGTCACGACATTGGTGAAGATAGTTTTTCAGCCTGTCCTGTTTTCCTTTTAAAGTATCTGACACAGATTACCCGCTGATATATTCCTTCATTCCCCAGAGGAGACTTTTTATGATGATAAAACAGGCTGATATTAAAACAGATGCCAGAAGCTGCAAAAGTAAACCAATCCATCAGGGAGGAGATTGATTCCTTACTGTGCGGTTATTTTAAATGCCTGAAAGCACCGCCACAGGGAAAATGTTATACGAGGTGACTAACAGGAACTGTAAAAACAGGTTCTTCCCAGTGTTCACACAATAGATATTTACCTAATGTGGCATTAAGACATTAGAAACTGATTTAAAAGGTGTTTTTTAATCAGAAAATGTGACTTAAACATGTGCAGAACAGGATTACAAAAAGAAGTCCTGGTTTGTCCACAGGAGGGCACTGAAATCAACACAATGCAAAAGTTCCTCACAGGAGCTTTAAAAGGGTTACCTAATGGTAAATAGATAAGATACACTGAAAGCTCATTCATGCTTCACATTAGTATGCGAACAAATACAGATGGAGAACTCTGTGTTGAGTATTTCTGCATGTCTTCTGCAGTTCACAGGTAGAGACCACACAGTCGTCTTAAACCGTCTCCTGGTTGACTTATTTCATCCTGTACGTCAACAATCAACAAATGTGTGTGCAGAAGGCCAACAGTTTTGTGTTTCAAACAATCAAAACACCAACATCCTTACAGCTCGGTGCAAATTCATCTTTTCACCAAATTCCTTCAAGAAAAGCTCCAAGAATATACCACTGTATATTTTCATGCAGATGACACAAAGATAGTTTAAACAGCCCTCAGTGTATTATTTTATCAATCGATTTATGCACGTCAAAAATCAATCCATTCTAAGGTCATCATGCAGGTAACACTGAGTACAGTCTGCTGGTTGTTAAACTGTGCTAACCCACTTTGCTGAAACGCTCCATAAAGGTGGTGAAAGTCCTGCAGGGCAACCTTAATAACTGAGAGACAGTGAGCCCTGAAGATGAGGCGCTGGGTGCTGACAGTGGTTAAAATGCAGCGAGTGGAAACAGGCCCTTGATTTGCTCAGAGTACCCCTGATGAACAATAATCATTCCTCCTAATACATCTTTGATAGTAGAGATTCAAAGCTTTTCTAAATCTGGAAACAGTCCTCAATGAAGCGGTAGTGAAAAGTTTTTGAGGTGCTCAGAGAAAAGTAACATTTGGATATCTGCAACTCCGTTCTAATTTTGTCTTTGAATGTTTGCAGATTAAGATCATGAGATATGATCAGAAACTCCTGAATAGACCTGCCGGTGCTGGATTTGTTTCAGTAGAGTATCAAACCCTGATTGTCTTAAAATCATCTGTAGCAGATCGTCATGAAGCTGCAGAGCGTCGAGAAAAGAAGGAAGTGATGTGAGGAGGAAGAGAAATAAACCTCTTGCCCTCTTCTGTCTCTCCGTCCATCCAACAGGCTGTAGAGCAAAGAAGAAGCTCTCTCCTCTCTCTTCATGTCTGTGTATCTGTAATATCAGTCTGTCATCCTCCCGGGACAGCGAGGGAGGGGGGGAGGTGGAGGGGGAGGCAATGAAAAAAGGCTGCAAGCTAATTAGGTTCTTATCTCTCCACGCTCCTCTTCCTGTCCTCCTCCTCTCTAATCCTGGTGGGCAGCGTTGTGCCGCTCAACGCCTCGCCAGTCAAACACAGTGGGGGAATAATTGGTACAAGCAGCACCTCGCTGACGAAACTTTATCAGTCATTCCAAGTGACACATTTCTCCTCTTCCTCCTGTCCCCCCACTCCTCTCTGAGTGTTTCCAGCCTGATTCAAAAGCTCTTTATTCATCGCTCCGTCTCCTCCGTCATCCCCCCGTTCTATCAGAGGTCCACGTTTTGTCTTTCAGCCTGAGCTAAACGACAGCGCTCACTGTTTTAATGCCTTCTTTCTCTCTTTAACTCCGTTATCGACTTCTCACTACTCTCTACACACTCCTGATTTTAAATATTTTCTGTCTCTGTACTCTGATGATGTTTGTTTCTCCTGCAGCACAGATCAATAATGTCTACTTAGACTGAAAGATGTGTTATGAGAAATAATGGAGGTAAATGTGTCATCTTTGGGCCAGAAAACAAAATAACACTGTGCAAAAAATAGAACATTGACTAAAGCTCCAGTCAGGATTTTTTTAGCAGGTACTAAAATAAACTGAAACGTGTGTTTAGGCCTCGATATGATCTACCCAAAGAAAAACAGACAAAACTGGTCGTTTCTCTATAATCATTTGATACGCCTGTCTTCCCCGCCATAGGATGGTTCAGGGCCTGTGTCCACTAACAGCTTTTCTTTTCCTAAATGAAACCAAATGCATTTCTGTGTTTCTAGTGTTACAGATTAATTTACCATAAACAACAATCAGCAACGGACAGAGGCGCTCTATATATGAGGTTTCAAGAGTATTTACAGAGCTGGAAATGCTGTTAATAGACACAGGCCCTGACAGCATCCTGACAACCAAGACTAAATTTGTTGTGGATGTACCGGATTGATCCAAGTCTAAAGTGACTCTGATTATAAGGAGAAATATTATAATACTAACTCTTAAAGACCAAATGTGTTGTCTTGTGAGAATAAAACAGATACATGAAACAAAACCAAGTAAATTGATGCGTTTAATAGTTTTATATTAAATATGAAGTAATCTGTCTGAATTCAGGCTGCCCTCATTCCTAATTGGACCTCTACAGGTCAGATGATCGCAGGTACAAACTCTGATTGTTCAACAGACCAAAACAAAGGTGGCGGCCTTCGCCTCACTGAGCTAACTGACAACAGTAGCAGCACTGTTTCACTAAAATGTAAAGGCAAAAAGCTACATCACCTTTGAGGAACAGAAATCAAATGTTGATCTGGTGATGTTCATGGATTTTACTGTGAGATGCTTCATCATACAGTTATATTTTTAGGATTCAATTACTGAGCCCAACAACAAAACAATCCCTCTATTTAAATGGGTCATTTATTTATTGAGGCTGGATCCTCGTTTCTGAGTTTGTATGTTAGAAAACAGTAAAAAAAAAACACACAGGACAGACCAGTTGAAAGATCAATAATCTCACTAAAATCAAACGAGCCAGAAAATCCTCTTAGAAAGTTTACGATACTGACACGCGAGTTCATTTCCACCTGATCTGAACAGAAATCTGATTTAAGATCACACACCTTGAAAACTGTTTAGAAATTTAGTTGAATTTGTCCTTGAAAATATTACATACAGTCAGGTGAAACTTTGATTCATATACTATTCTTTAAAAATCCTGAACAACATCAGAGTCAGAGCTGAACTCCAATAACATCAATAATTATAACGTGCTATCATATTATATCTTATCTTAAACCCACATTTCCAAAATCACACAGAGATCTGACACCAGATTTCAGCTGTGTGTCACCTGAAACCAACAAAACCTTAATAAGTAATATTCGAGCAGGGAAACTCTAAACTGTGATCATACATCTTCAGTTTTCTGTGACACTCTGCAGCCTCTTTACAGACGTAACCACGGACCTCCTATCTTCACTCTCTAACTATCCGGATCCACACATCTCTCTCTCTGGTCTCTGCTACTCTGAAACTGTTAATGACTGATCTTCAAACTGTCTCACTAAACACTCTCTAACCTCTCCATAGGTGTCTCCTCTCTTCTTGTTTCCTCATCTGTCTCCTTTCTCTCTGCTGATCTAACACTGAGTTCTGGCTGTCCCCTTCTTCAGATGGATGTGGTCTATACCTTCCAGACGGGCCAGGCGGCGGTGCCCGGTGCCCTGCGCCGCCAGCCGTCCGTTGTCAGCCAGCACAATGACGCCACTGCCGCCAAAACTCTCTCTAGCCCCACCCATGTAGGGCTTAGCTCCTCCTCCTCTCTCACCAACTCGGCCGGGGCCCCGCCCCCCGCTGCTGCTGCTGCTGCTTCCTCCTCCACTGCAGGCAGTGAGTCGGTGACCTGAGACCAGCTAACGCCGCACCCAGCTGGACTCTGTTTCGCTGTTAAAAACTCTGAACGCTGCATGACTCACTAAAACCTTCACTGTGTTTCATTTATCTGCAGGCGTCTGCACATTTAAAGAGATTATCTGACATTTATCGTACAAAACTGATTTAACATCAGAGTTAATGACAAAAGCTTGAACCAATAAGATTTTTTCAGATTTCATAAATATTTAAGAGTGATCAAGGTTATGGTTTCTGCTCGAATCATAACTGTTTAACTGAACGGGGATTGAGTCATTTGTGGGTCAAAACACATAAAGTAGTATTGTCTTTTAAGTTAGTCTGAGGCTTAGGTTCAGACTAACTGACCCTTGGAAATATCTCAATTTCAGTAGCAAAACTAGTTTATAATACTCCGTGGTGTTCAGGTTTCAAAGATGTATGTGAACTTTAAACTGAGGAGGACATGAAAAAAAATCTCAAGTCTTTCAGTTTAATACAATCAAGACAAAAGAGCGGCTTTAGTGTTGAAAAACGAAGCCAATCCTGAGAGCAAAAAACTGTCGTGTCCACTAGAGGCTGCAGCCAAAACTCAACAAAACCCCATTAGAGCCCATTGTAAAATGTCCATGAGTAAATTTACAGTTTTAGTCGCCTATTTCTTTATTTGTAGTAACTACTCAAGTGAGGAGTTACTCAGATTTCATCTATTTTGATTATTTTAAAGCTGAGGTGATCGTATATTTGCATAAGGGCGACCTCAACCCCATTATTCAGCAAACTCACTTCTGTTTTTAAAGAGCACACATACTCTGGCCTCGTTCATCGGCCCGGGGGTTGGGGGGTGGTTGCTGATAGGGCAGATTCATACTCCAAAGTTATTTCGGTTCATTTTTTTGCTAGACTACTCCTCTTGTTCTCGTACCCAGTCACAGTCATTGGGTTCACTGCCAGGAAAATGAACTTAAAGCTGGTCAGAATGAATGAAAACACAGCTGGAGCACCGAAATTAGTTCTTTCGCTCTCCGGCTTCTTCTTCAACTTCCACCTCCTCTTCGGACTCAGGGTCAAAAATATATGGTTTAATACCTGCCATTTTTAGCCTTTAGCACACATTAGTAAAATGGATAAACCGAAATCTGAACCTCCACTGCTGAGCCAATCAGAGCACAGCAGGCTTGACAGCAGCGATTTAATCAGAGCAAAGCTCATTAACATAAATGTTAAAAGGCAGTTCGTTGTCCTGTAAGGTTTTTTAGGCATACTAAAACAAACCATCAAATAACTTTTCAGCTAAAATTATGTTGCAGACATGATCCGAGGACATCAAGGATTATGGAAAAATGATTAAAATGGGTTTGAGATTTTGATGGCAGGTCCCCTTTAAATGAGCTCCTTATGAACTCAAATCTCCAGAAACCTTCACAATACTGAAATTTAAACCAGAACCACACAGTTCTGTAGAGAGATTTTCTCCTTCAGAGAGGAACCCGCGAGCTTCATGTGAGGCGTCTGTCATGGATTAGAGAAGTCAGAAAGACTTCACTCAGACTAACTCATTCATGACTCCAACATGATAAATAAAGAGACTAAGGTCAGCGTAATCCTCAAACAGAAAACCTTCAGATGTGCAGACGACCTGTCCTCTTCTCTTCTCTTTCTATGTGCTGCCTTCGTTTTCACCTTCCTCTGCTGCAGCTTTCCCTCCTCCCTAATCTCCTTCTCTTCCTTTTTTAATACCTTTCATCAATTCCATCCGGCCTGCTGCTTCTCCTCCTGCATGTTGTGGAGATTTAGACTCTTAACACGCATCTATTAACCCTTGTGTGACTTGCCGCCTGACGAGTCAATGACAGATCACAACTGTTGGCCGAACAGAAGGAAAGAAAGCTGCGAATCGCTCCGATTCGTGACTCGATGCAGAGGGAAAAAAAATCCCTGTTCTAGTTTCTTTGTTGTTTTTTTTCCCCCTTGTTTCTCAGAGGCGACAGCCTGGGCTGCAAGATAATTTTATGGGTTAATCCTGAGCAGGGTTAAATCTGTCAGGCTCAGCAAGTCTCTCATGGTTTAAAAGCCAAGAGCTTTTTAACTTGTGAGTCTTGTGTGAGTGTGTGTACTGGAGTGTGTGACAGCTACATGTATGCTCTGAGCTGCAGCGCTCGGCCTGCAGCTCTCCTGTGGTTCAGTAATAGAGAGCTTTGAACTGCAGGGTTATTAATTATGATGAAGAGTGTCTGCTGCTGTGTATAAATCAGTGTGATCAGCTGCAGCCTCGGTGGATTCATGACAGAAGAAATGACTGAAGGCAGAGAGAGAAGAGCAGCTAGAGGACAAAATGACCCCGAGTGTGATTATAAATACTTAACAGTGTGCATGTGTTTGCTGTTTCCCCAAGTGTGTGTTTGTGTGTGTGCTGTGCATGTGTTGTTTACTGGGGCAGGGTATCATTTGAACTTTTTTATGCACCAACAGCATGAAGGAGGAATTAACGGCCTGTTAAGGGGAGGCAGAAAGCCAGCACCCCCTCAGGTCACATTTTCCATGAATGCCAATTATTTTTGTTTTTGTTTATCAGTCAGAGTTGTTTCTAAGGCTGCATGTTTGGCCTTTTTGTTTTCATGGCTTTGACAGCTGAATAAGAAGCGAGAGAAGCAGGTAGAGATGCAATAAAAGATGGAGGAGTGTGACCTCTGAATGTGGAGTTCCAAAACCATCCTCACTTTTTCACTTTATTTCAGACCGTTTTTGGAGTTTGTTTGGTCTGGACTAAAAGGACGCTGGAGCTTGGTAGCCCCAGCACTAGGGTAATAAATTACAGAAGGGAAACCATAGACAGGACTGTCTATTTACAGGGGCGTACCTGAAGTGTGGTCAGGGGTAGCATGGACTCCTGTTAGATATTATTGGCCACGTCAGGTGGAAGTTAAAGCAGAGGGATTTGTGGGCACAGATCAGGTTAAATTGAAGATATAAATTTGTGTTTGCACATATACCAAAGAGCCACATGCACATCCATATAAAGAACAGTTTCATGTTGAGATCATAACCATGTCCACAAAACCCCCGATCATAAGAAATCAAAGACAAGCATAAAAAACTTCCATCTTTACTGACGTGGTTGTCTTTTACTATCAGACACAAAGATATTATGTTCCAGATCCGGTCCACAGCACGTCTCATCTCAGCCAATCACTGTTTACTGTTGTTGATAAGCCCACTATTAATCAAAACTACATGACTGACTTAGTGTTCACTGTTCATGGAAGACTAGTTCAGCTTCTCATGACCACCATGGTCAAAGCAGAATCCACTAATCAAAGGTTTGACACACTGATCCAACCCCGTCCATCAGACTATCGGTTAGGGCCTGAAGTCCTGACGATCTGGGACTAAAGAAAACAAACTAAGCGTGCATCTGCCTTCAGTGTGCATGTTTGTGAATGAGTTAAGTCACTTTTAGGGACTAGAATCAAACTTACAACCTGTTCTTTGGGATAGTTCATGCGAATGGGGTCAAAACTAAGAGCCTCAGTGAGCTAAATGCTGAGGTGGGTCAAGGCTCGGGTGAAGTTAAGTCTACTGATGCTCTAAAAGTGACTTGCGATCAGTCATGTGTTTGCATGTGTGTGATTGTGTTTTGTCTTAGTCGTAGATGAATACTCTCCACATAAAACCTGCTGGTTGATTTTTTTGTTGCAGTTTGTTTTCATGCGTTGAAACATCACTTTGACCTTTTTTGACCTCATGTGTTCATGTTTTGTGAAACATTGGTTTTGTTTTCCCAGCATTCCTCACTAAGCTGACCTGTTTTCACTTGTTTTGTTGTGTTTGGTGATTTTGCATTTCCCTGCCTAGATTCAGACACACCATCATCATGCCAGCCCCGTCATCCCTGTTTCAGACCTGCAGCTGCTGACCTGTCACTCCTCTGACTCGTACTTCCTGTTTCTGTTTCAGATTAAGGTGGTGAACGCGTTCCGTAGCTCCCTGTATGCGGGGCTGGAGAGCCCAGAGTCCCGTAGCTCCATCCACAGCTTCATGGCCCATCCCGAGTTCGTCCCAATGTCGGAGGAGGAGGCTCGCATCCCCCCCATCGAGGAGACCGGAGACGAGATCGACCCCCTCCCCAGCCCCTCCTCCTCCGGGGCGGGAGGAGGAGGAGAGCCGCCCAGCGCCTTTCCCTACAGCCGCGAGTTATCCATCTGAGCTCCCCTCTCCTTGTCCTCCTCGCCCCTCCTCCCCATCAGCATCATCTGTCATCCCACCAACCGAACTGTCGCGCCGAGGAGGGGAGTCATCACTGCTCATCCCCTCATCCTGCACGCACACACACACGCTTCACATCGTCTCCACCCCCCTCAGTCATCGCTGCCACATTGTGTTTTTCATACTGACTGTGGCGTCGTTCTGCCTGTAAGTTTGTCCCTCCACCACCACCGTACATGTATCAGCAGAGGGTGGAGTCCAGCGTCTCCTCTGTGGAAGGCCTGTCCTCGTCCATTCATGTATATTTTTTACTCAATGATCCTTTTAAGAGCTTTTAAACTTTGTTGGGTTCGATCTTTTTCGCGGGACTCGCAGCAGCATGTCGTGTTCTGTACTCGCTTTCATTCCTGCGTAACGCTTCTCAAAAACCGCACCGAACTTTTCAAAGAGTGCAGAGATTCTCATGTACATACGCTTTCGCCTCGCTCCACAGCTAACAGCCGGGTTTGTGATCAGAACATTTTTAGGCAAATGCAAAAATGTAACCTTTTATTTTTGTTTTTTAAACCTCCTACAATTGTTAATCGATGGTTGATTCAAACTCCTGAGAATGTCTTGTGAGTGTGACACTACAGTCTGCAAGGTTCAAATGTTAAAGAAATGTTCTTCCCTTTATCGTGTCTGTATGTGTCGCTTTTTCTTTAGCTGCTGTGCTGCATGTGGAAGGACAGAATGTTTACTACACAGAAATATATCTACCATGGCGGCATCCGGAGAGCGCTCGCTCTCTGATCATCTCATCCAGTCAGGGGTCTGGTTCTCTGTGCTCCTCCCCCTCATACGTCCACAGTGTCGATAGGAAACAAGAGTGTGCGTCATGTTTCCCCCTCTAGTAGGATGCATGTTTTGTTTCATTCGTGTCGAGTCGCATGATAATTAAGGAATGAATATTTGGGATTCTGTTTAGACAACCATGTGTTAGTTAGTCCGCAGCAGCGTCTGTTCAGAGCTCCACTAACTTCCTGAATGAGCGACCGGACTTCTTGTTAGCACAACAGAACAAAATCCGGCCTGGCAGGACTCAACTCACGGAAGTTAAAGCAGCTGATGGTCTCCATTGGGCTCGCCACTGGAGTCAACATCGATGCTATAGGACGCGCACAGATCACATGACCTGGATTTGAGGCATGTTATACATGCTTGAACCAACTGGTGACAATATAACTAAAGTCCAGAGTATAGGGAGGTTTTAATCATCAAGGTGGAGGACCCCAATACACAACCAGGGTAGAAATCTAACCCTAATCCCAACACTGATCCACAAAGACGTCTGCCTGAATCTATACAAAAACACAAACTACTGTCACGGGTTGGAAACCAGCTTGTGTTTCTCTCTGATGTTTAGGTTTCGCCCCAGTTACTTCATGCAAGGACAGCCTGTGCACAACCTGTGTGGTCCTTAAGTTTGTGGTTTCCTCTGAATATTGAGTCCATCTCAGCTCCCACAAGGTGACAGTGGGGTACTCTTAAACTCCCACTGGCGCCTTTGTTGCTGTTTGCACAGCAGAGGTATTACTGATAAGATGGAGACACAATAAAGGCTGGATACCCTGATTGCTTAGAAGAAAGGATTTGGATTTACCTGAAGTGTCGGGGCCGACCTAATCTTAGTCCCATCCCACTTTATCCACAGTAGATTAGTTTCTGTCCTTCACTAGACACGCATAGATTATGAAAACTCTTAGGAGACGGGGTGATTGTTTGTGGTCCATTGTTGCTTCTCTTCCCTTTTCCTCATGCCGTGATCTAACTGAATGAGTCTGGGAATCAATCAAAAGAACCAATGACCAAATCTGACCATTCCACTGTGAGGCGAGGACCTCCCGCTAATCACTGCCCAACTTTACTGATCCCACAAATGACCAAATTTACATCCACTGGACCCAGACAGAAACCATCATTTGGGCGTCGCTCTAGTTTACAGCTCAAGAGCAATGGAAGAATATTTCATATTTGTGCCTGAATACTACTGCCACCAAATAAATCGTCCTGAAGACCTATTTTAGTTTTCTGACACCACTTAGACCTGAGCTGCAGTTGAATCACAATGAAAGCAGAGGGATCCAAAACTGGCTTGGTTGAAGGTCTTCAGAAGTGAAACATCCTCTGGACTTCACCTAAGTCCAGTTGACTTCTGAACTACCATGACCTGAGTAGCTGAAAAGCTTGACTAACAAGTACCCGATCCTCTGTGTGGGACCATCTCAGAACTCATCCTTGTATTTAGTAGATATTCGAAAACCTTTGTTGGGAACTCTTCCCAGTTGGTTCAAGGTCTTAAAGAAGTCTCTCCAACAAACGGTGGAACATCGTCAAGAACTTCAACCAAGTCCATTTGGCTTTGGATTGACCATGGCTTGAATAACTGGGAACCTTTACCATCATTGACCAGTTAGCATCCTAAAGGTCCTCCCTGTTGATCTGCAGACATGAGACCATTGTTGGGGACTTTTTACCCGTTGGTTAAATCATGAATGAACCAACAGGAGCTGGCACTGATTGGAAAGTAAATCCCTTTACCTTACCCAACCAGAGTGAATCCAGTTCTACCTGTGCCTATCTGGTCCTAGAGCTAGCATTGAAAAGTGAGAGAACCATTGAAGAGTCTGCTCAGGGTCATAGGAGTTTCAGCTCAACAAACAGGAAGTTAATGGATCTCTGAACAGTTCCTGGACCGTCTCTCTGTGTTGAAGACAAATCTTAGTACCAATTCTGATGTTTTTGTTCCTGTATTTGTCAGAGTTTTGGGAACAGAAACTCAGTCAGTGACATTGCACAGCTGGCAGCAGAGAAGGTGTTTGATCATCATCCCTCTCCGCTCTGCCTTGATTGATTAACAGTTGTCAGTGTGGCGGTCACGCCAGGGTTTATGGGGGACTGATGATGTGGGCCTGTAGAGTTAAATCCACTGTATGTCAGTGCTGCCGCTCAGTTCTTCCCACCCGGCGTTTCCCGTAGATTACTGTCTTAGAAGAAGAACGAATCATCTCCCAATCAGAGGCAGTGATGCATCTAATCCCCTCTTAGTCTGACTAGCAGCCATCAAGCTATCTTTGAACTAGGACACGTTATTGAAGTAATGTGCTACTACTGCCATATTTTCAACTTTTCTGTCATGACTAGGTTCTTCCTCTCCCCTCTGATGAGCTTTTTCTATGTAACTCAGAGCCATATTTTATAGGTTGTCTGTATTGTTTTTTATCTCATTGTTATCGAGGTTTCCTTTGGACTTTCCCACCCCGACCTTTCCCCTCTCCCTTCCCCCGGCCCTTAACTCCAAATACGACCAAAAAGCAAGGAGAAAATCTTCAGTCGTCACTGCCGAACCAAGTTTAAAGGACCTCTACAATGTTTACATGAAAAGCAAGTGGGTGGCAGTTCGCCTGCGCTTCTCTCATCCGACCACTTCCCTTTCATTCCCTTGCTTTCCTGAATCTTAGAGTTACTATTTAACTAAATGGGGAATCTTTCTTGCATGGTTTTCATATAAAATTCAATGTTTTGCTCATTTTTTACAATTCTTCTGTATTTTTATATTAAGTACTTTTTAATATTTTGGAGATATATGAATATATATGTATAGGCTGAAGAGTTTGGTGACAGTACAGTACATGAATGAGATGAATCTAACGTGGACTCTGTCTTTTTACAGCTCTCTAAATATTTATGCCACGTGTGTCGTCTTGGTCACCTGATGTTAGGGCTCAGAAACCTGCAGTGACTTGTTTACTTCCTGTCGGCCGTTCAATTGGAATCCCAACAATTTTATTCTCATCAGCCCCCTTTGAAACAAGTATATTCACTTTATCTAAGATGTTGTGATACACACTACACGCTATGTGATTTTGCAGTTATCCAACTCCATTAGAGTGCAGCCAATGCAACGTGAATACAGCTAACTGTATCAAACATTAAATGGGAGTGTATAATTATTTATCCAACCTCTGGGTTTCTTTGTTTCTGTACTTTGAAGCTTCTATGACTGATTTCTTTGAATGAGTGGATCCATGCTGTTTACTGACTGACTGACTGATTGACTGACTGATGTCGGAGCTGATGACTTTAAAGAGAAGCAAAGCTGTGACCTGCCTCTGGCTCGGCCTCCTTTTCAAAGCGGCATGCCTGTCCAAGTCCATGGGCAGAAAGATTGGGAGCCCCTAGTCGGATCAAAATCCAGAAACTTGACCTGAAGACCAAAGGAGAGTTGGCCCAGGTCATAAATTCCCCAATGAGACTTCAAGACCCTAAGCCTGAAGGCCTGACAGATGGTTCAACCCACTAAATTGTGTCATGGATGGTTGGATCCACTCCAGAAAGACGCCAAAATCTAGAGCTGTAAACAGTTTGTGTAAGGAAGAAGATGCAGCCAAAGTGGCATCCCCATTGGTTTGTAAACCACTGTGTGAAGACCTTCAGTTTGGCATTTGGGCTGTTTCCATTCTGCATTGAGGACCCAGAAAGAACCCTATTTGGTTTGCATGGTCTGATTGCTACATCTCCATGATTGATTGACATGATTGATGTCCAAATCCATTCAAAAATTGTGTTGTTTTTCCAATTGAAATGTCCCCTGCTGGTCATTAGAAAGAATGCAAGTCCAAGGCACTTCCTCAATGACCATTTAACTTTGAAAATGAGGAAATGTACCACTTTTTATCATATGAGATTGAGTGTCAGCTCATCCTGCTCGGGTCTGTAGTTGGTTATTTTTTGCAAATATTCACATGGACCCACAAAAATTTCTGCCAAGTGAAATGTTTACTCTTTTTAGTACCCCTGTTCATGTTTTTATATTTAAAGAAAAATCGTTCAGAACTTTTCTCAGAAAAGCTTCCTCCAGCCTTGTAAACTTTGCTTCATTGAATTTCATCCCCAAAAACTGTTTTGGTGTAAGTTTAATGTTGGAGGGCTGAGGGGGCTCGTTGGGCTGTTTCAGGGCCCATAATTGGATGGTGCCGGCCCTGGTTAAGAATTCGAGTCATTTAAAGTAAAGGCCAAAGTAGAAGAAAGAAAGTGAGCCAAACTGTTTGGTACCTTCCAAAATTTTAATTTAGCCATGAGATACCTGGGGTCAAAGGGGGCGGAGCCAGTGACAGGAAACACAGCTGCAGATGTCATCAGCATTTTGTATAGGTGCAAACTCTAGGAAGAGAGTAGGACTGTTAAAGCGCTCATGACATCAGGTCCTCTTCCTGCGGTGTGCTCGACGGCTCTAAATGAGACACACCTCCAAAATGATGACGCTTTTCCTCTTTTATTTTGTTGAATGAATCTGACAGAACACCTGAGCTCACCCAGTCAGTACAATGTAAATATTGTCAAATAAGTGAATGAAGTATACCTGCTGTCTGTGTCCGTGACAGGAAATGGGAGAGGGGGCAATCAGCCAATCATCACCCAGCAAAGCTTTAAAGAATGTTCTGCCAAAGTCGTTTTCTCCTTTCTTTCTTCTTCTTCTGCACAAGTTTGTTAGAAAATTTGCTGCCACATGCCCCCTTCCCTTCCTCCTGCTTGGATATGATTGTCCCTCTGTGCTTGCCATAGCCTCGGTGTGGCTGTGGTGGTCGTCTGTTGGACTGGTTGGACTGGTTGCCCTCACGTCTCATGCCAGGCGTGCAGCACAGCCTCGCCCTCAGAGACGCTCCAGGCCTGTTTGTGCTTCTGGTTTCTCAAATAAAAGTCCGGACAAGACTCAGCAGCGGACTGAAAATCTTCACCTGGTTTTAGGTTCCTTTTTTGTTGTTGTTGTTGTTGTTTTGGAGTGTAGAGGATCTCAGTTTGCCACAGTTTTCCAGCAGGACTTCTGTACGGCGAATGAACTCGCTTCTTATCCAGTCATTGTTGCATTTGGACTGCTTCCTCTTCAGAGCACTGCCTTTTCTCAGAACAGCTTCCCGTCGTCGGATTTTTAAGGAATTATTTGCAGTACTTTTACATCCACTTCAAGGTTCATGATTTAAAAAATGGTCCAAACGAACTGGAATATCGCAGTTGGAAAAGTCATAACCACTTAACATATATATCTATATATTTATATATTATCTCTATATATTTATATCTAGTATGCATATATGTGTGTATATATTTATATTAGATATAAGTACATAGACATATATATGGTTTCTCAGTTGAACTTCATTGCAAAAAAGACTGAAAAAGATTTGTTTTCTGTAATTACTATGATACACAGTAATAGGCGTTGGTGTTATTTTTGTATAAACATAATATCATCTATGTGGCATGCATGACATATATACAAAATTGGTGGTTTAAAGCAATATGTCCAACCTGGTGCGATTGGTTCTGTCGTGTTCTGTGTAGCCTAAAGCCACTCTGTGCGAAAAGAGATAAAAAAAAGAGAAACTGCATTTGGATAAAACTAACTGTTCAGTATATGTGTTCAATGTTCTGTGTTCTGCATGTTTTAGTATGGAATGAAACATCCCCAAATGTTGACTTGTTTTTCCAAATGAATCTCAAAAACACGCCCCGAACACATACACAAACACACTCGCACACACACACAAACAAACTCACACACATGTATTTGCACTGTGAGGTGAAACACACTGAGGAAACTCAAACCGTGTGACTCCTGATGGATGGATTGATGAAAGATGAAGATTTTTTTTTCCCCCCATCGTTCATTTTTAACAAACAAACAAACAGATCTGTCCGCCCATCCACTGTTTGCATCATCCTAACGCTGAGAGTTACAGATGTTCCCTGAACTCATCATCACCCACTCATCTGTGCAGTGAGAGGAGAAGGAGGAGGAGGAGGGAGACGATGACAGTTATCAGGCCTGAAACATTCCGCATGTTGTTCAGGTAGGCTTCTGCTCTGCAGGTGTTGTCATCTCACCGATCTCGTCTCACCCGCCATCCCCGTCATCCTCCTGCTTCTCTGAACTCATCAGTTTTCAGAGAAATGTGAGGATAACGGCGCTCATCTGTAAACGTCTATGTCCATAACAGAGGCCAATATCTGCCTTTATTTTGGTTGATACAGCATAAAATTTACGTAATTAAGTTCACCAACAGGATCATTTTCAATATTGATTAATCTCCCCACATTTAATTAATTTTATCTGATTGATCAATATCTCATTTTGTCTGTAAACTGGCAGTACAAGATGACATCTTTAAATCCCTCCATCGTGTCAAAAGCCCAATATTAGAAAAAGAAAGCAGTAGAAAGCTGAAATTAAACCACCATGTTATTAAAATGACCCACTTTTGGCTCATCACGGTCACAATTCTGCAAAAAAGTGGCAAATATCAGTTTATGAATCAGGCTCTTAAACACAACACCATCAATATTTCATTTAAAACACGTCAAGACACCAAAAACCTTCTTTAAACCTATATGTGACCCATTTTCTATTTCTACACTTGGACAATAAACAACATACAACATGTTTACCAGTGAGTTTGGAGTCGTGGGAATGTGTTCTTCTTATTCTATGTTAAAGACAGTTTAGGAGTTTCCTTTAGTTTTCAGTGTTTGTGAAAAGTTTGGCCAAAAAAAATTCAGTCAGTGCTTCAGGAAGAGAAGTGACAGTATGGCTTTAATAAAGATGGATATCAATAACAGCAAAAGAGAGTAAGGTTCAGGATTATGCTTTTTAATATTTCCAGACACTCCAAACATCTGTTTTCATGAAACTGCAGCATTTAAATGAGCGATTCTGACCGAAAAATGATCAAAGTATGCAGTACATATAATCAACAGCACTGGACAGAGAGGGTTTTTTCTCTTGTTTGTGAGTATATCTTTGATATTACCGTAAGAGACGGTCCAACAAAATATTAACCTTATTGTTCCTTCTCTGACCCAATGATCTTGACCCTTTGGATCAGGTGCCCAAACTACTCCAAGCAGCTGTTACAAAGATGCTTATCTTGTGTTGGAGACACTGCAAAGTTAGGTTAATGCACCAAAAACTGAGCACTACCTTGGGTTGAAAAGTCAAAAAATTTAACTTTTTCTTTGTTTACATGAATCTTTAAAAGACTATATTTTTACCTTTTGTCCTAACTGGTAAATAAGACCTGGTTTTTCACCCTTTTGATCCACATTTAAAAAACTCAACAAAGTGTGAATGAGAAAACAAAAGCATTTTAACAAACTCAACAAAGAAGTAAAATTTTCACATGCGATTTAAAAATGGTAAAATCGGTTATTGAGCTAATGTTAGCGTGCTAGAGGGCTTAATCATGACACACTAACCTAGTAAATAAGCAACGATTAGCATACTAACAGCCTTAACTAGGATGGTAAACTTAGTAAACTGCCAATCATAGCCTAAGTCATTTAGATTAGCTCGTGTTAGAATACTTACAGGCTAAATTTAGATGCTAACTTTGGACCATAAGTTCATATTTCAGTGTAAAGGCCGGCTAAGACAGTCAAATAATAATAATGATACTAAAGAAAGTGTAAGATAGTAAGATGGTTAACAATGTAAATGGGATAATATTAGCGTACTTACAGGCAGGTTGTTACCATAGAAAGTATTGATTATAAGCGTACCAACAGTTTAGCTAACATGGTGAGTTAGCCAATATTATTCTGTCAACAAATTCAACTGAACTGATAATGGGGGTAAAACAGAAAATGTTAGCATGTTTACAGGCTAAGCTAGAACAATAACCCATTACTCAAACAAATGTGAGTATAGAGATCTTGAACACTGTAAATTAGCAAAAATTATATCGACAGGCTAAGGTATAATGATAAACATGGTAAGCTAGTAAATGCTAGCATACTTCAAGAGAAACTATGAGGTAACTGTATTTGTTACTGAGTCAGAAAGTCAAACTATAATGATGAACATAAGTACGCTTTAAGTGTTATTAATTAATAAATATAAACTCATTAGCATTTTATTTCTGGGTACATTGACAAACTGGCGTTAGCATTTAGCATTAACCAGAATTCCTTCATGTGTCTTAAACATGGAGGACGTGACCTTGGCGTCTTCAGTCTGATCTCTGGTCCTGGTTGACAGATTTTGAGCCTCAGAGGTGATCTGTTTGTGAGCCAAAATAAGCTTCCTGTGCTTCCCTGAGTGTGTGTGTGTGTGTGTGTGTGTGTGTGTGTGTGTGTGTGTGTGTGTGTGTGTGTGTGGGCTCTGTGAAAGTGTGTTTCCTCAGTGTGTGCGTCACCTTCTCCCTCATTCACTCCCTTCCTGTCTGTCTCTGTCAAAGATCCTCCTGTTTGCTTCAATCTATGCAACAGACTCCTCCAGTTCGACCCCCACAGGTTCATTCGGTTTCTTTCTCTCTCTCTCTCTCTCTCTCTCTCTCTCTCTCTCTCTCCCTCTCTCTCTCTTCCTCTCTCCCTCTCACGCTCACTCTCGTCTGCTCGTCTCCGTCTTTATCCCCCTCTTTTCTTTTTTAGTTCTTTCTACGAACAGAACCACGACACCTATACATTGATGATGTATGTATGTGTGTGTTCGTACGACAGGACAGTGCACACACTCATGTTGTTTTCTTTACTCTTTTGTAAGATATGATCGTGTGGAATGCCTTTGGTCTTAGTGTCATGTCGTTTGAACTTAAGCTGAACAAAAGATGATAATCAAGCAACTGAGTAAAAGTTGTTACATGAGTATATATATAATATATAAATATATATATAAATATATACAAATCTATATACATAAAATAAAGCCATTGGAGTTTGAAATAAATCAGAGTCAATTTGTGATTTTTCTTTAAATGATGCCGTACTGGTTCGTTGACAAGCAGAGGTGTCTCCAGCTCTTTTTGATCGGGGGGCCCAACCTCAGCACTGACGCTGCTGGGGTGGCACCAAGTAAGGAAGCCCATATACCAATAAATAACATTGATTATTGCAGCTGCATCATAACATGAGCCACTCAGTTTATTTTAACACGTCTCATCTCCAACAAGATGATATTTTGAGCTTTTCTATGTCCAGTTGTTGGGGGTCTTACCCTTTGCAGGTATTCAAACACAAACTGACCATTTAAAAATATAAAAATAAAAACTGAATTAACTCAGTCTAAAAAACTCATCAAACTTGAACTAAAATAGGAAAACAAAAAGTCACAAGGCTTTTAAAACTGTTATAACTTTGCAGTGGACAAAGCAGTCTTACCTTATGTTCTCCTCTACATGCTAAAGTCAAGTCTATTAACAAATATATCTCCTCCTTCTGATGTTTTAGACACAGACTTATTATTTGTTGTGTATATTTTACATGGAAAACTATAAAAACTTTCGTTTCCTCAGCTGCCCCGCTGTCACCTCACCCCTCACATCGGTTTGAGGAATTTAAAATGACTTTATAGAGGTTGTTATTGCTTGTTTGCTTTGGGATATCATGAAGAGGCATCTGTATGAATTTCAGTCGATCTCATCCTCACAGGAGCTTTAAACAGCAGGACAAACTTAAAATCCTGCTGCATAATGAAATCATGGTTTGCATTGCCATCCCACTTCCAGCTCAGCGTGTCCCAGAATGTGAAAGGGAAGTCGCCTCTGCGTTGTTTCTGCAGCCCACCCAGGGCGAAATAAAACTCCATCCAGGAGATTTGAATTGGATTGGCCCCCGTAGTGATTGAATGATGTGATTTGCATAAACATTCATATTAAAAAAAAAACACTCCCACTCCTGGAGAGTTTGAGCTTTCTGCTTAATGATGCAGCATCAAGATGTCGAAAGGTTAGAGCTCTTATTACTGCAAAGAAACAACAAAAATCTTCAGTAGTTTGTTGTTTGTTTCAACAACTTTCACCTCAGAAATTCAGTAATGGAGTCTGACCACGTAAAGTCACAGAGAAGGCCAGAATACAGGAGTAACCTGGGTCACATAGGTAGTGGAGACTGGTCTTGGTTCTTCTGGGGGGCTTGCCATGTTTGTTTTGGTGTTTTCCCGCCTCTGCATCCGCCTGCATAGGTCTGAATTCACACACCTCAGACTGATAGCAGACTGGTGGCTTTTAGACTTACTGAGTTTAAAAGATGGAAAGAAATGATGGAAAACAGCAGAGGGTCATAATATTCTGAGAAAATACTCAGATTTTCCAATATTAAAGTCATAAATGGTTATGAATAATGCATTTAATGTGGAATGAAATTTAAATTTTTATAAATGAAAGTCATAAATTTACGGGGACACTCCTGAGATGAGGATTGGAAAAACCCTCAAAGGTTCTCAGACATGAATTATTCATAGATTATTGAGGAAAAGATATTGAATTTCAAAGATTTAAGCCATAAATACTGTAACAGTCGTAACCATATTTTCATTATAATTATTTATAAGTCCTAAAACCTTTTCTTTGAAAACAAAGCGACAGTTTTCTAAGAAAAGGTTTTTAAAAATGTGTTTTTTATCTCAGTATTTTCTTATGAATGTGCGATTTAACCAGAAATTCAGTGACATGTACTAGAAAAACACTGACTTAGTTTTCTTTTCAAAATGCATCGTAATTCTGTCACTATCATAATAAACATGTTTAAACAGCAGGCACGACAAGTCAGAGCAAGTCTACCGTACTGTCAGTAAAAACACAGAGTAGAAGTGATCTTTGTCTCTGAATTGGAGGTTCTCAAAGTTCGCCAGAGTACAGAGCAAACATTAGCGAGCACTTTCAAAAGAGGAGCTGAAAACACACAGCGGAGAGATGTTTTATAAGATGTTTATCTTCAGCGGTGACAGAGAGGGCTGACAGCCAACAGAAAGTCAGAAAGTCTTCAGAGAGTGACTCACACATTGTTGGTTTTGGTGTCCTCTTTGTGTGTGATGACTGCAAGAAAAAATATCAAATATAAGCAGACTGATCCCTCATAACAAATCCTTTGAAGCTTTTGGTTTGATGTGATTTTGACTCCTTCTGTGGACAAAGTTACACCTTTTTTCTCCTTGATTTTCACCATCAAAGATTTAACACTGCTTTTGTTTTTGATTAAACAAAGTCGCTGCAAATCCCCCCTGACACCAAACAGTTAGAGCGGTTACAGGCATGAAAAAATAACCGTCGAACCCTCGAATCTGATTTTTAATCTCTAAAAGATTTACTAATTGTTGTTTTTACAACTTGCCCGAATTGTGATCAAAAACCTTCCAACTAAAGTTCCTCAGAGGAGTTTTAAACACTTTGCAGATTTCATTTAGTCTTTCTGCAAAAATGTCTCACTCCTGAAAACTGTGATGCAGTTGTTATGGTAACCACAGGAGGCAGAAGTTAATCACAGTTACTGCACAGGTGTCCCGGTTTACACGCAGCTGCTCCAAACTGAAACGCTCGGCGTTTCTGATGCGATGAGACCGACTTAATCCAGCTCAGAGTGTACAGGTGAGTTTAAAGCTGATATTTGAGACAGTTGGAGACAAACCTGAGGGCAGAAGAAGAGGAGGAACATGTGTGAGAGGGGAAGGACCACCAGGAAGAGGACAAGGAAGACCAAGACCAGGAACAGAGTGAGGCCTCGGTCCCATGTAGGTGAGTAGAAACCGTTTAAAGACACTCGTGAACATGCCACGCCAGCAGGTGGTGATAATGTGTAATCAGTCTGTGAGCAGACAGGCTGCTGGTTCTGAAGAAGACTCAACCTGATGAAGATCGGAGTTCAACAGTGCGGTGGATTTTCAGTGCAGATGAGAAGGTGCAGGAGACTTTATATATTTTTGTTGTCAACTTCCTGTCAGGAGCGCAGATGTTTGGATACTTCTGTGATATTTAACTGCAGTGTTCCTGTTCTTTGTTTACAGTTTAGAGAAAAGGAGGTTTTGTGCCCTGGCGATAAAACTAAACTCTGGTGTGATCTTCCTCTTAAGTGTTTATCTTTATTTTATCTCTCATTTATTTTTAATCATAAACAGGAAGTTGAAAGAGTCAGTAGAACGGGGGCATTAGCAGCAGAGCGCTTCTGTGCAGGATTATAAAACCCTGAAATCACATTTGTACAGTGGACATCTCAGATCACAGCGTTACCATAGAAACACAGCTTTTACCAACACTTGTTAACATGAGGAATAATATTCCTGTCTGCTATCAAAGGATTTTTAGTCCCACAGCTGAGGATGATAACAGCATTAGATTGATTTCTGCTCTGACCTGACGGTCTGGACCTCTCAGCTCTCAGTGATACAGCAGAAACAGAATCACCTGTTGAGAAACATCGCTGCATGTGACTGGATTACAACACTGTAGGATGTGAGTTAATTTATACACCGATGCACCAATGATAATAATCTAAAACTAAATTTAAAACCACAGTGAGGAGTTTTATCTGGTTTTATAAGTCCAGCTGTGTTAAATACTTGATTCTGATTGGTCAGAATCCAAAGACAACAGTGAATAAAGCAACAACAGGGACAACCTGATTAGACATGTCCTGTTAAAGAAGTCTGTGGAAAAGGAATCCAATAGGTTTCTCTTCTGCCTGTTGACCATGTGGAAAAAAATCACCCAACGCTCACCTTGCTAGGATCCAAATTTACATGCATCTTATTTATTGTCTTCAGACCATATCTCTTGGCTGTTTAATTAATGTCTCCTCAGCATCAATAACCTTCATCCTGACAAAGACATCGTAACTCTGCTCCAGGTCTTGAATAAATTCTTCCACTTTTGAGGTCAACTTTAAACACGGAAACCCAAAAGTTTTACCACTTTATGTTGCTTTACCGCCACCCATATGACCAGTGCTTTGACATGTGTTTACCATCGTTGGTATTTGACATCGGACTCGCTTCTATTTACTTTTATTCTTGTGAGCAGCGGGTGTTCCACGGGGGTACGGAAGCAGGCTGGTGCTTCCATGTCTGAAGAGGTCCTCAGAAGATCTCCAGACCACCGCTCCTGGACCACCGCGACAGTGCCAGCAGCTCAGAGTGGCCTTGGGGAGGAAGATATTTACACACAGCTGATTATCATTTAAAGGCACAGGTGCAGAATCAGCCCGTCCTTAGTGGATCCATTTAAACTTGATGAAAATTGCCTTTAAACGAACACAACATTGTCCAAACTTTGACCTGGTTTTGGAACGATAACAATAATCGATGTTTGAGGTCTTCTCCCAGTATGGATGCTGCACTCTGTTTATTAAGGGACTCCGTTAATAAGGACATAGGGCTCCATCCATACACCTTGTAGATTCTTTGTGACCTGTGGAGTTGCTGCCCCCTGCTGGCTCATATAAAAACATACTTTTGGCTTCACTTTTGAAACTATCATGTAGCATCCACATTTTTTTTAGAGTGTAGTTTCGTTATTTAAACCCAGAGGATCTTTTAACATGGTTCCTATAGGTTTGAAAACAGTGGCTCTATTACACACTGTCTCCACAAGGGGCGCTGTTGAACGGCTCCATTTATTTATGTTCTGATCTGTTGTGTATCAGAGGAATGCAGCGTCCCAAGTCTCCTACAGATCTGCAGCCCCAGTTTAGAGGACAAAACACTTCCTCCAGCAACTCTCAGGTGCTCAGTGCAACACTGCCACCATGTGGAGATGAGGTGTGTTACATCTGAGGCACCAGCTGCTGCAGACAAAAAACAGATTTACTGAACTAATCAATGCAGTTCATCATGATCCGCTGTGAATCAGAACTGATTATACAGATATAAGATTCTGACAGATCCTTAAATATGAAATATTTGTTTGGTGCTGAAACAGTTTTTCTCAGTCAGAATTAATGCACAGATTATTATGCGATTAGTTAAAATTAGACAATAGTAAGAAACACCTTCACAATTATCCCAGAGTACAACGCTCACTTTGTCCAACTGCTCAAGTATTAAAAATGAAGTAGAACAATAATACAAATATTATCAATATTTGAGAAACAACAACAAAAAACAACTAACGATGGAGGAAATATCCCTTTTTTTTTATTTAGCAATTACACAGTTGTGCTGTTGTACAGATTTTCTATTTATTATGTGTCTAGAAACTTATTTAAAAAATATGAACTGTCGCAGAGGAGGAACAGAAATGTCTCCCTTTGAGTCTCAGCAGAGCTCAGAACACTGCATGAGCAGAAAAATACACAGTATGATACTGAAATGTTTTGTCAAAGGCCCTGTGACCTTGGTTTAAGTCTACTCCAGAGACCCTTAAAGAAAAGCTAAGTCATAAAGAGTCATCAGTAATATTTTCAATTTGTTTTATAACCGATTAAAAATTCTAACAAGAGCTTTAAGTCAAAAATATGAGTTACAAATATCTACATACAGTACATCTATTTAATTACCAACAATCTGAGAGACAGGCAGAGGTTTGCACTTTAAACTCAATCACAGTTACAAACGGGGTTCCCCAGGTGTCAGTGTTGGGACCACTGCTATCTGTTTTATACATCAATTCTGTCGATTTCAGCAGGTCCAGGGCAAACTTTCACATCTATGCTAATGACACAGTGATGCACTGCTCAGCATCCTCTCCAAACCAAACCTACTTTTAACCATGTTCAACAAAGATCTTGATAATTTCAAACGTGTTTTTTAAAGTAGACAAAAGTCAAACTTGCACGGTGCTGCGCTGTAAGCACAAGCCCCACTTGTGGACGTTGGGCCCTGATACCACCCTCATGGAGTCTGTTTCTGACAGTTTGAGCAGAAACATGAATATTAGTGGCCTGCTGGAGGTCATTTTGCAGGGCTCTGGCTGTGCTCCGCCTGTTCTTCCTTGCACAAAGGAGGAGGTGGCGTTCCTGCTGCTGGATTGTTGCCCTCCTACAGCCCCCTGCTTGTCTCCTTGTGTACTGGCCTGTCTCCTGGTATCTCCTCCATGCTCTGGACACTGTGCTGACAGACACAGCAAACCTTCTTGCCACAGCTCACATTGATGTGCCATCCTGGATGAGCTGCACTACCTGAGCAACTTCTGTGGGTCGTAGAAACCCCCCCATGCTACCTCCAGAAAGCCAGAAATGATGAAAACAGAGAAATGGTCTCTGGTCACCACCTGCAGAATCACTCCTTTATAGTGGTTGTCTTGCTAACTGCCTCTCATTTTCACCTGTTGTCTGTTTTATTTTCACAACAGCAGTTAAAATTGATTCACAAACAGTGTTGCTTCCTAACTGGACAGGTTGATTTCACAAAAGTGTGATTGACTTGGAGTTACATTGTGTTGTTTAAGTTTTTTTTTGTTGTTGTTGTTTTTTGAGCATTTTTTTTATAACTTTATAAATATAAATTTTTATTAAACTTTAGAAATTTACTTTGCTTTGAGTTTGACTGTTTTTGTCTGTGCCGTTGCCTTTGTTGACCAGGACACTCTTGAAAAGAAGTTTTTAAATCCTCCTTGTTGAAAAGTAAAATAAAAAAAATATTTTTTACTGTGTCATAAACTGCGGCTTGTTTAATACTGTAAATGCTACGGGGCTTTGCACCTGCATTCTTTCTACTTGCCACCAGAGGGAGTACTTATTTTAAAATAAAGTATCCCACTGTAGTCAAGCCTGGTTAAAACAGAAAGGGCCCAGGCTGCAGCCATGAACATATCAAATGAACCCCAAACTTCATAAGTACAAATGTTCTGTCATCATTCTAGTCTCTCACTGCTCATATGTCCTCATGTCTGAGATGTTGGAAACACCAGGAGCCATGTGTGAGGGGACATTTTTGCAGTTTTTTTAATGGTCAGTTACATCTCACTTCCTAAAACACATTTTCAACATATTTCTGCACTGTGGTGCATTTGTGATGCCAAGTGGTAACCACAGATGATAGGAGTTAAACACAGTAACACCACAGGTCTCAGAGTTTGAACACAATGACTCAGAACTGAAAACACTTGTTGCTCTTTGTGTGATAAAACTAAAATAATTCAGCTCAGACTGCACAGAGGAGCTAAAAGTGAGAGACGACAAGGACAAAGACCAGGACATAGTTGAGAGTTTTGTGAACAGTTCAGATTAAAGAATTAGAGCAGAGGTGCAGGAGTCTTTTTACAATTTGAGTGCCAACTTCTCTATTGCACATGTGTCCAGCTGTGCAGTTTAATTAAGCGGTGTAGTGTCCACAGTTTGTAGAACAGGGAGGAAGGTTTTAAGAAACCTCTTCAGCGAGCTTTTATCTGTTTAATTCAAATACCAGCACCCAGAAGAGCTCTCCTGCAGAGGCCTTCACACCTGTTTTTACTTCTGTCTCATTTTGCCTTCTTTCAGCGCCTCTGAGGCAGACCTGAGCCAACAAGGAAAACACCTTTGCAGCCTGTTTTCCTCGGAGACGTCCCTCAGGAAGTGGAGACATCCTCCAAAATGGCGGTCTGATTGATTCCCACATCACAAACAGGAGTACAAAGGAGAGAGGAGACAAGGAGGCACGGCATACCATAGGAGAAAATCCCAGAGTCTTTTAGAACTCTCCTCGCCTGTCATCTTCAGATTAGTCAAACCGCTCTCTGTTAAGTCCTCTTTTATTTCTGGCTTCTGTGAAAAGGAGCAACGCTGAACGACCTACCCTCAATCAAAGTTACCAGTCCTGTGATTAGCTGAAGCCTGCCAGGCAATGCACTTTCATGATAATGTAAAACCACCATCAACCCATTAACCAAAGTGACTCATGAACCAAACAAGATTACGATGACACTATCATCTTCAGCACCTTCAGTCATCATCATCATCATCATCATCAGGTGCAGAAATGTTCAAAGCCCAGAGCAGAAGAGTCTGGCTGGTGACTTGAGGACTTGTTGTGTTGCAAACACTCGTCAACTTTCATCGTTCAGAGCATCATTTATATGATAAAATATATAAATGATATTATATACAGTATGATGAGATATGATATGATAGAATCTAATATGACATAATACAATAGGATACAATAGGATATAATTATAATATGATATGACACAATGCTGCCATGAACGATACAGGTTAGTGCAGTATGATTTGAGATATGATATAATAGAAAATGATAAGATATGATGAAAGACAGTACAACACAACCACGATACAAAATGACACATTTCAAACAATATGATGGATGTGAGAGGACACTATACAATATGACACAATATGACATGACACGATACGACTATATGACGCATTATGATAAAATACATAATGATACAATACAATATGATATGATATAATGTAAAATAACACAATAAAATGTAATTAAAAAACAAAGTGATATAATATTTAAGTTTGATAGAATACAATACAACATGACATGAAATGATAAGAAAGAATACGCTAAAATATAAGATTTGATTCAATAGGATATGATTCAGTATGATACTACAATTAATACAGTATGACATAATACAATATATGATTCAATATATTAGGATAGAATATAATAGGGGACAATATGATATGAAGCCATATTTTATATGATATACAAAACCCAATTCCACTGAAATTGTGATAAACATAAATAAAAAACAGAATACAATGATTTTGCTAATCCTTTTTAACCTATATCGAATTGAATATACTCCAAAGACAAGATATTTAATGTTTAAACTCATAAACATTTTTTTTTTTTGCAAATAATAATAATAATAATAATAATGCATCAGCTGCAACACGTGCCAAAGTAGTTGGGACAAGAGCATGTTTACCACTGTGTTACATCACCTTTCCCTTTAACAACACTCAATAAACGTTTGGGAACTGAGGAGACTAATTGTTGAAGCTTTGAAGGTGGAATTCTTTCCCATTCTTGCTTGATGTACAGCTTCGTTGTTCAACAGTCCGGGGTCTCCGTTGTCGTGTTTTACGTTTTTCTACAATGACATTAAAACATGTTGATAACATATAACTGATGTGACAGTACGATGCAGGACGACACACTATGATACACTATGATATGATAAGATTTGATACAACACGATTCGATATGATATGATTTGTTGTGATAGAATGAGGTTTGATACAATGTGATATGATGTGATATAATATATAGTTTGATGAAATACAGAAAGACATGATATGTTACTCTATGATATGATCTGGTATGATACTTTATAATCTGCTACATCATAATACACTACGGTACACATGTTTGTCTTTTTGGGGACTATCTCATGGACTCAGGTTCTCTACATGCCTGACCACCTCCACATACCACCGTCCCTGCAGACTGTGATCTAGATCTAAAATATCCTGCCTGGTTTATCAGGTGTGTGCACAAAGTGATTATTTCCTGCACAGGATATTAGGTTTGAGTTGCTGCAGGCACTGAATAAAATGTATCACTCAGAGGGACCTCAGCGGTTCTTTCTGATCTAAACTTGACCACGGTCTGATTGGAAACCTTTACCTCCATTTGCTGATGAGCTCCCTCTCCTCTCCTCTTCGTTCATCTCCTTTTGTCTTTAAACGTCTCCACGTCTTTGCTATTCTCTCTTTAATAGACCAAATCACTTCCCCTCCACCCACGGGCCCGCCTCTGACTGCAGCCCACATTTCTCTCTAAGGGAGACTCGTCCTGGATGGTGTTGTCAGGAGGACTGCATCACTGTGGGTGACTGTGGTGACACCGTGGAGACCAGAGACCTTGGCTGATTTGTGTTCATTAGTAACGTCAGAGAAGCTCCAGGCGACAAGCATCTTAACTACAGAGAGAGTGAGTTTAGAAAAGTTTCAACCGGGAGTGACGGACAGTTTGCTGACGCTCCGATTAACCAAACTGACTCATCACTGTGTGTGTGTGTTTGATTGTGTGTGTGAGTGTGTGCTGCTTTAACATCTACACACCATTCAAACCTGCTCCTATACATCCCTCCTCGTCAAATCTCTCCAAAAGAAAGCTGCGGATTAGACTAGAAAATAGAGAAATGATAATCCCTCAATTGAATATCATCCCCCTTTCACAACACCTGATTATGTAAAGAGTGTGTGTCAAAGAGTGTGAGTGTGTGGCTCTGAGATGCAGGATTCAGACTGCGATTGTGTTCAACGTAAACAACCCCAAAAATGTTTCATATTTTCCTCTGAGACACAAAATCTAAAGATGACGTTGACATAATTTTATTGGCAAATCAGACCGAGGACCGGAGCTTTATCTGTGTGTGTGTGTGTGTGTGTGTGTGTGTGTGTGTGTGTGTGTGTGTGTGTGTGTGTGTGTGTGTGTGTGTGTGTGTAAGAGGGCTCTATATAAGGGCTGAAAGGTCGAACCTTGAGTCAGTTTCAGTGTGGATCACCAGAGGAGCTGCTGCGTCACCAACAGAATCAGTGTGAGTACCTTTGAATCACCTTTTATCATCAGAACTCTTTAATCATCTTTATTTATTTCTTATTTAATTGTTTTCATCTCATTTTAATTTCGATTTGACAGGATTTATTCTCACATTGTTTCGTATTTCACTCCTGTAATACTGGTTTAAGTCTCTCATGTAAATGTGGTGGATTTGTAGGACTGGTTTGTTGTCACTGTTTGTATGTTTCCAGCAAAGGAACAGACAAATTGGTCGTCTGAATTACAAAATAGAATTACTTATTTAAGATCCTTAGACCTTCCTATCGCAGTATGAGCTACTTTCCCAGCAATATGTATTAAAGAGGATCAGACAGAGCATTCAGATTGATTAAAAAGTGATTAAAATGACTGAAAAGCTCAGTGGCATGTCTTTATTCTAAAGGTATTACTGTAAATTACTTTAAAATTAAATTCAATATTAAAGATTTTAATCTGTGTCCATCAGATTGAAAATATTCATTGTAAACATAGCTTCAAAATCAGGTGGAGTTTCTGTTTTTATTTGTGGATTTCTTTGATTATAGGCTTATTTTTTAACTACCCACATTCTTATCACCACTTCAGTGATATCTGTTTATCTCTAACTCTTTTTGTCCTTTATTTTCTCAACAACTCTAATTTTTAGTGTTTTTATGCTTAAATTTGATCATTATTCAGTTATTTTGCATTAGTCTTTTTATTTAAAGCCATTTTATTTTGATATAAAACATATTTTGTCTTTACTTTTACTTTTTTTTAATGAATTTGATGTGTGAAAGGTGCTTCAGACATGAAGCTTGATTATTGATTGGTATACTGATTAATTGATTGATAGATTGATAAGAGGCTCATGCTGTTCTCTAATCCTAGTCGGGTCAACTCTTTCAGATTAGATGAGTTCAACAGTTCTTCATTAACATTAAATATTCACCCCTTGGTCTCATTTTTAAAAAATTATTATTGTATTTGTGTTAATTGATCATCATTGCACATAATCTACTTGTGCCTTTCTTTTCTTTAATTAAACTAAAAGCCTGACTCGGGGCAGAAGTCACCTTTAATCTCTGTAAATTGACTACAACAGTCTGTTTGTAACTAGCAATTATCCCAATCAAATAAACTTTATGAATAAATAGAAATTTTAAAAAAGAAAAATGTATCCCGATCTATCGGTGACATTCAGAAAAGGAGCAGTACTTCGATTTTATGGTGTCTAATATTGATCTCTCTGATTCAAGCCCTGGATCATCCTGAAATAAACCGAAACTGTTATCTTTGGAACACTAACATCATCCTCCACATGTGCTGAATTGTCTGCAGAAAAACAACCACATTAGAATCCCTGAGGTGCAAATTCTAGTTGCTAAAAAGGAGGATAAGAGTCACATTAAGGACAAAAAAGGAGATTTTGAACATGAAGTCACTGCGGGAAAAGTTGTAATCTTTGTAAAGATAGTTTTTATGGAGAAAGAGGTCATAATTACAGGTTATAGTTAATGAACAAGTTAAATTAAAAATACTTTTTTTTCACATTACAGTAAAGTCTTTGGTCAAACTAATTTGTAAATAATTATTATTTTTTTTTTCTCTGTGAAAAAAAAATAGAAACCAAAACAAGCTCATCAGACTGCGCTTGCATCAAATTGCACAGACACCAGGAGAGCAGTGTTGGTAGAGCAGACACATACACATCTTACAGTCCTTTAAAATAATAAGGAAATGCATGCACGTTTATCGTTTATTTTGACCTCTCTCTGCCAAAAACACCATCATTATCATCATCTTTTGCAGATTACTCTTTGCATCAGTCTGCAGATAGTTTCCCTCCTGCATATGTCTTTAGCAATGTGAAGACAAAAGTGTTGCAACCTTTATAAATAAAGAATAAATGGTCTCAGTAAACTTTTAAATCAAATCATGTTTGCCGTCTTGTCAGATTTATATTTGGTTATTTCTGCTGTTTTTGTTCCAGAAGATGCAAACGTCCCACAGACCCGTGCAGCTGCTTGCTGTCATGCTTCTTATCGTCTCCACATTTGGGCAGTATGAACAGGACAAAAGGTGGGATGTGTATTACTTATTTGTTTATTCATGTATTTATTTTAGTTATTTGTTTATTTCATTATTTATTAAAACTGTTAAAAGCTGGGAATGATTTCAAACAGCTTTGACATTAAAAATGCGGTGGCTTTATAAATGCAGCCACAGATGGAGGTGTTTGTTGAGCATCAGCTGCGGTTTAGATGAGTCACTTTGAAAAAACACATTAAAAAAGAGAAATAACATTCAAATTAAACAAAATCTTAATATACTATAAAAATACATGATAGCAGTGTCTAATTATCTCATCCTGAGTCACCATGGGAATATTATCTATTTGTAAATATCTCCATTTCTTCTGTATAAATCACTGTGTGAACGCGGGTGTTGATAGACCTTTTGCCAGTTTAGGGAGTCAGCCTCTAGTGGACACTTGAGGGACTGCAGCTTTTTTTTTGGACTTGTGTATTAGTTCTATTTTTAAAACAGTAGTTTGCCGGTTGGTGGAAGCCTCAAGGCTGAACAGTTATTAAAATGCAGACAAGTTAGAAAGTGCAGTTCTTAGAGTGACCACTAGAGTCAGGCTCCAAAGTGAGTTAACGCCCATAGACAATAATACACAATCTTACAGCAGAATTAAACATTTTTACAGCCTGGTGCTTTGAAGTTTTTTTTTATTTTAATTATTGTTATTATCAAAGTCAAAGTTACAGAGAGTACTTGTTAGAATAACTCACTTATTTAAATTAAATTATGCCTAACTTTTGCAGAATTAGAAGTGGTGATTTTTTGACTGATAACTGGACGCTGTCTGCTGAATAACATCCTTTCCTTCTTTCTGCAGTCGTCGAGCTGTAACTGAACACCAGCTGATGCACGACCGCAGCCAAAACATCCAGAGTCTGAAGAGACTCATCTGGCTGTCCAGCGCCATTGAGGGTCTGCACACAGCCCAGACCCGCTCTGCAGTTTTTAACCCCTCAAAGTCCCTGAATCTGGCTCAAAACCCTGTGCTGATCCCTGCAGCTGAAAGCCCCCAACCCAGCCGAGTCCACAGCCTTCTCAGAGACTCTTTCAACAGCCTTTACCTGAGCAAACTGCCCGACAGAGAGGCCTGACAGCATGCTGAGGCACCAACATGAAGCTACTGTACATGTACATAGAATAACTGATTGTGATTTGGACATTAAAACAGTGGTCAGACATCCATGTGTTAAAAAAGCAGATAAAGATGTAGTCATGAAGGATTTGAGCTGCTTCAGGGTGAATAAGAGGGTACAAAGGAGTAACATGTGTCTTCATGGAGGGCTGAGCCAAACGAAAAATAAAATTGTTTTCATGCACAGGGACTCACTTTTCCAGAAACCTACAAACAGGCACAGAAAGATATCCAGAACCATGAAACTGAAATATTGTGTGTTTATATTACTGCTATTGTGTTTTCTCCAAAGATGTGAACATGTTGAACTTGATGCTTTGGCAGCATTGTTTTTGAATTGTCATGCCAATAAAGCACTTTGAATTGAGCTTTGACATCACTGATGATTTATCTGCTCTGTTTGTGTCTTATTGTCACCAGCCTGAAAACTAGAGACCAAAACAAGATGCTAGTGTCCATCTATAGTCAGCTGACAACATAAATGACACAGTTGAACTAAAATGTGTGCATGAATTATCACAGATTACTTTTGTTGTTCAGGGGTGGGATCCAGAAAGTCTCTTAAATACACTGATCGTCTCTGTAGGACAGAAAAGCCCCTGGAGTTTGCAGACACTGAGTTTTTCCCTAAAAGCTGTCAGTCTCATAAAGTGAGTGGATTTTAAAATAAGTTGCTATGTGTACCATTCTCTTTTCTAAACTGATGTAAAAATTGAGGAATAAAATTTCAACCCAACCTTTTGTAAACCCAGATTTAGGCAGAGGGGTGGAGGTGGGTCTTAAGCCTCAGGGTAAATAGCTACTCACCCACCTGTCAGTCAAATCAGCCACGCCTAAGTGTATACATGACTCTGAGCCTGCAGGAAAGTGGAGAAAATCTGGTGAAACAGGACTAATAGCATTCACATTTTTATCCAAGTACAAGTTCAAGGTTTAACTACTCTGTCCTATTTCAAACACTGTGTGTTGGGCAAGTTAACTGCTTTTTCACCAGTTTTAAGTCAATGAAAGTAGAAAAACAAACCCATTTCAGAT
Organism: Xyrichtys novacula; assembly: GCA_962446985.1. Lineage (NCBI taxonomy): Eukaryota > Metazoa > Chordata > Actinopteri > Labriformes > Labridae > Xyrichtys > Xyrichtys novacula. The sequence goes on from OY660865.1 coordinate 39,550,235, forward strand.
TTGGGAAACTGATCATCTGAATTAATATACTTAATTCGTCAAAGACAGCTCCTGTGCGTAATTCTTGTTGTCCATCAAATGTAGTGCCCCCTGTTTTCAAAGCCTTTGTCTAATCTTTCTGTGGATTTTCTGATGAAAACCTCCTCCATCTATCTGATGCCTCTATTTTTGTGAATTTATACTGTGACATTTTACATGAGCCTCATTCTGGAGTGTCCTTTTTCTCATATTGAAAAAAAAGCGTTTATTGTTATTAAAATGGGATCATAGAAATAGTCGCTGTTGTTGCAAATGGTCTCATTTGTTTTTGTTTCATAATAAGGCATCTCTCTGTTTGATAAACGGTCAGAATTCCTTACAGGGCTTCGGTGATCAATCAATCAGTAGTCATCAATTTTATTTCTATAGCACATTTAAAAGAACCACGGGGGTCACCAAAGTGCTGTACATTGTGACATAAAAACAAATACAACAAGCAGAGAACAAGATAGAGCGAGCAAAAATACATAAATGCAATAAATAAATATATGTATAAATAAGCAGGTTCACGGCATGTGCTAAATAAACATTACATTACAGGCTGGTAACCGCCTATGTCTCATGGAGAGCAAGGCAAGAGTCTAAATTTCCTTACGCAGACCTGCCTGTTAGACCAAACTCAGGGCATACATGCATTAACAGAAAAGTGACAGCAACGCGATACTTCCGTGTCGGCTAACGAGAACTAGCTCGCTGTGACAGCCACCGTGACACCGGTCGTAGTGATCCACGTACAGCAGCAATCGTCGCTCCGGTGTTTGAGCCGTAAAGGAGAATTCCGACACTTTACACCCACACAGAGGTGCTGTCTGCTGGCTTTAGGCGCCCTCACCGCACCTCGGACTGTCCGCAGATCTCGTCCTTTGATCGGCCAGGTCAGTCTGTCACAGCTAGCTGGCTCCGGGTTAGCTGAGGTTCGCCGCTGTCTTCGTTAGTATTGTCTGATATTCTCAATATTATTAATGGGCAGTGATATATAAAGTAATAAACATGTTGAGGAGGGGATACAAGCCAACAAAAAGCAGTTTAACTTGAATTATGTAACTGACACAAGTCTTCCGTGGTGTTGCTGAGCGGACGTTAAAACCAGCTAATGCTAATGCTAAAGCTAATGCTAATATTCAGCATCAGCAGGTCTGGGGTAACCGTGCTAGTCTGTTTGTTTGTTTGTTTGTTTGTTTGTTGTCAGTCTCCGGAGAGAGTTAAAGAGAACATGAAGAGGATTATCCAGAGCCTGCCAGGTCTGATCAGAGTTTAGAATGACCTGATAAAAGCCTGCAGGTCTGTTTGGGGTCCAGAGTGGACCATGATCAGGGATTCAGTTTACTTTACTGTCACTCATGAATCCTGTAAACATCATCTGACAGGTCAGGGCAGTTTCTCAGGAGTCCTCATGTTTAAAGTGACTCGAGTTTGACTCCAGTTCTGTGGATTTACTCGACTGTGGCAAACATCACAACCATGATCAGTTTGATCGATATTGTTATTAATGGTTATCCGTGATTTTCCATCTGCATCACACACATTTATGTAAATGACAACCTTATTAGATATACCTGAATCAAATAAGTGACAAAACAATGTCTTTTATCCACCTCTCTTTGTTTACCAAATGTGTCTGATATAGATATAGATTGATATAGATAATATAGATTTTCTAAAAGGTCATATGAACTTTTGAAAGGAATCTTCAGCTCACCTGAAGAGCGTTGTCGTAGTTTTGGTGACAATTCTCACTAAACTAAACATCAGATTAGGACTGGGCAATTATATGATCGGGATTAATGATCGGGATCAATTTCAGTCCGATCATGGTGAACAGCTGTGAGTTTATTTACTCGATCAAACTTCGCGAAAATGTGCATCACAACAGCCAATCAGAGTCGGGCTTTTCCTGCTCACTTCTGTAAGTTACTAAAGAAACTAATGTCTAGTTTCTTTAGTTTGTTGTACAGATGCTTTACAACTGGCAGTTTTTAAAAAATTGTAATAATAGTCGAGATCGGACAAAATGACAGAATATATCGTGATCATTTTTTTAAAATTGTAATAATAGTCGAGATCGGACAAAATGACAGAATATATCGTGATCATTTTTTTTGCCAAACCGCCCAGGCCTACCCAGTAGTCATTAGCTTGTTGGGGTTTGTGAACGCTCCAGCCTCTCTCGTTGTGCTCATTCTGTCCCTTGGCTTTTACAGACACACTCACAGATACACACCTGCCTCCTCCTGTTCCTCTCCCTGCTCTCCTCTCTCCCTCTTCTGTTCCTCTCCCTGCTCTCCTCTCTCCCTCTTCTGTTCCTCTCCCAGCTCTCTCCTCTCTCCTCCCGTGGCTTCCACTTTTTGACTTCTTTACCAAACACGTTGAAGATACAGTGGTCCACCTTTAATCTTAGCTAGAGCAGCAACTTCCTTGTTCTGTCAAACTTTGTTTCACGCTGACTTGAGCTGCCTATGATGAAGTGAAAGACTTAATTTAACATACAGGATGTAACGGGGGCAGCGCAGCAGGTGGCACAACATTATTCAGTCTTGATTTGTGTCTGCAGACAGAAACTCCATCCTGTTGTCTTGAACAGTGAAACCTATGACTCACTATGCTGTGTGAAAGTCAGAGAGGATGTTTTTCCAGCCTGTTGTCAATCATCTGGTTTGACACTTTCCCCTCTCAGCATTTTTGAGCTTTAAAGATAATTGCTTTGAAATGATCAGACTTGTTACTGATAGTCTTGTTTGCATTTTAGGGCCACAAAGAGGCGTCTGTGTCGGTATCTCAACTGGTTGACAACTCCTCACAATGCTCCTTACAGTTTAGGGTGGAGTTCACACGCTGCTGCTGCTGCTGCGTATATTTTAGGTATTACTCTTGCTGGTATACGTAAAGTTGCATCCTATGTTTGCTTAGAGTTGAGTAAATAAAAGTTGCGTCTTCAGTCTGAAACGGTGGGTGTAAAAACATCTCATTGTCACGGCACATCATTTATAACTTTGAGGGTTGATGACTGAAGAGTTTGGCGTTCACGGAGCGTTTCTGAGAGATTTGAAACCCTGCTTCAGTGGTGTACCCTGCGGTGCTTCTTTCTTTTGTAGATTCGCTGTTTTCTGTTGTTGTGTCAGAACATCTTCAAGATTTGTACTAAGAACTAAAATTCAAAGCAAAGATTGTTTAGTGATGAAAAAAATGAGTCACCAAAGCTCAACGTTCAAGAAGGTTTGAGGCTCAGAGGTCTGAAAGAAGCTCAGACTACAGATGCTGCTGATTTGCATCAAAAAGAGCAAGTGAAGGTCAGTCTAATGATGGATTGTATCCTGCCTGTGTGGCCTCATCACAAATGTATGTATATTTTTATCTGATATGTGCTAATATGAGCAGATTTTTACAGGACATGTATTCAGAAAAACTGCTGGAGGAGGATTTTATGAAGGTTGTCATCACATGGTGCTTCAGCAGAGACGGCCTTATAGTTTGTCATAGTCCTTGCCTTGTCTGTTAGCAGCAGGGCATCACAGCGTATAATAAACCTATAATGAGTGGAAATGCTCAGGGCGCTATCCTCTGATCTAATTATTTGTTTAAGTTCATTAAATGCGGCTTTCATTGGTTGCTGTTTGAACATAATCATTATTGGCCTCGGTGCGGATAATCTGAGGAGTCACTCGCTCATAAAGTCAGGCCCTCGTCTGAGTAAAGGGTTTCCTTGTGTCGCTGTTTTGACTTCAATGATTTTCAGACTGGACAGTTCAATCACAGTTTGTTTCTCTTCCAGGTGTTGCCCAGCCTCTCCCAGCCCCATTGTGGATCTGTAGCCCTCCCGGCAGGACAGTGGCAGAGCCAGAGCCAGACCCATCGGGGACCAGACCACCAGGCAGCAGGGCTCCATGAGCGCGACGGGGCAGCAGCAAGGGGGGGGCCTGCGTTCTCGCCGAAGCCTTGTCCGGGACAAGGACCCCGGGCAGGGCATGGGCATGGAGGCGGCCTGCTGGCTGGCCCCCGGAGTGCTGCGCAGGCTGATTGAGCTGCCTTCACCCCCCCTGTCCAGACACCAGCTGAAGAGGCTGGAGGAGCACAGGTAACACGGATCCCTGTAGACAGAGTTAGTCCAGTTCTGTGGTGGAGCTGTGACGTGTTTGGGATGTACGGACAGTTATGCCCAGAGGTGAAAGTGTCTGTTGTGGACGAGTTCAGTGTGTACTGATCAGAGAGCCTTATTTGTGGTTCTACGGTATGAAGGAGGTCTTTGTGACGTTTTCAGGCTCTTCATTGAGAAGCTGTTCAGATATTTGAGTTTACTTCAAATTTTATGATCTGCTCAGTTTAGAGGAGGATGTTCATGTTCATCATGTTTAGGGTAAAGCAAAGTGAAGCAGTTTTATTCCAACCCTCAAAATCCATTTAGATTAGCGATATTGTTGTTAGCCCGCTTAATTGGTGGCATTTTGAGATAATTGGCATCCTTTGATTTCTGGGCTCATGAGGCTGATTTAAACCGGGGACTGCAGACACTGCTGGAAGCCTCATCAGTGTAGCTGCTGTCAAGAAATGTCAACATCCCCTATAATGAGAACATGTTAAATGACAGCAGATCAAATTCAGCAGTGACTAACAAGTGTTTGACGTGTTTTCTGTTATGATCCGTAAGATAACGGAGTTTAATGTGGCCTCAGGCATAAATATGTCATGTTTTGGCTTCTATAGCACAGCCTTGTTTGTCTGTCTTTCATCTAGAAAGTCATCACTGTGAAAGGAAGTGTGAGGGACTCACTTCCTGCTAACAGTGCAGCAGGTTGAGAGATTACAAGACGTATGGCTGTCTGATTAGAAACCGCTGAAGACGCTGAATGTTCCTCTTTCAAACTGACTGTACTTTGTTTTTTTAACACTTAACTGATGTGTGAATTCGGTCAGACTGTAAGTGTGACTTGGTTCATTGCGTGATAGTGCTTTTATGTGTCTCCATCAGGGGTCTGACTCGGTTCGGTTTGGTGCACACTGCACAATTTTTTCTGTTTCCTTTGTTAAAAGTTGAGAAATGTACCCAAATAACCTGCCAGTACAGTTTTACTTTGTGTCCCGATACAACTACATTACTTATATGATACCGATGTTGTATTCTCAGTATTGGCCGATACCGATATTGATCTGATATAAGCACAAACTTGTGCACGACAAGTTTCGCACTCAGCTGCAAAGTCTTTAGGGGACTTAAACAATAAAATACTGCCACACGGCCAACATCACTCCTACTCCTTTCTACTTTTTTAGTACAGTTGTTGTGATTACACGGGCTCTGCATGCTGCATCTGGGTGCTGCTAGACAGTGATCAATACCTACATAAATGTTATACTGTAGGATCTGGATCTTTCCATTTGAAGGTATATGAAACACATTGTTATGTTGTCATGTTTCATCACCAGTTGCTGCACAATCAAGCAGGCAACTAATAACAAAAGCCAAGTCACTGTGTAAAAGAGCGGGTCCAGTTCTGCCTCTTACTCTCTGTTAGAGTGGAATTGCTGCAGTCGTTTATAAAGTAGAAGCAAAGGTGCATGTTACAATGAAGTGTGTGATAACATTGCTCAATATTGGAGTAATGATTCGAAGTTGTGATATGAAGTAGAAAAACACACATACAGGGAATTTCGACCCCCGTGAACTTTGCTCGCAGTAATTTATCCAAGTCTGCAGCAGAAATTCAACTTTAAGGTCATTACTCACAGTTTTTCAGTCGGTCTGCTGTTCTAAAAGTTTGACACGATTCTTGCTTTTGGAGTTTGTTTTAACCTAATCCAAATAAAACTCACAAGTTATTTTTGCCTCTCAGTTGGTACTTGTTAATCTAAGGGGTGCAGATAACCCTAGGACTGGGCGATTTTAAATTTTAGTTCGATCACAGTGATCAGCTGTGAGCATATTTACTCCATCAAACATAGAGGAAATGTGCGTCACAACAGCCAATCAGAGTCGAGCTTTTCCTGCTCACTTCTGTAAGTTGCCGGAGAAGTAAACAGAGGAAGTAAACAGAATGACCGAATGTGGAGCTAAACACGGAGCTGAGGGCAGCAAGATTGATGTCAGCCGTGACTTTGAGTCATCCTCCGAAGATGTAATTGTTGAGAAGTTATTCAACGTCGGTTGTGTGGCGGTGGTTCCGGTATCTCAAAAGTGAAGGTATGTCGGTGACTGGTGCCCTCAAAAACCGGCTACACAACAGATCCAAGTAGCGGTGCAGCCACCAGACCAAAGCAGCAATCAATCGTATCATCTACGTTTACATCATTTACACACATTTTAAGGCGTCTAGTTAGTTAATTTCTAGTTTCTTTAGTTTTTAGTACAGATGCTTTAAAACAGGCAGTTAAAAAAAAAACGTGATAATAATCGAGATCGGACGATAGGACAAAATCATGATCTTTTTTTGTGCCAAATCACCCAGGCCTACTTTGGAGATTGCTTGTTAACATAATACAGTTTCTTTTCTTTATAGCAGTAAATTCTGATAAAAATGTTGGTAAAACAAATTCTTATGTCACAATAATGATGAAAAAGGGATTTCTTTTGCTGCCCTTGTGTTAAATATGCTGAATTTTTAACGTTCAACAGCTGAATCTGCACATTTCCTCAGTTTTAGCCCAGATGATAAAACTGCTAATGTAAAAATATCAACATGTTGGACTGACTTCCTTTAAAGACTCGCCTTTGTGGACGAGATAATGGCAGCTGAGTGCCTGAAGGAGGAGAACATTACTTTTTACACATGAAGATGTTCGCTGCCTCCTCAGAGTTGCTTGAAGCTTTTTCGCTCATATGACTTCCTGCTCCGAGAGAACGGGGGGAAAAGCAGAGATTTATTTTTATCAAACTCAAACACTAGCACGACAAATATGCTGAGAAAGCTGGCATCTTAACCCCCTCTGCTCAGCACACATGCTCAGTTAGCCTTCTAGACTGACAGGACCAACTGGTTCACAGCTCTGATTCTTTGAGGTCTCACTCCAGAGCATCACAGACGACGAGTTTACAAGAATGAAGGTCCACAGCATTCATATTGAAATTACACAGAGTCTGAAGTTGTGTCATGATTGTTTCTGCAGGTACAGCAGTGCCGGGCGCTCCCTGCTGGAGCCTCTCATGCAGCGTTACTGGGAGTGGTTGGTGGGACGAGTCCCCTCCTGGATCGCCCCAAACCTCATCACCATCATCGGCCTCGCCACCAACGTCTTCACCACCCTCGTGCTCGTCTATTACTGCCCCACTGCCACCGAACAAGTGAGGCAATAACTCATCACTAAGTTTTGTGGTATTTAACACAGAAGGGTCATTGTGTATTTCTTGTTTTTTTTTTTTTTTTTTTGGTGCTTAAACAAACACGTCAGATTCAGGGTATAAAAAATAAAAGAAATGTGGGTTAAATGAATGAGAAGGACTTTGTAGAAACAGGTGACAAAAGATAGATTCATCCATCCCTGTTGGAAAAAAGGAGAAAAACAGCAGCTTTCAGAATCATGTTTTTCTGCTTTTTGCTTTCAGCAGGTTATAGATGAACAGAAATTCAGATAAAATGAGATTAGACTTAACGAGACTTGATCAATCTGCAGAGAGGAAATGTAGTTGTTGCAGCAACACAGACATTTAGAAGGTAAGAACAGATCAAGATTAAGAGACAGTTGATTGAAATAGATTTATGAGTTCTGAGCAGGGTGAGTTGAGACCACTTTGAGACTGCCATTGGGCCAGATTTGGTCTGAGAGCCAGCGGTTGAGCAGCCTTGGATTTCAGTGCTGAGAGCTGCTGTTCCTCGGTTTCCTTTAGCTGTATGTCTTCAGATCAACAGTCTGTATTTGTGTTGTTTCAGGCTCCTCTCTGGGCGTACCTGCTCTGTGCAGTGGGTCTGTTTATCTACCAATCGTTGGATGCCATCGACGGGAAGCAGGCGAGACGCACCAACAGCAGCTCTCCGCTGGGCGAACTGTTTGACCACGGCTGTGACTCCCTTTCCACAGGTCAGTGTTTTCCTCTTTGCCTCTCTGTGATCCTGAAGCTCGTTTTAAAACCTCCTCTCTCGGTCTCTGCAGTGTTTGTGGTGCTGGGAACCAGTATAGCTGTTCAAATGGGAACCAACCCGGACTGGATGTTCTTCTGCTGCTTCGCCGGGATGTTCATGTTCTACTGCGCCCACTGGCAGACATACGTGTCGGGAACGCTGCGCTTCGGCATGTGAGTCGACAAATCTGAGCAGGTTTTTTTTTAATCTTAGCAGGTCTGAACGCCGTATTCAATACTGTCAGTTTCAGGATCTAAAAGATGTTTTAAAATTGATCAAATGAATGTGAATGTGTCTTAAAGTGTTTTAAAAGATTTCTAGCTAAACAGTTTAAAATTAATTATGGCTGAAAACACGAAGAAAATTCACAGAGATGATTAAAAAACAAGCGCACATCCTCTGAAAAGGCATCAAGGTCCTTACTCAGGTGTGACGGCGAGGGTGTCGTTTGGATCTCTGATGGAGTGAAGTCCACAAACACACCTGCATTTGCCAAAAGAAGAAAATTAAAATGGAGACTCTTGTAATTCTGTCCTGGTCGAAAGAAAAGTGTAATCCAGCCTCCTGTCAGATTTTCAATGATTACTTTCCTCTCTGTAGATTTCGGTGTCTGTCAGTCATGAAACTTGAGCAGTTATTTGTGAGCTGCAGTAAACGTGGATGTATTCTGTGTGTAGATTTGACATAACAGAGGTGCAGATCTGTCTAGCAGGATTACAGACGCTCACAGCCACTGTGGGTCCCTGTCTGTGGAACGTGATGGTAAACCTCCTGGCTGCTGCTGCTGCTGCTGATGCTGCTGCATGGCTCGCTGTTGTCTTCTTCCACAACCGATGAGGCGTTTGATTATAAGTCAGTGTTTTCTGATGAAGATGCAGTCAGTAAAGTGTGGCTCAGAAAGACACTAACTGTTGGAAATGTCTACAAAACAGTTATCTCTGCATTTACTTGTAAGATCCTGTTTAAATCAAAATGCTCATTCAGCTCCTTGAAATGAAGATCAAGTTTCAAGTTTCAAGTTTTATTTGTCACATGCCTAAATGTACAGGTACAGTGGCAGTGAAATAAAAGTCATGTCTGCCAAAGAAACAGAATAATAATAAGAAGAAAATCAAATAATATTTAGAAAGAGATAAAATAAAAAATAGAAATAAGATAAATATCCACCCCTATATACATCCTATGTACAATAACCGTAAAACAAAAATAAAATTTAAATATTTAAAAAATATTGACTCCTATAAAGTAAACAAGGTAACAGAGGTTACCTGGAGCTCAGTTTTAACATTCAATATGATGTTTTTGCCGTATTTTCAACTAAATTTAGGCTTTGAATGATTTTCAAAACATCAAATTCAGTTTTATTAATATTTTACACAGCAGCTAAATTTTTTTTTATTGTAGAAAAGTGAACTTCATCTCTTCTTAATACAGTCTAAACAGGAGAAATTGAGAAAACGTTTTCTTTTTTTTCTTTTAAACCTATCAAATCTGATTTCTCTTTGCAACCAGAGGATCCGCGTCCTGCTAGTCAGTAGTGAGAAAGCAGGTTTAAAGTTCATCAAAGTCTCCTCAGCTCAGTATTTAAAACATGTGCTCTCTTAAATCTTTTAACCAATAGAAAAGTTGTGATTCTGTTGAAAGGTTATTTTTTAAATCAGGAGACAGGATGAGAATTCTTGAGGTGATAACATGTTACTGATTGGATCTTTAAAGCAGATACTTCACCGTCCAAATGAAACCTGGGAAACGTTGGCGTCCCGTCAGCCGTGTGTGTTGTGGAAGACGGCTGCAGGTTGAGTGTGTGCTGGTAGACGTCACTAATCCTCACTGTCAATTCTCTGCTTTCTCCTCCCACTCAGCATTGATGTGACTGAGGTGCAAATCTTCATAATAATCATGTATTTGCTGGCCGCCGTGGGAGGATCAGCTTTTTGGCAGTCACTGGTAATTGTGATTGGTTCTAATTCCTACAGATTGACCTTAATTTGACTGTTTGTGTCGTAATTATAGAAAGATGTTTGTGTTGGTTTGTAGAAAAGCCGCTCTAACAGTCTTGTTTACCGTAATTGTTTACAGAGTTATAAAGAACGTCACTCGGACCATTTTCTAACATTACTCATGATGCTTTGATTGTGGATTTGAACCAAAATGTTCTCACCAATGACCAAAAATAACAGGAAGATTACTGAGAGATAAACCCGTGTTGATGTGAGCGTTTGTGTTGTCTTATTGTCTCTTAATTTCAGTGTTTGGGTGTCTCAATTTTCAGATTCCGATCTTAAATGTCCAGATGAAAATGATTCCAGCCGTCTGCACTTTTTTAGGAGCCATCTTCTCTTGCACCAATTACTTCAGAGTTATTTTTACAGGAGGCGTGGGCAAAAACGGATCCACAATAGCGGTAAGTTTGGAAACAAAACTCTTGGACGAGTTATCCTCGGGTCACATTTTTCATAAGGTTTAGCCGTGAACAGCAGCAGCTCTGTTGGGTATTTTCAGCGATATTAACAGTCTGTGTCTTTGTGTTTCTGTCCGCAGGGAACCAGCGTCCTCTCTCCCGTCTTACATATTGGTTCAGTTATTATTTTGGCCATGATGATTTACAAGAAGTCTGCTGTCCAGCTCTTTGAGAAACATCCATGTCTTTATATCCTGGCGTTTGGCTTCGTCTCGGCCAAAATCACCAATAAATTAGTTGTAAGTCAAATCAACTTCATATAGAGAGAGAGAGAGTGCCACAAAAACATGATGCAAACTGTGCTGTTTAAGTTTACCTGCTCGGATAAATAAGAATTAAATTGACTGAAACTGAGTTTTTAGTTTAAGGGTTTGGTACAAATGTTTGAACTTTTTCATTTTTCATCCACAGGTAGCACATATGACAAAAAGTGAGATGCATCTCCACGATTTAGCCTTCCTGGGCCCAGGACTTCTGTTCCTGGATCAGTATTTCAATAGTTTTATTGATGAGTACCTGGTGCTATGGATTGCATTGGTAAGAAAACACGTTACATTCATTTGTACTCAGTTATAGTGCCACCATATCCTGCATGTGATCTGTGTGTGTTTATGTAGTTTCATTTGTTTGATAGGAGGATGTAAGAACCCGAACAAAAGTCAATGATGACATGAAAATACTCTGAATATGTCACAGTTTTAGACCTAAAATTTGTCTTAGTAGAATAAAAGCTACATTGAAATGAAAAACAGAAACTCTGTCACAGTGGTAATAATAATAATAATAAGTAGTATTATTCACTAGAAAGAAATGATTAAAATATTGATCCTGAGCAGAAATAAAGACAGTAAAAGGTAGAACAGATGAAAACAAATGTCACTGCAGAACTGTAACAGAGTTCTGAGTCGAGAAAGGGTGGACCTCCATCTCTGTTTGACCACGACTTTGGCTCAGGAACTGTCAGCTGATCCAAGAGGTCTTCATGGGGAACAGGTCTTAAAAGCTCACTTACTGTATGTATTCAGGTGTATGTATACTGTGAGTAAAGAGTCAGCAGTGCAGTCAATCTAAGATGGGAGAGATCAGTTAGAGATACTGTGTTGTTGATCAGAGTATGAAGATGATAGAGCTCTGGTAAAATAAAGTCTTTATTTCTCATTTTTGAATAATAAAAATCTAAATAATAAGACTCAGGGGCTGTACTCTGAAAGATTCTTAGTGCTAAGGATTCCTTGTTAGGACTTTTGAGGTAAAGTTAGGAGCTCTCTGAGAGGATCCTCAGAATCTTTAGGAACGCAGGCCCAGATCTTTAGCTGCTTTAAAAACAGACAACGCAGCAGCTCTCCAAGTAACTAAATCTGTTTACAAAACAGATGAAACACGAGTCAGACTCCAGAGTTAGACCACACGTTTAAAAGTGTGAGTTCTGTCCTCAGTGTCGTGTCTCATCATGTTCAGAGACATTTTAGTTTAAATAGACAGTTTATTGACACTCTCTCAAAAGACTGAATTTATGAAGTCAAGTCTGACAGATTTTCAGTAAAATTGGTGATGAAATAGCTTCAAGCTGTGTATTTGTGATTCTATAATTCTGATATGATTATAAGTAAGAGCTTGGTCGTAGCACTTGTGTGGTTTTTACATATTTCCTGTCAGTACGGTGTTGATGTCGTGTGCAGGTCATTGTGGTCTCTTTTCCTGTAAACACTGATTTATTCTCCTCCCCCTGTTTCTCCTGCAGATCATTTCCTTCTTCGACTTGGTGCGTTACTGTGTCAGTGTTTGCAACCAGATTGCCTGCCATCTTCACATCTTTGTTTTTAAAATCAAGCCTTGTTCGGCGCTCAGCTCCGCCCCTCACTGAGGACACGCCGGCCGATAACTGACTCTGTCCCTCCCTGTTAGCCGCTCTCATCTTCTCCTCCAGCTGTTTGTCCACGTAGAGACGCAGGAGACGACGACAAAGACGTGGTGTAAAAGTATGTGCTTCTGCCAACTGAATGTGAGGACAAATAATATATACTAAGATACTGGAGTATTACTCTCATCCTTTCTTCTGCCCATTAATAAGACATCTCTGACAAACACACACACACACAGCAGGTGTTTCAGGAGAGTACAGGTGCTACTCAGTCTGTTCTTAGAGAGGCGTCCGTGTGTTTTAACTGTTACTGTGCAAAGAAAATGTATAGGAAGCGAATCAAAGTCTTTGCTCTCATGATTATAAGTTTTGTAATATTTGCATCACTTTACCTTTTTGCTATTGTAAATACCAAACCTGTTACGGTGTCTGTGCTTCTCTCTTCGTTAAAAATCCGGCTTTGACACATTTATAAACCTTTTCCTTCATGCTTTTGGTTTTCGAAGCGACTTCACCTCCTGCACGTTTCACCGAACCGTCAGCTGTGTGATTTCGGAGGAAACAAAAGGACAACTTTTCCTTTTACATATCTGAATGTTCTCATCCAACAAAGCTGCAAATTTCTCACGTATTGTGCTTTTTCATTCGTTTGTCCACTTTTAGTTTGTTTTTAAAATTGCACGTTGAGTATTTTGGGGGTGTCTTTAAATCTTTGTGGTATTTGGGTTTATTTATTATCATTTATGACCTTATTTGCTCACATTTTTGTAGTTAAATTGAAACCAGAGTTTTCCTCACCTAATTATTCAAATGTAAATAAGTCATAACACGCACAAGAGGATGAAAACTCGAGAAAACCTCTCAAAAGTAAGAATGTCTTTTAGGTCGAACATCAGTTTGACTCCACTTTGAAGTTGGTGCAAGCAAATCTTAAAATGGTAAAAGGAAGCAGCTGCTGTCACTGGGTTAGAGAAAGTCATTTCCTCACCTTCATCTCCGTGTAGTGGGACTATTCTGTGATCTTCTATTTACCAACAAATCCCATGAGGAGTTTTCAAAATCAAAGTTTTTTTAAACTGGAAAAAAACTTAAAAATTTAAGTCTTTTCGCTTGATGACTGAAGTTTGAGCTCCAGAAATGTTTACGACTCGGTCAATTTTAATCCCTTCCAAATCCGACTGAGATTAATACTGCAAGATTAACTTTCTTTGTAATGGTTTTAGTGCCTAAAGAGTTAAAGTGAGTTTTTCTTTTGTTTTGAACTTTCTCTTCAAATGTTTAAGTGAACCATCAGATTTATTGTTAAAAGAAAGAGACAAGTTTTGTCCAGAGGGGGCGCCAAAGTTGACACAAACAAAATTGTTGTGAACTTGAAAACTTTATTTTGGCTGGTTACAAAACTGACTGAAATTAATACTCATGTTACTGTGAACCCTGGAAGAGAAAATGTGACTACAAAGCTACAAATACATGGTTTCATTTTCATAACCCTAAAATAATCATTATGAATGTCTTGAAGCATTTGCTGGTAGATGATTTCTATTTGTTACAGAGCGGTCCAGCTTGTTGCTGCAGAGACAGCCTTAACTTTCACTTTCCTCTGAGTCTCAGTTAAGCGAGAAAAGAAACACTGCCCATGTCAGCAAAGAGGTCAGAGGGGCTGCTTTGCTCACAGGTGTGGAGGAATCAGTGAAAACAGTCACTTTGAATGAGTTTCTGCTTCTTTGACAGCTTTCATTTCAGCATCATTCAGCCTCTGCCTGAAACTCGTTGTTTTCGGCTGGTTTTCAATTATTTATATTTAGACAGAGTCTGTGTGAGTTACTTTTGACACAATGACCTGAAGGTTAAACTGGCTGTCATGTCGCCTGTTGTTACATTATTTGTTGTTACATTATCTGCTGCGATTTTGTTACTTTATGTTGTAGTCCTGAGGAAAAAAAAACGCTGACCAGTATCACTCAGAAAACAGCTGATGTAGTTCATTAGTGGTTTTGTTGAACTTGTGACTCAGGACTGAAGCCTTAAAGCTTCTGTGAGAAACTCTCTGTATGTAAAGACTTTAGCGACCCCTCTGGACAAAGTAATCCCTTTCATCTCTTTACTAATCTGATGACAACAATCACTTTAAAGAGATATGTAGCATCACTGATGGTCTCATTTGCTCTTGTAGGTCATAAAGAAGCTTCACTGTTAATTTCAGTGTCTCATAGCCACTTAAAAAAACTACTCACAGGGACTTCAAATTTGCCTCTACTACAGCACCCTGCTGGTGATTTTGTTTCCATCTAAAAAAATATTAAAATGGTGACCTTTATAGAGACAACAGTAAAGTTATTGCTTAATTGGTGCTGAATTTCTTCACAGAACAGCAGTTTAATGTAGTCTGTATGAACCATATTTCATATGTTAGGTGATACTGAGGTGTTGGTCTTCTCATGGGGTATGTTGACATACACGATATAACGGTTATTTACGAAGCTTCTCAGTCCCTCCCACTCAGCCTCATCACCCTTTTTAAATGAATGTTAAACATGAATCTGGACGTTATTGTGTTTCCTCCAAAAACTCAGCTGCTGAGGCAGACCAAGGTGTACACAGACTGAAAATGCAGGAGATGAAGTCTCACCCTGACGTTACAGTTCTGGAGGTGGTTTACTGACAGTCAATAAAATCCTCTTTCTTTGACATTGCTGCCCCTCTGATGCTGTAACAGGACCTGTACCTGCAGCGACGGCCCGGGTTTATGTGCAGAACATGTTTGTCCAGGAATTCTTCGCTTTTGCTTCTCGTGCCTCTTTTATTTATATTTAGTTGAATCAGCTCCGACTGCAGATAGAGTTCAAAGCAGCTACAGTTTTTTTTTTTTATGTGAAAAATAATTACAGGTATTCATGACTGCATTTAGAATAAACAGTATAAAACCGTCTTTTTTTTCCTCCAGGTTCAGGCTGGTTTTGTTGTGAACAGCAGTGATTTAGATGCAGCTGTATGACTGATTCATTAAGAAAAACTGGACTCCACATCGGGTCATCATTTCTGCAAATAACAAAAAGAAAAAAAAAACTGCCCTCAAATGCCTTTCAATAATTTAGGGTGGAGATATAGATAAAAATATTACAAATAGAGAAAAAAAAGGTGTTGAATATGAGAGAAAAATGCATTTATTTGACTTTTGAATAGAGTAAAAATTCTGAGATTTAATATATCGATGATAAAGTCACAAGTTTCATTTTTTTGAGGACAAAATCACAGCTAAAAATGAAAAACATTGAAAGTCAGCATCTTCAAACAACAAATTTCATAACAAAAATAGAAGTAATACTTATAGTCAAGTGTTCAAATATGAAATCAATTGCCATAGATGAAAATAAAAGAATAAAAAATAAAGATATGCAGTATTTTGAAAATATGATAAACTGGTACATCCCAAAAAATATTATTGGCAACAAACTTCATTTTTTTTTTGTAATAACTTGAATTTAAGTGACTTGAAATGAATATTCCAATATTTAAAGATGTGCTGTAGGCCATGATCATCAAATTCATGTAAAGAAATACTTAATACATTTTATTGTGTGTTGTATGTAATCTGAAATTTGTTAAGATTTTACTTCCTCAAATAACTGATGGAAATGATCAAACTATTACAAGATACTCTATTTTCTTTTATATTTAGAACCAGAACAAGGAAAAAGAGGCACATTACCAGTTGCAATAATTCCGTTTTTTTGTATATTTGAAGGAAAAAAAAAAGAAATGTACTACTGCATGTCAAAAAATTAGAATACCTGTATGGATAAGTAAGAAAAACTATAACGTTTCAAGCTTTTTTAAGTTTTAATAATCAATTAATAAAATATAATCTACAG
The DNA here is from genome assembly GCA_962446985.1 of Xyrichtys novacula. Classification (NCBI taxonomy): domain Eukaryota; kingdom Metazoa; phylum Chordata; class Actinopteri; order Labriformes; family Labridae; genus Xyrichtys; species Xyrichtys novacula. Next base: position 39,566,513 of record OY660865.1, read on the forward strand.
CTCTAAAAATCAAACAGCAAATCTCAAAATAATGTATTTCATTTCAAGTTATTTTACTTACTTCAAGTTATAGCAGAAAAAAAAGTAAATGTATTTGTAAATAAGATACTACTTTCAAATTCTATTATTATTGAAGAGAAGTCAAATATATGTTTGGAAATGACCAATCTGTACAAAAGAAAGCTGCAATAAAAGATAAAAAACTGTGATGTTTTGGGAGATGAGGATTTGATTTATGAGAAATTAAGTAATTTAAGGGTGAAGTTGTGGTTTTATTATATCTTTGCAATAAACGTATTGATAAAATGAAGCGCTATCTGGTGTAATTCTACCGAAACTTTACATAAACCATAACTCTTAAAATTGTTTGAGGAAAAGCTCAGTGATGTTTGATTTTACATTTTTCCTCAGAAATATTTTGACTGACATGATGACAAAGGTGTATGTGATCTGCTACGATCTGCAATAAGTAACTACTATTAACAACAAACAGTCTCCAGTATAAATGTCACATTTCATTATTTATCTTTACTCAGAGCGTGGGAAGTTTTTTTGTCTGTCCAAACTTGGTAAAGTGAACTGATGCCCATATCTGCATGTGTATCATACTGCTGTACAGTTTGTATTATAGCAGGACATGAACAACTCTATGAGATACAACATTAACAGCCCATTAGTTACTGATGTCAGCACGACTCTCTCATTGTTCTTAGTAAAAGTTTGCCTTAAACAACTTTTTTTTTCTTTGGTTTTGTACAGAGATGAGCATGTTGTCACTGTGTGTGTCTCCACTGTCCAAAGTTTGTGTAAGTTTGTCTTCTGTTGGCCAGACTGCCCAGCTCAGGTAAATCAAGACAGACAGCGTATTCTTGAGATGAGAAAACCAGACCACCTGAAAAAATTCTCCTTCAACTTTAAATGCAAATAAATTTCATACTCCCACCTGAAACCAGCATGTTCTTGTGTTTTACTGAAAACCTCATGAAAGGAAATGATAAAAAATCTGTGTCATAAAGGCATTTTATTATTCTTATGCACCATTCAAATAAGGCTTAGATAGTCTGTCTCTTTCAGAAATGTGTGCTGAGTCAGAAAAAAATGAAATCGTCTTCTGTGTTAAATCGGTTATTAAGCCAGTAGTTAGCCAATGCAGTTTTTGCTCTGCTTTTTCTAGAAGTGTTTATTTTTCATTGTATTCATTTCATTTCAAATAAAAAAACCATTATTTGTCCCTGGGGTACAATAAAAGGCAGCTAGAGCAGCAAGTAAATGATGTGAACACTGTAACAACCGTATACAAATGATGAGAAAAACAGTCAGCTCAGAATTCAGTATTGAAAATGGTCCAGTATTTACCCCCGAAATAATGTGCCTCAACTTCAGTTTTAATTTACGTAGAAAGAAACTATTCTAGTCAATATTGTTAATGTCTGAGAAGGGTGAATATTTTTTCACTCCTTTCTGTGTCACCTGCAATTTCTGTTGCGACCACACTTGGCGCCAAATCACCGTCTTGCCTGCGAGGTAAAGTCCAGGACACAATTAACCCAAGTCTGTGTTTTCCTGCTGACATGCGCATGCGTGCTCCTCCCTGGACAGGAACCGCGGAACGAGCACTGCTCCGCAATGTTAACTTTAAAACTTTGTTTATAAATGGAAGACCGCCGAAGGAGGACAGCAGCACACCGAGGACTAGTGACATTTGACGGGGTCTTACTGAGTACCAGAGTCGGGTTTGGGTGTTCAGGGTCGAGGACTTGGGTGGATGAAGGTTGAGGTCGCTGAAATAACGTGAGTGTCATTATTGTCAATTAAAAACCGACTTTCTGTCAGCTGGACTGAATCACATGATGTTTTCTGATCAGACCCACAGATGTTTGAATTTAACTATGAAAACACTTACATGAAACACAAGATTGACTTATATTGGTCAAACAACCTTGGCTAACAGTCCTTGAGCTTTCACTTGATTGTTTAACATTTCCATAATAGTGTTTATTTGAATTTTTGAGCCTCTCAGCTTTGTGTTTTTATATGTTATCGTCATGGGAATGAATTAAGTTTCCGTATCTGAAAGAAAATCTTTTTAAAATACTCAGCCCTCTGGTTTGTAGGCTGAGTTTGGAGTTTCAGGGATAATTAAAGACGGATAATTTTACACTCTTTCTGTCCATCTTTAAGTTTCACTTCCTCGCTGTAAGAAAGGACTGAGCCCCGAACAGCTGCATGACTGTGAATCATAAAGTTTTATCCCTCAAGATCAAAGGTGAAAGTGGAGCTATGAATGGGAAAGAGTTTGTGTATTATTGAAATTCTGTCTGTCACTGATGGACTGAGGGTCCTCAAAGAAATTAAGAGCGTCAAACTCTCTTTTTCTTGTATTTTCACAGATTTTTACCCCATAGCCGTTGGCCTTTTCCCCTCATGATGAAAATGAAAGTAAACTCCTGAGCTGTTTTTTTACTGACAGTGGTCTTATGAGAAGAGTTACAAAAGCATAATACAAACATGAAAATAAGTTAACTTACCTTGTTAGCAGAGGTGGGGCAAAGTCCATATGTTGCAAGTCCAAGTCGAGTCTCAAGTCTTTCCTCCAAGTTTGAGGCAAGTCCAAATCCTTTGCTTTCAAGTCTCCAGTCAAGTCCAAGTCAACACAGACAAGTCCCAAGTCAAGTCCAAGTCCTGAACTTTTTGTTTCGAGTCCCAACCAAGTCCAAGTACCGTTTCTTTCAAGTCAAAAACAAGTCGTATCAAAGCCATAAACCATTTGTAAAGATTTACATAAATCATGAGCATTTTTCACTATTTGCATTTATTATTAAACAAGGGTTCTTGTTTGTGTTAAGTTACATAGTGCAGCTTTAACCAAACTATTTTACATGTCATACAAAAAATAATCAGGTAAACTTTGATAACTGGAAACTTAGACAATGTGCACAAAAATAAGGAAGACTCAAATACAATTAAACATTAAACTGATTCTCTAATTCACTGTTCCAAAACAAAAGAGAGACACAAGGAAACACGTGGAAACAGGCGGGCAATACTAGTGAGTGATTTATGTTCAGTCCTCCCGGTGTTGTCGTTATGAGGGAGGCTAGAGTTTGAGACAGTGTTGCCAAGTTTCATGAGAGAAATAAGGAAACAGACCTCCAGAAACAAGACAAAAACAAGTAATTTTTTGTGGGAAATAAGCAGACCTGGCAACACAACACGGTGTTACCAACGGCTGTAATTCCTGACTATTAGTTGATGCGACACTTTTTAAACGGTTTGGGCTGTAAGGTATTAAGTGACTTGAAAAGACTTGACTTGACTTTTCAAGTCACTGGGCTCAAGTCAAGTCAAGTCTCAAGTCTCAAGTCTTTAGCAATCAAGTCCCAAGCAAGTCCAAGTCATTTCTTGATTTCATCTAGCAAGTCAAAAACGGGACTCAAGTCCAAGTCGAGTCTCGAGTCGAGTCGTCAAGCCCCCACCTCTGCTTGTTAGTGTGGGCAGTGGTGTGTTCTGGTCTGGACTATTACAGGGACCAACCTGTTGTTTGGATAAGATGTCCTAGTGAGACTCAAAAATTACTCAAATAACCACAATAAGGTGACTGTTACTGGATGGCTGCTTGAAACTGACCTAAATCCACATCGGGCCCAAATGTGTTTCCTAATCTGGGATTTACCACTACAGCATTCTTCAGTCACACTCAGTGAAACGTTTTTATTCTGTTCATCAACATAAACCACATGTGCCAGGGTACTCACAGGCCAGGGAAACACTGTTTCTACCCAAATGATGTTTTCATCAGTGAAGGATGTTGTTTAAGGAGACGCATCAATTTAGAAATGACAGGAGCAGCACAGGTGAGAGTGGCTGCTGTGTGTCATCATTGTAATTTGTGCATGATACCATTTTATGTGCAGGAGGACACACACACAGACGCACACTCACAGAGCGAGCAGGGAGCCATGTGGTGGTTCCAGCGGGGTCTGTGCATCCTGCCTGTGGCGCTGGTCATCTGGACTGCAGCCTCCTTCATCTTTGCATATATCACCGCCGTGGTGCTGAGACACGTGGATCCTCTGGTACCTTATATCAGGTCAGAGTCTGAACACACAAACACCTGTGTGTGCAATATGTGAGCGATCTAGTAAACATGGCTCGCAAGTGTCAGTAATAATCCTCACTGATAAACTTGTTTTGTATTGCAGCGACACGGGGACAATGGCACCAGAGAGGTGTGTGTTTGGCATCATGCTCGACATATCGGCTTTTCTAGGTAACACATGTACACACTCACACCAATCACAAATTGTAGAGCTTTTTAAGCAGGTCAAGCCCTTCATTTGTGAATCATAAGAAAGATTAAGGGCCTTTGTCCACTGACAGCAGTTTTCATGTCTCCAGCACATAGGACCTTGATTTCAGAGCGCTCCTCATCAGCACTTAGTGTTCGGATACAAAGGTTGTCTCATGCCATTTCGACTTCTTTTAGATAAATCTCATTTCAGCCTATTTAAAAAAAAAAAATCATACTTAACATTTGCCATAATTTTAGAAAATATTATGAAGTTTCCATAAAAACAGTGGAAAAGTGTCTTCAGCGTTATTAGTAGGAACAGACCTGTTAAATATACCCTAGAAAAATCAAGAACAGCGACAAAAATAGGGCTCCTACCTACACCTTAAAAGCCAAACTGCAGAAAACAGGTGGCCAGTGCAAAAATGATGCAAGTGGACACAGGCCCTAAAGGTGACCCAGTTGAATGCTTGCACTCGCAGAACCTTAAAAGACTCAAGCAGTAAAGTGAGTTAAGAGTGCAGGATGTTGCAGGATGAGGATCAGATATATTAGATGTAGAATGTAAACATGCAAACTTAATTTGACTTTAATTTCTGTGTGTGTGTGTGTGTGTGTGTGTGTATGTGTGTGTGTGTGTGTCTGAGCAGGTATTGCCACAGTGTATGTGCGGTACAAACAGGTGGAGGGTCTAACAGGTGAAGACGAGCTCAAACTGAAACGCCTGAACCGTTTCGGGCTGCTGCTCGGCTGGATCAGCTCCTTCGGGATGTGCGTGGTCGCAAACTTCCAGGTGAGTCCAGCTGCTCCTGGATCAGCTCACACCTGCGCTGAGTCTGCAGAGTTTAACGGCTGTGTTTCTGTGTGTGTTTGTGCATTCTCGTGTGTGTGTGTGTCGGAGCAGAAGACCACCCTATTCTCCATGCACCTGGTGGGAGCGGTGCTGACCTTTGGTGTCGGAGCTCTGTACATCTTTGTGCAGACGCTGCTCTCCTGCTATATGCAGCCTCACGTCCACAGTAAATCCACCTTCCTGGTCCGCCTCGGCATTGGGCTGTGGACGCTGAGCAGCATCATCAGCAGTATCCTCTGACATCATCACAGTGCGACGATCCAGCTGTGATTGAGTTAATTACACCTTTATTTACGTGAAAATTTGGCCTGAATCTGCTCTTTTGCTGCTTGGCTCTGTGCTTCCTTGTCCTTTAACATCCACCGGCTGTATTTTCAAAGTGCAGGAAGGAGAATCACCAGCTGGAATCACTGATTGGACCTTTACGGGTCAGCTAGATTATCTGTGGTTTTATCCAAAATTCAAGCTCTTATTCAAATGTACAGATAAAGTATTTAATTCAAAATACATAAAGCACATCAGGTTGTCTGAAGTAGCTCTAGTTGTAACCTGACCATCGAATGGCAATCTTGACCCATACAGTAATGAGTTTCGATGTTGTTTCGATAAAAACCTTAAAAAATGGGCATCTGAGCTCATCAAACCTCTCCTATTGCTGCTAAAATTATATCTTTATTGTGCTTAAAGGATTTTAATGAGCAAAAAGTTGTGATCCTTAACCTCCTCTCAGTGTTTATATCCTCAGTCATCATGTACAGCATCCTGAGAGGAGTGGATGTCCCTCACAAACTTCACTGGACTCCCGGAGAGAAGGTCAGTCGTCCAGAATTGTTTCACAGATGTTAAATGTCGTCTAAGCTTTAAGTAACTAAACTTTTCTGTTGGAAGAAGACACAGACACAGAGCTGGTTACTCAACATTTTGCTTTATTAGCGGTTTGTTTCTCATCTCTTCAGGGCTACACGGCTCACATCGTCAGCACTGTGTCGGAGTGGTCTCTGGCTCTCTCCTTCATCATGTTCTTCCTCACCTACATCAGAGACTTTCAGGTACTATGGTTTCCATCTGTTGTGGAGATACAGTCAGAGAAGTGCAGCTTAGCTTTGTTCAATTGATTTTTGCTTTTAAGTAAACCTTCAGTTTGATTCTCAGTAACATGATAGTGTTGTGAGGGATTGGATGTGGACAGACTCTGAAACTACACTGATCTTCTCTGTGGGATAGAAAAACACAGAGTTTGCAACAGAAATAAAATGCAGGTCTCACAAAGCGAGTGGATTTTACTGTAAATTGTTGCATTGGTACAGTTCTGTTTGGTCCGCTCCCGTCCTCTACTCCCTTGACTCCTTGGCTTGTAGTTTGCACTGACTGCCTCTTATGTCATTGTTTTGCAGGTCACTATCAGGCAATATTAACAGAGTTTTAATGTTTTTAATTTTGTTATAGAAAATTCAGTTACGAGCAGAAGCAGTGATGCAGAGCAGACACCTGTATGACCTGCTGCCGGATCACAAAGGTGAAGCCTCCGAGGACTCTCCACTGCTGGGAGGACGGACGTGACGAGCAGCAGATCAGCTCTTTTTTTTTTTTATGATTTTACCTTTTTAATCCGTTTTAAAAGCCTTTTACAAAGACTCTCTTAAAGCTGGTGCAGTGGCTCTTAAAGGGGCAGTACATCCAAACATATCCTTTTTTATCCCTGCAGCTGCATAGTTTTGGTCTTTGTTTGTACAAGTTTGAGATATCTGCCTCTGTGTGTAAACAGTGGAGGAATTTATTAACCACAGAATTTATTTTAATAAAAGTGACACCTGTACAAACAAAAACCTGAACTGAATAAGAGTTTATTATATATTTCTCCTGAGGCCAAATACAAACTTTGATGCTTTGCACTTTCACTGCTGCATTTAACAGAATTTATATTTGAAAATGTTGAAAAAGGCTCTACTGTGTTTTATTCTAAGAAAATGTGCCTACTGCTCTTTACTTACATGTTAATGAAGCCCAGAGGAGAACATAGACTGTGTTAGAAAATTGCAAACTACTTGATGTTAAAATCAAAAAACTAAACTACTAATGAAGGGTATTTGTTTGAGAGCTGAGGTCGAGTCTATTCACTGTAAAAAAACAGGATTAGCTCATATTTTCACAGTTTTTCATGCACAGTATTCATATCACAACTAATAAAGACTTATCTCTGTAGACGTGTTTGTTTACTGTGGTTATGACACAGACTGAAATGTCTCTTTGTGAATGTCATGCTTATGCTATCTTTCCCCTGGATGGTCAAGCTCAGTCTGACTTTCCTGCAACAGTTATGTCTGAGTTTTTATACAGGACAACCAGTGTAGTGCAGGTGAGAAGTTGCCTCCCTGAAGGATCAGCTGACTGGAATGTTTTAACTCCACCTTGACACCCTCAAACTTGCACATCATACAATTCACAATTCCAGAAAGCTTGGACACACCCCTGATGGTATGAGGATGCAGACATAATTAGACATGATTAGTCCCAAATTTTTAAAAATCCAGTTTGTGGTCACATCTCAAGACTTCCTTGATATTTTCCATTTACAGAGGCTGTCTTTTTCATCCTTAATCTGCAGATTTGTGGAAGACAAATACTAATTAACTTCAGCTTTAGCTTAAACTCGGACTAGATCGTGGTTTCATATAAACCTTTGAAGCAGCAGTTGGGATTAACTACAACATAGTGTAAAGAAGTCAAGGTTGATTTTGATTCCTGCTGATCATCACCAGAAAAGGAGACTTTGGGCACTAATTTCTGACATCTAAAGGATAGAATTAGAAATATGAGTTTGTCAACATACCAAATATTTCAGCTGTCTGATAACTTGTACTTTGATGGTTTTATCTGAGCTAAAGATGTTCAATTTACATTAGATTAAACTTTTCAGGACTCCAAAGTGGGACAAATTCTGCAACTTCACCCAAAACTATAGAGAGAGTTGCCTATTTTGCAAAGTTTCCTTACAAGAGCAGTTCTATTTTGGGAGGAAAAAAGTACTCATGAGCTCTTTGTATTATTTTGCATTAGCACAAACGAGCTGTAAAGAAAAGCTTATTATATTTCAATTGAATCAAAAAGTTCAGTTTCTAGACTTACAGCTTAATGAATGCCTTCTATGAACCAAATCCACAAAAACTTAAACCTTTACACGTGAGGAGTTAAAGCAGCGTTTTTGGACCAGACTGCATTGGAGGCTTATAAACTAATATCTGCTGTCACCAATCCTTTGAAGGTTAACATTAAACGTCAGCCATCAGCAGCTCAAGCTGGACACAGATTTCTATAGAGGTATGGATTTTTCCTGCTGATTAATACCCTGCTTTCCTGTTATCACCTGACTGTGTTAAATACTTGGTTCTGATTGGTCTACATCGCCTATCAACAAGCGTGACGCCAGAGACAAGCAGATCACCCAACGTCATGACAAATCAATTCGCGGAAAGTAGTTCCGGCCCTTTGCCTGCTTCTTGACATCATGGGCGAAGACGTTGCCTCCTCGCTGGGTGAAGCCACTCAGAGAACAGCACCCTCTGTTGACGGGCTGAAGTATAGGTCATAAACCCCGCCTCCGCCAGCAAAGCTTATGGGGCTGTGGGTTCATGTTTTCTATGATTGACACTTGATACAGCCTATTGGCATTCAATGATTGCGTAGCTCACCCGAGGGATAGTGTTTGTGCCGAGCGCCATCACAGCGACTCTCCCGCCGAAAGCGTGCAACGCTACTGCGCAGCGCTGGTTTCAGGAAATGAAGAAAAATCCCGGAAATACCGAGAGCTTTTTGGCTTCAAATCCGTATACAGGCGGTAGGCGGAACCAAGTTGTCCATAGTATATACAGTCTATGGTGTCAGTATATTAATGATACAATAATTTGTCAACTATTGTTATAAAATTATCAACTCTGAGAACAGTAAAACATTCACACCGTTTAAATAAATCAACACAAACACCCCAAACAGATGGAAGCAAATACATGACAAGTTTTAATTTTCTCATAAAACTATGACATTTCTACGCAGAGCGTCCACTTCACATGATCCAATGTCTGACTTCCTCTCTGGTGAGCGCTGAGGACCAAAAAGAGAGAGCGTCTGTTTATACTATGATCTGACAGGCATTAACTTTGGCAAACCTCTTCAGATTCATTCGGACTCTTCACAGACCCACAAGAACCAGATTAGAGACAAAATCTAAATCCTCCGCTGGGCAGGAAAAGTAGCAGCTGATCAGATGTTAACTTCTGTCGGTACTCATCAAATAACATTACAACACATCAATGTTATTAAAATTAATGGCTTGAACATATATATACATACAATCATAACAATAAATAAAGACACTGGAATTAGAGAAGCAGCTTCATCATTTGATCAATAAAAGAACAGTTCAGGAAACCATCTGGAGCTGATCCTGATGAAGCTGAAAATAAACTACAGTGCTGTAATGCTGGTTGGTTGTTTGAGCAGTGACAGGTTTTAAAGGCTCAGTTTACCCAAATTACAAATTAAAATACCAAACAAAAACTTTAACTTTCATAACTTTACAATCGAGTGATACTGGTTTAATTTGAGGAAGTTTCCTGGTTTTATTGCAGAGATTTTTGCCTCGTCACCAACATGAAAACTGAAGGAAAATAACTTCAGTTTGGGATGAACTTTCCCAACAAGGAACAAACAGATAAGAGCAGAAAACAAAACTGAAGGCCCAAACCTCCAGGAGGTCCCCACACCAGAATCACATGACAGAAATTTCCCAGAGTGCACCGCAGAAACTAGTGAGTCCTCCTTAAAAGCTGTTGTTCCTTCAGCAGTTACACACAGTAATAAACTCTTTTTATTTGATTTAATTGACTAAATATAGAGTTCTAACTCTGATCTGACATCATCTTTACATGTCAGGTTATAAATAAAATCTATCTCTGTGCTGTGAGGGACTTTTAGTTTGTTTAGATTTTAATGCTTTTGGGCAGAGTGGGACATCTTACCTCTTTTCTGAATTTGATCTGTACGTGTTTAAAAAGTGTTTTAATCAGAAGTTCACCCTGCTTCCCTTTAAACAGTCAAACGTTTCACTCAGTGAGAATCGCTGCTGTGGAAAAGTTTTAAAACGGTGCTTTTAAATCACAACCCAACAGCCCTATTCCAAAGCTAGGGTTAGGGTTAGATGGTGACATGTGTTATGTTGCTGTGGAATCGAAGGCTCTTGTGATTTAGGGGGAAAAAAGACGCATCTTACATTATTCTTGTCATTGGAAATATCAAACTTTTATAACAAGTTGATCATTAACATTTCCATTTCTGCTTCACATCCCTTAAACATGAAAGATCCAGAAACAACTTATCCCATTGCTGATGATTGTGTTTACTTTTGTAGGTCATCACAAGGTTATTAATTCATTTCAGGGTTTCATAACCAGATAGAAACTCCTCACGGGAGCTTTAAGTTTGTAAGTTATAAGTCTTAACTTCTAGGACTGATCACTGATCTGGGATTTTTTTGTGATTTGGCCAATCAGGGTGTGACTGTCTCTGGGTCAAAATGATAGTATTCCTGTTTTTAACCCTGTCTATGAGGTTCTTGCTGGCTGGAATTCAAGGAGAAGGATGTAAATAAACACAACAGCAGAGACCAGACAGAATCAAAGATGGTTTCAGGGGACTGAGATCAACAAGATCGGCAATGACCATCGGTATCTTCTGTTCATCATTTTAACTTGTTAGAGTTCAGCTTGAAGCTATGGCACGAGCACTGAACATCCAGAACATCTGAGCGCTGCAGAGTTATAAGCCTGATGTTGCTCTTGTGGAGACAAAGTGAAAACGTTCCTCTGACTTCCGCCCTTAAAAACCTGCGAGAGGTTTCTGTATTCAGAGCTGAAGTCATGTGTGCAGTGGTTTCCAGTTCTCTGAGGACACTGGGAGGAGTTTTACCAGACAGGGTTATAAGGCATCAGTGGGCTGAGCCACAGAAAGAGTGAGTAGCTCTGAAGAACGCCTCAGCCCAAGTTCCATATTCAGCCCTCCGACACTCGGCTGATCCTGAAGGTTAAAAAGCCGACCCGTCACAGATGATGTTCTGTCCTCGACCGGGGAACAGCTCCATCTGCCAATAACGAGGGTCGGCGTACACTGTAGGGTTAAAGGTCAGAGGAAACATGTGAAAATCTTTCTGACCTGAGGCTGAGTCACACTGAGAGCAGCACATTCAGGGATCAGATCTGTTTTTCAGAGCTGGAGACAGATGCTGTCAATTAAAGCGAGATGCTTTCAAAGTGTCTGCTTCATTTGAAGCCTGAAGAAGAAAAACTTGTTTCTGAAAATATTCAAAGGCTGTTGTAATGATGCAGTTAATCTAGTTTGTGGTTTCAGCTGATAAAAGTTAAAGTCATAAGACTGAATCTTCACTTTCATCAGCTGAAAGTTCTCAGTGGTCTGTAATATGAAGGCATCAGACAGAAAGGCAGGAAAATCACACCAAAATATACAAATATCCTAGTTTACTAAACTCCAAAGTTTACTTTGGAGCAAATCAATAACTCTGGATTCTCCATTTTTCTCATGACTTTAATTGTTTTTGTGGTGAAAAACAGACGTTTTGGTCGTTACCCATGTCTCCAGGTGTTAGCCACAGGTTGAAAGAGCTGCAGTGCTTCTGACAGCGCTGAACTGGCAGAACTCGAACCGTTGGCAGTCCTTCACCCACCACCAGCCAACCGAACACCCCGACACCCTGAAATGCACAAAAAAAAATCACTACATAAAAACCTCGGGTATTAAAGGCTTTTGGTGGATAATAAAGGAGAATGAAGCATCACCCCAAAGTCAAGGAAACATCTGCATCTGTATCAAGTTCTCCTCACTCAGTCTCCATGTAAATATGTTAAAGCAGGCACAAAAATCAGTTTAAGATCCCTCCTCTTCAGTTTGTTAGTGAGCTCCCATCTTGATCGGCGTTCTCACCTTGCTCTGGGAGTTTGTGCTGTGTGTGACCAGGCAGCGCTGCACAATAGTTCCAGCGCTGTCCAGCAGAGGGCAGAGCTCAGCCTTCGGGAAGAGCCACCTCAACACTTTCTCCCTGGTCCCAGAGCTGAACCGCCTACACAAACAAAACCACGCACAAAAAAATAACACACAGTCATTCAATATGATTTCAGCACCACTGCTGATCTTCATAACTCCTTTTCAGAGACATGTGAGTGACATTTCAGAGACCAGGTCCAAGTCTGTGTGGAAAAACACTTGGGTAGGTGGCCTTGATTCCTTAACTCCAGAAATCTGTATATGGAAAAGAAGTGTGTACCAGAGCAGGGTGAAGTTTGCAGGTCCTTGGGGAAGGCCATGGTTGAGGTTCTGCAGACCATCGTCCTCCTCCAGTAGGATGGACATTGAGCCTGAGTGAGCCAAGTAGAGCTCCTCCAGCTGCTGCCGCTGGACGCTGAGAGACTCCCCACCCTGCAGAGCCCCGAGAGAACAACCAGAATGAGGAGGCAGAAATCAGTAAAGATGAACCACTTCTAATGTAAAAAGCGGTTCAGGAGTTATTTGTGTGCAAAGGACCCTGTATGTGTCGACATCTGACCTTCAACAGGACCAGCTGTGGTCCTCGGCGCAGAGTCACCGTCCCTCTAAGGCTCTCTGGGACCTCCAGCACCGAGGAGATCTCTGCACAGCCTGAACAGTTCACCAGATTCTGTCTGAGAGAGCCGGCACTCCACCACTCATGGAAACCTGCAGCAAACACAGAGACATGCCGAAAACTGTGTCCTGGGCTGCATGTGTGTTTGTCGCTGTGAGAGTGACTCAGAGTTGATAAAGCTTCAGACCTTGCAGGTTGTACTTCTTAGCGATGGGCAGAGACAGCAGGCGGACATGGCTGAGGGGCGAAGACCAGTTGTAACAGCCCAGGTGGACTAGACCCAGCTGGGGGGTACTTTGAGGGTAGGTGAAGGCCAGCACCACTATGAGGAGGAAACCCACTGCCACTACAAACTGCAGAGATAAGAAGGAAAACATTAGGAACACTGAGAGCTTCACCACGACACACTCTGGAGGAATAAATTGATCATTATTAGATCAATTTTCATTGTGCTCCTAAAGTTCTTTGTGTGCTCCTTGTAAAAAAAAAGTTAGTGTCAAGCCCTGCTCAAAAAAAAATTCATACTGGAGCTTTACACACAATCTGCATTGGGGAGAGTCTCTGCTCTTCAAAGGGATTTTCAGAACTTTTACATGATTAGGTCTGGACTAATTCAGTATAAAACTGTTAACACACACTGACCTTTATGGTGGCTCTCATGATGGGAAACTGTGGTGGCTCTCTCCTGGGCTCGTTGGTCTCCAGGACCTGCTTGATAAATCTCTCGATCTCCCTCTCTGACATGCCATAACGGTAGCCCGACTGTCGGAGGATGTCGATGCTCTCAGACAGTTTGTCGTAGATACACGGCTCACTCATCGTTGTTCCCATGACCGCAGCAGAAGAGACAGCAGCTTCTTATTTTAACGCGTCAATCTTCAGCCGTGGAGGGCTCCTGGAGCATGGTGACACCTGGGAAACAAACCAGTCTGTTATCACTTATATGCTGTGTGATTTTTAAACCATGTCTCAAGGGTCTCCTAGTTTAAGGGCATCAAAAGATGCTTTCCTCAAGTCTGAAGATACTGGACCTCATGCAGGAGCCGCTCATACTAACAGATTTGGTCTCAAGTGAGTGTAGAGTTATCCAGAGCAAAGTACAGCATATGTATGTAAACCCAGAGGACATGAACCACTGAACGCTTGTGACCCCCAGATGGAGACTGTGATTATTGATCCCTGAGCTAATCTTGTGTTTGGTCTGAGTCAGTCACCCAACAGTCAAAGAAACCTCTTAGTACGAGCTGTATCCTTCAGCCATGCATTTAGCAGGTCTAAACTCCCTCACTGAGTATGTCCCCAAATTATTCAGTATTTTTGATGTTTGTACCCAAGTCTAAAGTAACAGATGTCCTTAAAAACCAGCTATAGTGGAACATTTGGTAGAACTTGATATCAAGAGTTTTATGGTTAACAGTCTGATCTAGAAACTGAAGGAAACCATGGCAACAGTTCCGATGATCATGGTAATAGTTCTGATGGTAACCATGGTTACCATCAGGCCTGTTGCAATGATCATCAGAACTGTCACCATGGTTACCATCAGAACTATTACCATGACCATCAAAACTTTAATAGTTCTAATAAATTATAAGTTATAGTATAGTTTATAGTTCTAAGATTATAATAGTTCTGATGGTAACCATGGTGATAGTTCTGATGGTCATGGCAATAATCCTAGTGGTTACTGTAGGTGCCATATGCAGAAGTGGTTAGGTTTGTGTGTGTTGACATCAACTGTCTGGGCTGCACCTTTCATGCACGTCACGAGGGGGTGTGGTCAAGGCGCGTTGATTGAATGATTGAATGAATGGACATATAGTCACCTGGGTGCTGCGGCGGCTGCATGGAGAGGGGGTGAGTAGGGAGAGCGTATTTTTTGTTGACCGCTTGATTTAAACGTCAAACTAAGCCCATAGATCATCTTGCCTTGCCTTGCCCTGTCTGTCTGTTTGTGCGGCGTTGGAAATAAATGTGAACTCAATCGGAAAACACGGAAATGGCTTGTGGTTTGTGTAGCGAGTCACCAATGCGGAAGCTCCCTCACTTAGCCTCTCAGTGACTTTGTTTTCGTTCCTAGTCACTATATTTTGTCAACAAAAAAGGAGTACCAACACCCGAACGGCATATACGGACGCGATCACGCCACACGGTGTCTAACTGCAACGCCAGACTGATCGCAACGTGGACTTCAGACCGGTAGGACTGTATCACTCGCATCCATTCATTCTGTGTATGTTGGACGGAACGCAGTTTGATTACAGCGCATACAGCGCATTCATTGGGGAGCGCTGCGCGTTTGTGAAAGTCCGCTGAGACAGCCTGTCCTGCTCGTTGAGAGTAAATACCTGTGGTGTTTTCCGATGTTAATTGATGTGAAACAAGCTGTGGAAAAATAAAACTATGCTGGGTGTATTGTGGATTCACTGCCCGAACCACTGAACTGCCGAATCTCAAAAGAACAATATGAGTGAAGCCATGGAACAAGTGGAAAACAATGAAACTGTGGTTGCTAAAAGGAATGTGAAACTTACTGCAAAAGCATTGGCATATAAAGTGGTAAATCTACAAAATGAACGTAAAACACATGTGAATAAAATAAAAGGCTTAATACCTGCAATGAAAGAGCTGATGAAACGAAAGGAAAATGTACAGGAAGTGAAATCTCACTTGCAAACTATTACTCAGCTCCTTGATACTGCTATCAACCTGCATCAAACAATAATTCCACTGTTACCTGAGGATGAAAAACTTAAACAGAATGATTGGTTCTCCAGTATTGAACGTTACAGCAGTACATTCAAGGATGATGTGACTCAGTGGTTGGATGAGAATGAACATGTTCTAAATATCATGGATAATGATGAGGCCGCAGCAACAAAGCATGTGTGTGACCCTCAAATGGATGATGCTTTACAGGCAGCAGCATTGGACACAGGCCCCATCACACCTTATAAAGGTCTACAGGATGACGTGAACCCAAGTGATAGCATATCAAATGTGCAAAGCAAACGATCTGCAAAAAGTGCTGTGAGTGGAAAAAGCTCTGGGAGTGGTAAAAGGTCCAACGTATCAGGAACTTCTTCTGCTCGTATCAAGGCAGAAGCTGATTTAGCTGCACTGATGGCACGGCAAAAACTTTTACAGGACAGACATGCACTGGAAGAGGAGGAGCAGCAAATACGGAAACGCAAGGAAAAGCTCAAGTTGGATGAAGAGATTGCTGCACACTTGGCTAAAGTGAGCGTTCTAAGGGCTGCAAGCATATCTGGTTCAAAAAGTACTACAACAGACAAGTCCAATGCAATGAATTCCTACGTTAAAAATGAACAAGAAACAACAAAGTTCAATGTCAATGCCACTCCTTTCATTCCTCTGAGGCTGGAAACATCTAAACAGCAATCGAAAATCATGGACCGTGACCCTGTGACAAGGCCTAAATCAGATGGCTCGACCCATGCTGCTCACTTTCAGCCTCCCACTTTGAAGAGCCACTTACCTGATTTTAATCCTCTGCTCAATGCTCATAATGATCACTTACATCATGGAATCAGTCTTAATGTTGGGGATTCAGCAAGTCATGGGGAGCAAAACAATGTTCTTGACATCATGAAAAGACAGAATGAAATTACAACACTACTGATACAACAGCAGCAACATGCGCTCTTGCCTAAAAGAGACATCCAGGTGTTTGATGGTGACCCACTGCAGTTCCATACGTTCCTGAGAGCCTTTGAAAACTGCGTTGAAAGCAAGTCCAACAGTCATAGTGATTGCCTGTACTTCCTCGAGCAATACACTAGAGGTCGTCCAAGAGATCTTGTGAGAAGCTGCCAGCATATGGACCCAAACAGGGGCTATGCTCAAGCTAAAATCCTATTACAAGAACATTTTGGGGATGAACAGAGGGTTGCTGCTGCTTATATGGACAAGGCGTTGTCATGGGCTCCAATAAAATCAGAGGACGTTAAAGCTCTCCAAGATTATAGCCTATTTCTCAGAGGCTGCGCAAATGCGATGAACAAAGTGCAGTATATGTTCGAAATGGATATGCCTGCTAACATGCTGACAATAATAAAAAAACTGCCTTACAAGCTGAGGGATCGATGGAGGACAACTGCTTGTGAAATACAAGAAAGACGTAACCAAAGGGCTACATTCAATGATATTGTCCATTTCATCGAAAGGCAAGCAAGGATTCTAACAGACCCAGTATTTGGAGACATACAAGACTCATCACCAGCAGTAAACAGAGGCATGAATCGAACCAGCTTAAAACCTAGATCTCGGCCAAAGGGAAGTAGTTTCGCCACAACAGTGACTACTGTACAGCACAATTACACAGCAACAAAAGGAAGGAGGCCAGACACAACCTCATCAGCCAAGAAAGTCTGTCTGTTTTGTGAGGGTGGGCACATGTTGGAGTATTGCTCTCGAATGGAGAAGATGACTCACACTGAAAAGATCACCTTTTTAAGGGAAAAGGGAATATGCTTCGGCTGTTTGTGTATAGGACACATCAGCAAGGACTGTCGAAAGCGCCTGTCATGCAAAGTGTGTAGTTTGAAACACCCCACAATGCTTCACATCCATTCAAAGGAAAAGGACCCAGTGACAGAAGAAGAACCAGGCGCCGCAGTGGGCTGTGCTCTGGTATCTAATGGGTTGACTGGGGCTGGTGGCCATGAGTGCAAGCTTCCTATAGTTCCTGTATTGGTTAAATCCAAGAAAGGTAATCATGTAGTGGCTACTTATGCCTTCTTGGATCAAGGTAGCACGGCTGTTTTCTGCACAGTGAAACTCATGAACAAGCTCAACCTCTCAGGAAAAAGGACAAGAATCCTTTTGCGGACAATGGGTCAGGAGAAGGTTGTTAACAGCTGTGTGGTCACGGGACTGGAGGTGGCCGGTTTGGACGGAGAGACGTACTGTGATTTGCCCAACACCTATACACAGGAGTGCATGCCGGTGCATAGAGGAAATATTCCGCGTCAAAAGGATCTCGAGAGGTGGGCATACTTGAGAGATGTTCACTTACCTGATATCGACTCCGAAGTTGAGCTGTTGATTGGAACAAATGTACCAAGGGCACTGGAACCATTACAAGTCATCCGTAGTGTGGACAATGGACCGTATGCCATCAAGACTATCTTGGGTTGGACTGTTAATGGGCCACTGGGGGGAGACAGTGGCGATGGAATGGATGTTGCGACCGTTAACAGAATTTCAGTCCTGAACTTGGAGGAGCTCTGGCAGCAGCAGTTCAGAACAGATTTCCCAGAATGTGGCTACGATGAGCAACCTGGCCAGTCAAGAGAGGACCAAAAGTTCATGAAGTTGGTCCAGGATTCAGCCAAGCTTGTAGATGGTCATTACCAGATTGCATTGCCCCTGCGAAGCTCAGTGACCATGCCAAATAACAAGAAGGTTGCCGAGCAGCGTGCTCTAAACCTGAAGAGGAGGTTCAAAAGGGACTCGTTATTTCATCAGCAGTACACTGATTTCATGAATGATATGGTCACCAAGGGATACGCAGAGCAAGTACCTTCAGATGAGCTGGCACGTACTGATGGAAGATTGTGGTATATCCCACACCATGGTGTGTATCACCCACAAAAGGGAAAAATCCGTGTGGTTTTTGACTGTGCTGCCACTTTCCAGTCGGCATCTCTCAACGCTCAACTGCTGCAAGGGCCAGATCTCACTAGCTCGCTGATTGGCGTCCTGGCCAGATTCCGGAAAGAACCGGTAGTGATCATGGCAGACATAGAGTCCATGTTTCACCAAGTAAAGGTGCCAAGGGAAGATGCTGATCTACTGAGGTTTCTCTGGTGGCCCAACGGTGACTGCACCCAAGACCTGGTAGACTTTAGAATGATGGTACATCTTTTTGGTGCAACGTCCTCACCAAGTTGTGCTAACTTTGCATTGAGGAAATGCGCTAAGGACAATGAAGAACAGTTCTGCCGAGAGACCATTGAGAGGATTCTGCACTGCTTTTATGTGGACGATTGTCTGGTATCGACGGCCAGTGAGGAAGAAGCAGTGGCACTGTATCATGACCTGGTCTCTGTATGTGCCAAAGGAGGCTTTAAGTTGACCAAATGGATGAGCAATAGCCGTGCAGTGATGGCAGCAATTCCAGGGGACCAAAGAGCTAAGGGCATGAAGGACCTGGATTTGGACCATGACCTGCTACCAGTGGAGAGGGTGCTCGGAGTGCAATGGTGCATACAGTCTGATGTCTTCAAGTTTAGAATCCTGGTGCAGGACAGGCCCCTGACAACGAGGGGGATCCTCTCTGTCATCAGTTCAGTATACGATCCTCTAGGAATCCTGAGTCCCATTGTTCTTTCTGCCAAGATCATCCTGCAGGAGCTGTGTAGGCAAAGACTTGGTTGGGATGACCCTATACCACCATCAGCTGCACAGGAATGGACGAGCTGGTTAAAGGAGCTCCATCAGTTAGAGCACTTCCAGGTTTCGCGGTGCCTTAAACCCCCAGACTTTGGTGAGGTCACTGTGGCGCAACTGCACCATTTTACAGATGCAAGTAATAATGGTTATGGTGTAGTGACCTACCTTCTCCTGCGGAATGCATGTTCCCAGATGCACAGCAGCTTTGTCATGGGAAAGTCCAGGGTGTCTCCTTTGAAGCCAGTCTCAATACCCCGCATGGAGCTCACAGCTGCTACAATGGCAAGCCGTCTGGACACCTTTTGGAAAAAGGAGTTGCACATGTCATTAATAGAGTCAACGTTTTGGACTGACAGCACCTCTGTGCTGAAGTACATCAGGAATGAGACTTCCAGGTTCCGTACCTTTGTCGCCAACAGGGTAGCAGAAATACTCAAAGTGTCAGATCCATCGCAGTGGAAGTATGTAAACACCCTAAGCAATCCTGCAGATGTGGCCTCCAGGGGACTGAGGGTTGACATGTTCCTGAGGAACAAGGCGTGGTTGTCAGGACCTGCATATCTCCTGCAACCTGAACGAGACTGGCCTGTGAGTCCAGATTGCTTGGGCGAACTCCTGCTGAACGATCCAGAAGTCAAGGCCAGTGTGGCAGTGAATGCAGTGCAGGCCTCAGAGGATGTGGATGCAACCACTCAACTAATCCATCATTTTTCCTCTTGGACCCATCTGAGAAGGGCTGTGGCTTGGTTTCTCAGGCTAAAAAACATGCTGCGGGGTCTCAGCCAGAAGAGGACTGACTCTGCGTCCACTCAGTCGGAGTCAGGGAAACAACAAAGACCGTCCTCGGAGCTTGGAAAAGGAGGGTTCAAAGACCTGGCACCGAGAGGTTTCCTCACGGTAGACGAGTTGCAGGTAGCTGAAAAGGAAATCATCAGGTTTTGTCAGAGGAAGAGGTTTCCTGATGAACTCTCTAGTTTGCAGAAGGGCGAAAGTGTGAAAAGGAGAAGTCACATCTTCAAGCTCACTCCTGTGTCGGAGGATGGTATCCTGAGGGTTGGTGGTCGGTTGAGCCGAGCAGCCTTACCTGAAGACGCAAAACACCCTGCCATTCTGACCAAAGAGCTCCACATTTCAGACGTTCTCCTGAGACACATACATCAACAAGTTGGTCATGGAGGACGCAACTACATGTTGTCCAAACTACGTGAAAGATACTGGATTCCTGGGGTCAGCACAGCCATAAGGAGAATTTTGTCAAAGTGTGTTGTCTGCCGCAGGTTGCAAGCTGCCCCAGGGTGTCAGCTGATGGCTGATCTTCCTGTTGACAGGGTCTGCCCAGACAAACCTCCATTCACCAGAGTCGGTGTGGACTACTTTGGACCATTCGAGGTTAAGAGCCGGAGGAGCATTGTAAAGAGATATGGAGTCATGTTCACCTGTTTGGCAATACGGGCTGTTCATATCGAAGTGGCTCCTTCGCTGGATACAGACGCCTTTATTAATGCACTACGACGATTCATGGCAAGACGTGGCCAAGTCCAAGAAATTCGATCAGACAATGGAACGAACTTTATTGGAGGAGAGCGTGAGCTGAGAGAGGCTATCAGAGGTTGGAATCAAGCTCAGATAAATGGTGTTCTTCTTCAGAAGGAGGTGAAATGGATTTTTAACCCCCCAGCTGGATCGCACCATGGTGGTGCCTGGGAAAGGTTGATCAGATCAGTGCGCAAGGTCTTGAACTCCATCTTGAAAGTTCAAAATCTGGACGAGGAGGGACTGCACACTGTCCTCTGTGAGGTGGAAGCAGTCATTAACGGCCGTCCAATTACTAAGGCCTCAACCGACCCTAACGACCTCGAAGCTCTGACGCCTAACCATCTCTTGCTGTTGAAAACCTCTCCTTCCCTGCCACCTGGGCAGTTTCAAAGAGATGACATCTACGCTCATCGACGCTGGAGGCAGGTCCAGTACATGTCTGATTTATTTTGGAAGCGATGGACTAAGGAGTATTTGCCACAGTTGCAGGAACGTCAGAAGTGGACTGGTATCAAGCGCAACTTTGTAGAAGGGGACGTTGTGCTTATTGTGGATGAAACAGCACCACGGAACTCGTGGGTCATGGGAAGGGTTATCCAAACCTTCCCAGACAGAAGAGGATTTGTGCGACGGCTGCAGATCAAGACCAAGACCAGCTCCTTGGAAAGGCCCATAACCAAAGTCTGTCTTCTGCAGGAATCGGACGCCTGACTCTTCCGTTCTGGGAGGACAGTTTGATTAACTTTACTGACTGACAGCACGACATGACTTTCCTCCGTGAAGCTGTGTGTCTGAACTTTTGAACTTTTGAACTTGGCTAGACTTGACTTGTGTTCCAGGAAGAAGAGCACATTGACGAACTGTATTGATGGACTATTACAAGAACATTGGTGGATTTCGTGGTTCATTTATTTGTCATAGTGTAATTATTATAATGGTAATAATTAGGGGCTGGGTTGTAGGTGCCATATGCAGAAGTGGTTAGGTTTGTGTGTGTTGACATCAACTGTCTGGGCTGCACCTTTCATGCACGTCACGAGGGGGTGTGGTCAAGGCGCGTTGATTGAATGATTGAATGAATGGACATATAGTCACCTGGGTGCTGCGGCGGCTGCATGGAGAGGGGGTGAGTAGGGAGAGCGTATTTTTTGTTGACCGCTTGATTTAAACGTCAAACTAAGCCCATAGATCATCTTGCCTTGCCTTGCCCTGTCTGTCTGTTTGTGCGGCGTTGGAAATAAATGTGAACTCAATCGGAAAACACGGAAATGGCTTGTGGTTTGTGTAGCGAGTCACCAATGCGGAAGCTCCCTCACTTAGCCTCTCAGTGACTTTGTTTTCGTTCCTAGTCACTATAGTTACCATGGCAACAGTCCTGATGGTAACCATGGTGACAGTTCTGATGGTCATGGCAATAAGCCTGATGGGAACCATGGTAACAGTCCTGATGGTCATGGTAATAATCCTAGTGGTTACCATGGCAACAGTCCTGACGGTAACCATGGTGACAGTTCTGATGGTCATGGCAATAAGCCTGATGGTAACCATGGTAACAGTCCTGATGGTATCTGTTAACTGAATGATGAATTCAGCTCCACGATCTGGTATAATGTCTCTGTTGGTGAGCAAAATACAGGAGACCCTGAACTAACAGGATTCTCATAACCATTATATTTGAGCGTCCACAGATCCACATTCATAATTTATAAGTATATTTAAGGTAAATTACATTAAAATGGTCGTTTCCGTTTAAAACTGACTCCTGTCTATCTGCTGCGGTCAGGTCGGTTACAAATCGTTAGTAACATCTGGGTTAACGTAAATGTCAATGATGTAAACTAGACGCAAGAACTGTGAGGTGACATGATTCAAAATACGCAGATTACCGTTTTATACGTTTCAAATGGGGAAAAAAAAACTTACAAACAAAACACCGCAGAGCAGTCGTGATCACAGCTGTACTCTGTCATAACAGCTCTGCATGCTAACGCTAGCCTGGGTAAACGCATCCAGTTCTCGTCACTCAAAGGTAACCACAGAAAATCAAAGACCTCACCTTAAAGAGATCTGCAGTGTCGTGGATTATGTCTCTTCATTCTGTAGTAACCATGAAAATAACTGATAATTGTCGTTGACTTCGCTGCTAGCTTAGGGGCATGTCCCCGATAAACAGTCAGTCCGGATACTATCTTCTTCGTCTGTAAACAGCTGTTTGAAAGAACTCACCAGCGCCACCGCCCAGTGTGGAATAGCCATGACATGCGGTAAGACATTAAATCAATTGTATTTATGTTTAATATGAAATTGATTACATTTATACGGCACCTTAAAAAACAAAATATGTCTGCATCTAGGTGTTTGCTTTACAAGAATAATTAAAACTCCAGAACCTAGTATCCTCTGTTCACGAAACTTCACAAGTTGTGACATGAAAAGGTGATGTAACACAGAGAGGTAAATGTATCCCAACTTTTCTCAATTTCATTGCAGTGGGTCTCTATGTTCTTCAGGCACCTTGTTTGGCCCCTTTCTCGTGTTTCCCCCCCAGCTATGATTGATCACGCTTAATATTAAGTTCTCCCAATCAAACAGGATCCTTGAAGACACCTTAACATGAGCTTTTTGATCTGCACCTGTGATGGCACTTTGTCATGTTTGCTCCACTTGGAGAGCTCCTGAGGACGCACACTGGCCACCAAGACAAGGTTACTCTGTGAGATAGTTAAAGTAAGACAGCCAAACTATCGGAGGAATGTGCTTTGTCTGCAGAGAATGAATAAGTCAATTTCAGTCCAATTGAACGGAACCAAAACAAGACTGTGAGGGAGCAGCATGTCCAAAAGGAAGTCCCATCCCGTGTTTCCGCTTCTTGTGCAACGCTGAAATAGCAATAAGGGGAGCTGCGTCAAGCTACGGAGAGTCACCGGAAACAAGGGTAAAGATGGATCTGGGAATAACAATACAGAGCAAATTATTCGTACAAATTTTAAAACTTGACGACAAAACTTTGATTATCCACCCAAAAAATTCTAATTGTTTACCGTAGCAGTAGTTTTAAAGTATTAGACATGTTTGTTTGGCATAATGGTAAAACACCGTACCGTTGGTAAATGAAGATACTTTATTTTGAAAGGTATTACCGGAAATGCTCAATACTAGCATTTTTAACTTTACTGAGTCAGTTTCTGCTTTAACCTGGATGTGACTGACAGGCGGCAACATTTCATAAAACAAACCAACCTTCGCTTACATCAGGAGCATTTTTTCTGAATCGTGACCAGTTTGGTTCATTTCCCTGCTTTAGATCCTGCAGTTTTAACTGGTTCGAACCGGCGTAGGCTGCTGCTGTTGTGGTTGCAGTCAGTGTTGTCGATTTCGGAGGTCAGAGGGTTTCCAGGTGAGACCAGCACGCCACCAAGATGCTTTCCCCGAGCAGGACCGTCTCCTCCCGGCTGCTCAGGCCGACCTCTTGGATCCCCATCCGGCTTGGTTCTGATGGGAGAGCCGTCAGCACTCTACACAAAGGTACCGACGGTCCCGATGAAGTTAGCACGCTTGTTTAATGTGCGTAGAGAGAGCAGCTAGCATGGAGCTAATCCCAAAGTGACGCAGTTCAGCAGGAGGGCTGGAAACTTCTGACCTGCTTCAAACTATGAGATTAAAACTTTTGTCCTACAGACGAGGGGGAGATATATACAGACATTTAAATACACTAATTGAAGGGCTGACAGCTGAGAGAATGTCATTAAACTGACAGATATTAAGTATATTGTCTATTCTCTATTCCAGTGTTTGCAGAGGTGTTTGACATCTTAACATTTAGGACATTTTATCATTTTTATCAGTATATATGAGTACCATTAGAAGTAGAAGTTGTAGTAGTAAGTATCCAAGTTTAATAAACTTTCTTGTGGAAGCTTTTTATATTGACCTGCAGTAAAATGTGGATTTTCTCAGTATTTTCTCCAAAAGAACCATTAAACACCATCACTCATAAAAGAATACAAGATGTTTTCACGATCAAAATAGTATTTTACATGTATTTCCAAGTCACAACTACTTGTTTTCTGTTTATATATTTAAAGTGTCACATGAAATTGACTGTAAACATATTTCATAAATAACACTAATAACCTTTTGGTGAACTGCGTTTAACATCCTGTTCCTCCTGACCATCTTTCAGAAAGCCAAGCAGACATTGCATCAGCCAAACTTTTCTGAAACATGATTAAAGTCAGCTTGTTTTGCACCTTTCTTGGGCTGTGAGCTGTGGTATTTATTATTTTTGCCAATATCAACACTTTTTTGTCAGATTATGTGAGTTAGAATGGTTGGTATTGATATTGTGAATGTCTTTCATCTGAGTCATGGTGAAGCTTTATAGCACACAACTTTATAAGTACTATATAAAAAAATCTTTGCAGTCATCACTTAAAAGTGTTTGTAACTCTTAATATGACCTTTTTATAGTATTAGAGTACATATTTGCTATTATTATATTGTTTGGTGTTTCCATATCGCTTCTTACTCCACAGAGAGATAAGATACTATAAGATTGATTGATAGATACTTTATCGATCCAATGGGCAATTTCAACCATCCAGTAGCATATGTATGTAACATAGAATACAATTAACATCTTAAAAGCATTATAAAAATAAAAAAAACTTAAAGCAGGAAATCTGTAAACTTTAAAACTTGATCAAACTCTGTTAAACCTCTATAAGAATTAACATTTTGTGAGTATCTTAAAATTCTGAATGAAGAACAGAAAAATAGCAGAGAGAACGGTTCATGAACTTATGAACCCAGCTGACAAATGACTCAGCAGAAACACTCACTGAGAGCAGAGACTCTGATTAATCTGAAGGAAGGAAGGAAGCTGGCTGTCTGTGGGTCTGGGGATGGAAATTAGAATAAAGGGGAAGAAAATGAACCTCTGCTTCTACACTGTCATTTCTGTGGTTTTCTTTTCTTTTGCCTTTTTTGGTTGTGTGTCTCAGAGAGAGGGTTGATGATCCCCACAGTAAATTTCTTAAGCTGTTTCCTTTTATTCAGTCATTAATGGAGATTTATTTGGTCATTTTCTGGTCATTTCTTTTTGAACTACCGGTGAACTCCATTTTTGCTTTTCAGCCCATTGGCACATTTCCCAGATACAAAACCCTGAAGTTAAACTTAGCTCTGAGCTGATTGTTGATTTTAATCAGTCACTACATTAGTCCTGTGAGAGTAAACTGAAGGACATTCCTGAAAGATGTGAAAATGACCAGCAGACGTTTTACCGCTCAGGCTTAAACACTGACCGTGTTCAGGTTTGGTACTCTGTGAATCTCTGATATACAGAGGTATTTCCAGGCAAGGTTACCCCTGTAGAGCTTTAGGCAGTGGGCTGTGTCTTACATCCCCAGCTGTAAAAAGAAACCCTGATGATATCAGGGGACACTTCTGGTCAGTCAAACCTCTGAATGCGTCTTTAAAAGTATTAATAACTGTTTCTGTTGTTGTTTTGTACGGCAGAGTTGATAAAGAAGCAGGAGCTGGAGAAAGATGAACCTCGCCCCCTCTACATGGACTTCCAGGCCACCACCCCCATGGTAACATTGCTGTCAGCCATGATCTGTTTTATTCTCATTTTCCTGTTTAAACTCTTTTGTTTAAATTCTTGGAAAACTCATTGAAGGAGAATGACTATTCATAATAGTTTCGTGGGGATCAATAAAGCTGCAGATTTGAATAAAATCAAGCATGTACAAATAAATTGGAGAAAAATCAGAGAAGGTGAGGGAACAAGAGAGAAAAATGGCCTAAAATCAAGAAGACCGATTAGTGAAAAGGTGAAAGAGCAACAGTTTAAAATCAAATAGATTTAAAAAATATAGAAACTATGACAAAAAAAAAAAAAAACTATGATAACATGAAAAACAAATATGTTTCAGATCAGTGTTATCATGGTTTATGGTTTGACATGTGTGTGTGTGTAGGACCCCCGGGTGCTGGATGCCATGTTACCTTACCAGGTGAATTACTATGGCAACCCTCACTCTAGGACACATGCCTACGGCTGGGAGAGTGAGACCGCCATGGAGACGGCCAGAAAGGTAGAGAGACTTTGACTTTTCATAGACAGTTGAAGGTAAATTTCAACAATCAAAGTTTGTTGATGTTCATTGTCATCATTTCACCAAATCTGACTTAACGAAAGAGAGAGAGAGACTGACCCGTGTGCCCTCGATCCCTCCCTCTCCCCTTCACTCTCCGAGCAGCAGGTGGCTGATCTGATTGGAGCAGATCCCAGAGAGATCATCTTCACCAGTGGAGCTACAGAGTCCAACAACATGGCCATCAAGGTCCTGCCCTGCTTCTTCTCCTCATCATCACTCATTTATTCACTTGATAAATTCAACTTCCTCATATTAGTTCAACAAAGTGTAAATACATTTCCTGATAATAACTGCCTTGAAGCACTCTTCAAAACAAGACATTAGAAGTGCTTTAACCCGGACTAAAGAGAACAGAAACAGCCTCAGAACCCTGAAAGACACTGAAAGAAAATTTCACATTAAACTCACAAGAAAGATGAAAAACATAGAGAACCTGTTTGAAGAACCCCCCTGAGATAAAAATGAAATGATTTACCTTCAGATTGTTTTATTTCTGTTTCCACCTGTAAATGAATGTTTTTCGAACTTAGTTTTTACTCTCTGTAAAATCTCTCTGGTTTTGGATTGTCTGCTGCCTCCTGAAACAATCCAGAGGTGATCGAAAACACTGACATGACAGATGAGCAGGCTGCAGTGATGTGTGATCAGTTTATTCTGTCAAACACTGAAGGACAGCAGTGTGAGAATTGACTGTTTTTAAACCAACTATCCCGGTAAAAAGAGATCAGGTCGGCTGATAGTCAGTATTTAATGCTGATATCACATGTTGTTGTTCAAAACAGCCATATGTGTGTGTTTGGTATTAAAAGAAGGAGGGGTTACAGTTTCCAGTTTATCTGTAAAAACCTCAAACAGATACGACTCAAGAAGGCTTGGTCCAGTATTTACACAGAAGACGGACAAAAGAACCAAATCCAGTTTTGTAACAGCTCAGTGTTACTTTTTTGCAGAGTTGTTTATGTTCTGATGAGGAGGTTAGATGAGACAGAGTGATAACAAAAGCCGAGATGTTCTCTCTGCTGAAAATTCAGCTCAGTTTGAACAGTTCACTCTTTGGTTTTTGGATAAATTCAAGCACCTTCACTGACCTTCAACCTTCAATTGGACCTGTTGGTTTTGTCTCCTGTAAACAACAGCGCTGTTTAAAACACAGCACGCAGTTTTAACCCAGTTTGTCCTCCTCCTCCTCCTGCAGGGCGTGGCCAGGTTCTACCAGAGCAAGAAGCGTCATGTGATCACCACGCAGACTGAACATAAGTGTGTTCTGGACTCGTGTCGAGTTCTGGAGTCTGAAGGTTTCGATGTTACCTACCTGCCAGTCCAGACGAATGGACTCCTGGACCTGGAGGTACACAACCTGAAGAACAGAGACTGGATACAAGTCACATGTGCAGAGATCATACAGACCAACAGAGACTACTGTCGAATTAAAACAACTCTGTGTGTGTGTGTGTGTGTGTGTGTGTGTGTGTGTGTGTGTGTGTGTGTGTGTGTGTGTGTGTGTGTGTGTGTGTGTGTGTGTGTGTGTGTGTGTGTGTGTGTGTGTGTGTGCGTGTGTGTGTGTTTTTGCTCAGATGCTGGAGGCCTCCATCAGACCTGACACTTCTCTGCTGTCTGTGATGATGGTCAACAATGAGATCGGAGTCAAACAGCCCATCAAGGAGATCGGTAGTGTAGTCACCATCATTTGATCTCTAATGCTCTTTGTGTTTTTCAGATTCAGATGTCTTTTATTTCCTTCATCAACATGAACTCTCCTGTCCTCAGGGAAGATCTGTAGCTCCAAAGGCGTCTTCCTCCACACTGACGCCGCTCAGGCTGTTGGAAAAGTTCCCATCAACGTCAGAGACTGGAAGGTTGATCTGATGTCCATCAGCGGCCACAAGATCTACGGACCCAAAGGTGAGCCAGAGCAGCACTGCTTAAGTGAGGAAGTACACGTCACTGTTACACACTGATTACTCTACATTAGCATGCAGAGGATGAGATAAACTAAGAGTCTTTTGTCAACAGAGGGCGCCAAAATCAACAAGAACCTTAAGTTCCTCACAGGACAGGAGCTTTAGATGACACAATATTTGTCCCTGTAAATTATTTCTATTTATTGATTTTTGTCCCGTTATCTGAAATAATTCAGAAATTAACTGTTAAAAAAGAAAAAAAAACACAAGACAAATTCTGGGGTTCAGATTATGAGAACATGTATTCAGGGTGGTTTTAGGCATTAACGTGTTTTAGATGGATGTTAAGGGGCTAATGGTGAATACAAGTCCTCTGGGTTATACTATATAAATTTCAGGTATCTATGTCAGAGTTGATGTGAAGTGTTAAACTGGATTTGTCTAAACATCATAAGAGATTTCTTATTTCAGCCGAAACAGTGGTTCAGTTCTTCAGGGTTAGATTGTCTCCATGCCTGTGTGTTTGTAGGAGTGGGTGCTCTGTTCGTGCGTCGCCGGCCTCGCGTACGTTTGGAGCCTCTGCAGAACGGGGGCGGGCAGGAGAGAGGGCTGCGGTCAGGCACCGTTCCAACCCCGCTGGCTGTTGGTCTGGGAGCCGCCTGCAACATCGCCAAACAAGAGCTGGAGGTAAAGGAAACGCAGCGAAACATCCAGAGACTCCAAACATTTAGATTTACAAACATGCAGAGACTCAACAATCCATTTGAACATAGTATGTAAGTGTATTTCTGTGTGTGCGTGTGCAGTATGATCATCAGAGAGTGTCCATGCTGGCGAATCGTCTGGTCCAGAAGATCATGTCAGAGATCCCAGACGTCATCATGAACGGAGATCCAGAGCAGCGCTACCCTGGTACACACAACTCTTTCACATTAACACGCCTAGAACTCCGTTAAACACCGTTCAACTGTCACAGCAGTGGAGGAGGGTGATAGAGTCCTCTCCTGACCTGTTGTTTTTTTCCAGGCTGTGTTAATTTGTCATTTGCCTACGTGGAGGGAGAGAGTCTGCTGATGGCGCTGAAGGACGTCGCTCTGTCATCTGGGAGGTCAGAAACTAAACTCTTGTTCCTTTGGTTATCAAACTGCACATTTCACAATCAGAAGAGTTTGAAAGATTTTATTTGTGAAAGAATCACGTGGAAAGAAACACCTTCAACGTATTTGTCAGACCTCACGTGTAAAAAGAGGGACATTTGCTCTGAAAGAACTTTGTTTTTATTCATTTGTAACTCATCACAGGAGTTTTTTGGCATGTTTTAGAGATGAATAAATCTTTGATTGTGTTCTTGCAGCGCTTGTACGTCAGCGTCTCTGGAGCCGTCATACGTCCTCAGAGCGATAGGAGCAGATGAAGATCTGGCTCACTCTTCCATCAGGTAAGACTGCAGCAGAAACAGCTGTTTTTTATGTTTTCCACAGCTGATTCATGAAGAGTGTTGCAGACATGAATGGAATAATGAGTTTTTGGGGCCGGTGTGGATGAGACTATGATTGTGTTTGTGCTTCAGCTGAGAGACACACACATGAATATAACTCTGCGTGTGTGTTTGTTTGTGTGTGGGTGTGTCTGTGTGTGTTAGGTTTGGTATTGGCAGGTTCACCACAGAGGAGGAGGTGGACTACACAGCAGAGAAATGCATCCAGCAGGTCCGCAGACTCAGAGAGATGAGGTGAGACCAGCAAGGATGAATGAAACCTGATGTGGACGTACAGTATGAATGATATCCAGTGAGGATAAAGGATTAGATGTTGTCCAAACTCCACCTCCATTCACATTTTCAGCTTCAAAAGTCAAAGCTGAAAATGATGAAGTCGAAATAATCTCCAGTATTTTAGCAAAAGTTGATTACATTAAGACCCTGAGTTTGATACTCGATACTCAACGACGATACTGTTCAATATTTCTGAATATCCACCCTACCCAAAAACATTATTTTGGGTGAATGAATTATTTTAACCTGTTTCTCCCATCGCTCTCTCTCTCTCTCCCTCTCTCTCTCTCTCTCTCTCTCTCTCTCTCTCCCTCTCTCTCTCTCTCTCTCTCTCTCTCTCTCTCTCTCTCCCTCCTCTCTCTCTCTCTCTCTCTCTCTCTCTCTCTCTCTCTCTCTCTCTCTCTCTCTCTCTCTCTCTCTCTCTCTCTCTCTCTCTCTCTCTCTCTCTCTCTCTCTCTCTCTGTTTTCAGTCCTCTGTGGGAGATGGTTCAGGACGGAATCGACCTGAAGAGCATCAAGTGGACGCAGCACTAGACTCCTCCCACTTCCCGTTTACTTCCCAGCTGGCAACAATAATTACAACAATAACAACAACGTTAATGACTCCCAGAGATTTCTGGGAGGAGGACCAGCTTTTTTTTTCCGCACACAAACACGCACAAACTTCCTGTCAGACTTGAAGTCTGTTGGTAGATGTCGCTCTGTCTCTGTAGAAGCTCCTCTAGTTTCTTTCTCAGGAGATGTTGCTCAGAGAGTCGCCCTCTGGTTTGTTGGTTTTGTTTTGTCGCACATCTGTTCTGTGTTTGCCTGAAACGTTGTGAGAGGCTGAGATTCCTCGGTCCTGTATCACAAAGTCAAGTTTTTGTCTGACTCTCTGTGGGAGTATTTTAGCAGTGAACAACTTGCAGTGTTTACTCGCCAGCCTGCAAGTGAGGTGATGTTTGAAACTGAGTTTTAATACATCCAGTTACATATACAGTCATCAGATACAACTAAAGTATTGAGTTTTTTAACTGGGCGGCAAAGTTGAAATATATTAAAAATAACTCAACAATAATACAATAACGTTGAAAGTCCGATTAACAGTAATATATGGTACATACACTCACCGGCCACTTTATTAGGTACACCTGTCCAACTGCTCGTTAACACTTAATTTCTAATCAGCCAATCACATGGCGGCAACTTAGTGCATTTAGGCATGTAGACATGGTCAAGACAATCTCCTGCAGTTCAAACCGAGCATCAGTATGGGGAAGAAAGGTGATTTGAGTGACTTTGAACGTGGCATGGTTGTTGGTGCCAGAAGGGCTGGTCTGAGTATTTCAGAAACTGCTGATCTACTGGGATTTTCACGCACAACCATCTCTAGGGTTTACAGAGAATGGTCCGAAAAAGAAAAAATATCCAGTGAGCGGCAGTTCTGTGGGCGGAAATGCCTTGTTGATGCCAGAGGTCAGAGGAGAATGGCCAGACTGGTTCGAGCTGATAGAAAGGCAACAGTGACTCAAATAACCACCCGTTACAACCAAGGTAGGCAGAAGAGCATCTCTGAACGCACAGTATGTCGAACTTTGAGGCAGATGGGCTACAGCAGCAGAAGACCACGCCGGGTGCCACTCCTTTCAGCTAAGAACAGGAAACTGAGGCTACAATTTGCACAAGCTCATCGAAATTGGACAATAGAAGATTGGAAAAACGTTGCCTGGTCTGATGAGTCTCGATTTCTGCTGCGACATTCGGATGGTAGGGTCAGAATTTGGCGTCAACAACATGAAAGCATGGATCCATCCTGCCTTGTATCAACGGTTCAGGCTGGTGGTGGTGGTGTCATGGTGTGGGGAATATTTTCTTGGCACTCTTTGGGCCCCTTGGTACCAATTGAGCATCGTTGCAATGCCACAGCCTACCTGAGTATTGTTGCTGACCATGTCCATCCCTTTATGACCACAATGTACCCAACTTCTGATGGCTACTTTCAGCAGGATAATGCGCCATGTCATAAAGCTGGAATCATCTCAGACTGGTTTCTTGAACATGACAATGAGCTCACTGTACTCAAATGGCCTCCACAGTCACCAGATCTCAATCCAATAGAGCATCTTTGGGATGTGGTGGAACGGGAGATTCGCATCATGGATGTGCTGCCGACAAATCTGCGGCAACTGTGTGATGCCATCATGTCAATATGGACCAAGCTCTCTGAGGAATGCTTCCAGCACCTTGTTGAATCTATGCCACGAAGAATTGAGGCAGTTCTGAAGGCAAAAGGGGGTCCAACCCGTTACTAGCATGGTGTACCTAATAAAGCGGCCGGTGAGTGTATATTTAAGGTGACAGTGCACAGGTGTGGGATTCTTGAGGCAGTTTTGGACCAAACAGTTTAGATTAATGATTAATGGTCCCGTCTGAGAAGTGAGGACCTACAAAGGATTTGTTATCATTTGCAAACAGCCCATGTAGGACCTCATACAGCCAGCTGTTGGTCTAACAGTGCAGATGAAAAAAATCTGTGTCATGACGTTCTTTTGTGAGAGAGAAATGAGTGTAAAGGAAAAATGGAGGAAAATAATCGAACATACAAAGTTTCACTTTCAAAAAGACTCAAATTTGCAACATTTTGCCATCAAAACATTGCCATTAAATATATGTTTGCCAGTTAGGCTTTGCTTTCAGTAGCACCTGGGTTTGAGTGGGGTATTTGTGCTCTGTAGTGGCTTTCATGGGATTTTCCTGGGTTGGAAAAGAGGCGCCATTGTTGGTTTATTTGTGCTCCTGTGAGGATCTTTTTGGTAGTGCTGATCTTGGCTCTCTCCTGGTCATAGTCTTCTCTGCCGATTTTGTACACATACGTAAATATACATATTTAAGTACCAGTTTATAACACACTGTCTGTCTTTGGGGGTCTAATTGGAAAAATGGTGGATCTGTCAGCCATGACTAATCACCAAGACCCGTGCCAGCCTACTTATTACCTTATTAAACTGAGCATCTTCTATCAGTCCAACAAATACCACAACACAGCAGAACACATATCTGGATTTGATGTGAAGAATACAGCTCACTTTTAAGATGATAAAAAAGCTATTAAAACTGTGAAATAGACTAAACCTGATGGTGATTTTGATAATCTTTTTATTCTAAATTTGCAGCTCATGGAAACAGTAAAAAAAGCTGCTTAGCACAGATGTAAAATAACTTTACAAAGTGATCCCTCTTCTCTCCGACTGTCTTGTTTATTTTTAGATTGTAAAAAGTCACCAGCATTCATTTCCCTCTCTTTTATTATCATGTATAAAATCCTCACGGGAGCTTCGATGCTTTAGGTACCCCAGGTTATCTCCTACTTCATCTGAAAAAGCAGCAGAACAGTCCTGTCATCAGCATACCATACCGAGGATCAAGGATTGTCCATCAAGTGTCTCTACTACTCTTAATTTTGTCATTTTAAAGTTGTGCTTGGTATTTTTTCCCTTTAATTGACCCGTGGAAGTTTTATGACACACAAGACCCAGAGTAAGAAACACAAAGACAGCTGCCCAAACCGCCAATCCTGCTTAGTGATACAGACTCTTAAAAAACAGCCAGGACTCTCAGTGACACGGAAATAAAAAGGAAATATAGGAACAGTGTTTTTCAGATGGGATATTGGATGGCAGCAGACTTAGAGGTTTGGTTTTGAGGATTCACTTATATTCAATGAGTCCGACTTTCTCCCTTGCTGAGTTGTAGATTCTCTCCCGCTCTGTTCATGATTCACAGCCCTCTCTACCTGTTTTTCCTCCCACATCAGCGTCTAGCATCATGTCAGTGTATCAGCAGTTCTCAGTGAAAATCCAGACAATCACAGTGTTAACCATCTTGTTATAAATACTCTGATAAACACAGGAACACTCTACAAGACCCTCGCCTGGACTTAGCTGCTGACTTTGAGGTGGTGGATGGTGAAATGTAGCTTGCTTCTGAAAGTCTTTTAAAGGGTCTTTAAATGTGAATTTCTGTTCCGATACAAGAAGGATTTATTTTCCTGGTCTTATATTCTGTTCCTCGGTTTAGTCAGCTGAGCCTGAATCTGTCTTATTTATGAAACTCCTGCATCTACCGTCTTCTACTGTTACTCTTATCAGACACATTATAACCTAATAAAGTGCTGCTTCATGGATATGCAATAAAGATTTGTTATGAATTGATTTTTCACGTCTTAGTAGAATGATTACATTAAACCATGTAAAATGAAAAGCCACAGTATTTCTCACTGCAGCTTACTGTTGTATGGTTCTACACTTCATTATACTACGGTGGCCCTGAAGTGCAAAACACAACATTTCGCAAAACACAACAACATTTCACAAAACACAAAAACATTTTGCAAAACACAACATTTAGAAATTTAGTGTTTTGAGAAATGTTTTTGTGTTTTCCAAAATATTGTTGTGTTTTGCGAAATGTTTTTGTGTTTTCTGAAATGTTTTGTTTTCTAAATGTTGTTGTGTTTTGCACTTCAGGGCCACCGTAATTATACAGCGCAAGCTAAACAGAAATCTCCAGGATTACTGCACAAACACTTCACTAAACACTCAACTACCTGAGGAAATAAAAACATTTAATTTATTATAATTAAAATAGTCCTTGTTTTAAAATCTCCAGGGTGAATGAAATGCTGCAGTGTCAGAGCCACTACAACCTGAACTGAGATGAGGCAGGAGAAAATACAGAAGTGCCAACACTGAATAAAGTGTCCATGACACCAAAGATCACGGTTATTGACATTTCTAAGAATCAGTGAGGAACATAAAGAGAAAGGCAGTTCATCCATTTTAGTCTAATTAAGACAGCTGTTCAGGTGCTGAAGCCCTCTGCAGGACAGAGAATACATTTATATAAAAGACATGACAATGTGTGCAAAAAAAGAGTTCTGTGGTGGACGCTGGACTTTTTTAATTGTAACTTGACACCTGAGCCCTGCAGGCACGTGTGATGGGTCAAATTTATTAATCAGAATCAGAATCTCTTTATTGTCCCGTAAAGGGAAATTGGTTTTGCAGCAGGGCTCACAAAAGACAAGAACGCAATGACAACATAAATTTAAAAAAGCATAGTACAATTAAAAACATAACAACACAATATCAGAAACACAGACACGAAACCACCCAAAATTCAGTCCAGAGCTCATACCAAAAATGGAGAAAAACTACTACCAAGTAATTAAAAGTGCAATGTGTGCAAATGAGCAATAATAGTGCAAGACAACATGAGCTGCCTGAGGGTCAACTGCTATTCAATAAATAAACTGTACTGGGGATAAAAGAGACCTGAAATCTTTTAGTCCTCCTCATAGGGGCCCTAAAACGACGGCCTGAAGGTAAAAGCTTAAACTCACATCTAAGTGGATGATTGGGACAACCCAGTCAAATTTATTACCCAAACCTAATCTACCCAACAGGCTCTGGGCTTCTGGTTAGGCTTATGCCAGATTTCGAAGCCTGGCTCAGAGGAACAGCTCCTATTCAGCCAAAAGAGTATTAGTGTGATTTAAAACCTCTGTGAGGGATAAATCCTTCCCATTGTGCCAAAACTGCTGCAAGGCATGTGGCTTCTCCGTGTATTTGGCCTACATAGTTAAACTGTTGATGTACAAACTTTTTTGTGTTATATGATGTTTTGATATCTACATATCTTATTTATTATATGTCTGGTAATATGCTTTGCTCTCCTCAACTTTTTTTTTTTAACATATTCAATTAATTTACAAAACTCTCAATGAGAGACAAGTACATGAGAGCAACATAATGTAGAAAGGAAAAGAGATAAAACACAAAACTTACAGCAAGGCCTGCCTTTGGAATTCATATAAAAAGCAAATGTAAATATTAGATAATTAATGATTCATTAAGTTACAAAAGTACATATTTAGAGACATCATCACACAAGTTTTCTAGCTCTAGACAAGAGTCTTTAATTAGTGATAAGGAATCAAAATAAGATTTAAAGTTCTGTTTTAAACAATGCAAGGGATTTTTATTTTTGCCATTTACTTTTATGGATGTGGTATTTACCCATAATTATTTTTATTATATTGCAAATTTTGAAACGTTTGTTTGACATGTTGTAATTTCCTTACAGCACTTGTTCCAATGTCAAGTGTGCAACTTTATCCATTTTAATTTTCAACCAGTTTACTAAATCATGCCAATTTGCTCTGCTCAACTGCCAGGGGGCATTATTGTAATCCAAGAGGAAAAAGTCTCGCGTCATCACGCCTGGTCTCGCGATAATTGCGCCGACATTTCGTGTCGCTGCAACCTGCACAGAGGAGAGGAGAGAAGAAAAGAGCTTCATTCATGACTTAAACCTCTGAGTTTTTGTTGAAATATCTCGGTAAGAATCCAGCAGCGGCAGGCCGCTCAGTGTTACACTCACACCGGGAGTTAAGCATCCTGCTCGTTTCACCGCTTTGACGCACAAACACACACAAAGGTTCCGGACCAGCGCGGCGGCTAACGGAGCGTTAGCTGCTCCTGTAGCTGAGCTAAGCTACGTTCATTGTCTCTGCGGAGGATAGCTAGTTTAATGGACTGTTAAGTGATTTACTGACGGGGTTTGGGTTTTACACAGTGAGTTGTTTCATTCCAAACGGCCACTGTTTTTTTCTGCTCTTGAAACAGACTTTGCTTCTCAGCGAACGACTGTTAGTGTCAGTGCTAGCTAACCGCCGTAATGTTTTCACACATTCTGTAATACACCTGTTTGCACGATGATAAAGTGTGTATATGAGCTCTGAAATGATCACCATGAGGCTGTTTTTTGTCTGTTTCCCTGCGGTTCGTAACCACTGCAGTCTAAACCTCAAGCCTCGCCCCTGTTCTTGACGTCAGTTGTTCGTTACATGAAGAACTGCTGATTGGAACAGATGATTGACAGTTGTCACGGTGACACATTTCTCTGAAAACCCCTTGTATCCACTCCTTATTGCATTTCCTCTGCTTTTTTAGGTTTTATTATGAGTTTTTTCTTACATAACGTAATGTAACGTTGACTTTTAGACAGATTGGTGTGCTCGCAGTTACGCTGCAAGAGTTTGTTGTAAAAGTCAATATCCGAAGAGAAATAACACGCAGTTGCGTTGGAGCATTGACCAATCTCAATAAGTTATTCAACACAGCAGTGTTAAACAAACAAACAAAAATGTGCATTTTGCAATATTTAGCAGAAAAAGGGAATAAAATAAGGTTAAATGAGTGTATAATCACATGAGTGTATGCAATATTTATTTTTGTGTATTCAGAATGAAAAATGAATTTTGTATTTAGTGGGAGGTGTGGAGTGCACCAGATGGAAAACAGAGTATGAATTTGCACTGACAGATGACTGTAATAGACTGTAGACAAAAAATGGAGGATCATACACATGTATCTCAGGAGTTTCGTGTCCTAGAAGGCCACCGCTATACCTATGAGAGGGGTGGGCATGGGAGCACAAGTCCAACAGTAAAATCAAGCAGATTTCATAAATATAAACAGGAGGGGAGGGAAATGAAAACCCATATCGTACAGATTCAGTTTGAGGGTGCAGCTTATTGTGAACTGAATTCAAAGTGACTTCTAAGATCCTCTTTTTGTGGTCTCAAGCCCAGGCAGGAGTTGAGGTGCATTATAGGCTTGTTTGAGTCATCAAACTACCTTGTAACATTATTACCTCAAAAAAAACATCCACAAAAAGAATAGATCATATTGGTCATAGGTCATATTGTCCACTCTTTATATAAACAAAATAAAATGACAAGTATACTTCAACACATTAAAGGCCAATTATACTAGCCAAACTTCTGCAGGGTTGATATATGGACAGCTACTAATATGTCTGTACTTTGAAAAATGTATAAACTAAAAAGGAAACATTAGGACCTCAAAGGATCTGCACTAATGCTGTCATCATCTAATAGTTGATAGGGGCTGTAGTGGCTTTAACTTTCCTGCCAATTAAATCGTTTTCTACGATTGTTTGAAAAATCTGTAATCAAAAAAGTTCGTTTTTTATACAGGGTTGCTTAAAGGAAATGTTTATCTGTAGATGCTCTGTTAATCTGAATTTGGATTGACTGTCTGTGAGGATAAACTGCTGTTGGTAGGAAAGGCAGATTTATCTGTAATGGGATTAACACCATGGCTCCTCATTTAGTTTTAAAGTTCAGTGTTTTGATGGATATTCTGACTTAGATGGATCTGTAATGGAAACAGCATTGCATGGATTCATAACATTTTATGAGTGAGGGTTTGGTGTTTGAAAATGTGTGGGATATGTTCTTCACCGTGGCCCAAGGTTTTACAATGTGTGGCATGAGCTGTGTGGTCTGAACTTCATGACTCCTGATTGCTTTGTCTGTTGAGATCGGGGATTTGCTAAAGTGAAGAGATTTCTCTGTTCTTTCCCTTGAATGTATTTGTCTAAGAATGGCTTTCCACTCAAATTGTGCAGCTTTCCTTGTTGCCATGTCTGGCCGTTGAAGTTGACATGTGCTTGAAGTCAAAGCAGCGGTTTACTCTTTTGTTCTGAATGTGCCGTATTGACGTCTGTGGTCTGTTTGTTGCCCCTTTGTAAGGATATGTTGGAGGATATCTGTTCTCAGCTTTATTTTTGGTTTTCATATATTTTTGATGAGTGTATTTACTGCTTCTATTAATCCTTCTGATCACAATTGAATACTGTTTTCTTGAAAAACATTGCTGTTTCTTCTTTAAATGCCTTTGTTCCTCTGGCTGTTGTCCATGTTTCACACAGACTATGAACAGGTTCAGAACCAGAAGTAAGAGGGTAAGCAGACGTCCACAAACAAGTGATTCTTGAAGAATGATTTGGTGAGCTTACAGACGTGTCAGTGCAGGTGGGATTGATCTTCACTGTTGTTGCAATTATTCATAATTGAGAAAAAATTTCATGATGGACGTTTTGAATGGTGTGTGCTGCAGGTAGCTGCCACACTTAAACTCAAGAATGAAAAGTTATGTGTTTTGTCAACATTTTCAACAAGCAACTACTAAAAGTTGCAGAGTGACTGAACTGTCAGTGTTAAAGGGGTTGTTTATTGTGGAACATACATTACAGTTGGGTTGGGTTGACATAAACTTTTATCAAAACACTTGTTTTCAATTTTGGAAAGGTCTTTGAGGAGAAAAAGAGAGACTTGTCCCTGGGTGATCAATGAACAGTGTCATTATGTAACTTGTTTCTGTGAAATTTTCAAAATTTGAAACTCAGGAAGTTGTTTGAAAGAAAGTTGGTAAGAAAGCTGATGGTTCTGGAGAAAGGGAGGTGTTGCTCCATCTCCTGAGTTAGAAATATGTGATCAGTGTTCTTCAGCGTGTTTTCAGTGCCTCATTTCCTCTTGCTTTTTCTTCTGATCAGCTGCTGACTTTGGTGCTGTGCTGGCAATTTGTGGCTGTTGATGCTCTGTTTTTCATGCTTACGTTGCTCTGATTGTTGTAATGCTAATGTTGCGCTGGTTGACATGATGCTAATGTTGCTCCTGTTCACATGTACCTGAAATTGCTATTTTTGAAAATGTTGATGTTGCTTTCTTTGCTCTGGTTGATAAATTGATGCTGTTCCTCCTGTAAATATGATGCTATTGTTTTGTTGATAATGTTTTGCAGATTTGCTGGTTGAGAGGTTGCTTTGGTGATGGAGCCTCACAGTTGTTGAAGTGCTGCTTGCTGGTATAAGGCCGCTTAAAGATTTAGGAAGCAGCAGGAGCAGACCTGCTCACCTGTGTGTTGTTGCTTGAGAGAACCTGGGTTTCTTCTTGGTGATCACAGGGTGGTGCTGAGTTGTTGATTGGTGGTCATTGACTGTTTGTAGATCAGCATGCTCTATCCTCAGTTCATTGCTTGTCCAAAAAGTTGTTGGTCTAGTTGGTATTTGATGTCACCTTCAAGGTTAGTTCATGAGTCTGTTGTTGTTGTTGAGATTCCTGTGTTTAGCCTTCGACAGTATTCCACTTGGTTGGATAAAATGTACATAACCTAGTGCATTTAATACATGAAACCATACTGTCACGATGATGAAGCACAAGGTGCTGACTGCTGAAAACACCAACCCTCAAAGTAAACATATCTTCAGTTAGAACTTCCAAAGCGTTTTTTTTACTATTAGGTTGAATATCACCCTTGAATTTCAATGTTTTCTGACCCTTTCACCAGGTTTCAG
This sequence comes from Xyrichtys novacula, assembly GCA_962446985.1. NCBI lineage: Eukaryota > Metazoa > Chordata > Actinopteri > Labriformes > Labridae > Xyrichtys > Xyrichtys novacula. The sequence continues at coordinate 39,607,318 of OY660865.1, forward strand.
TGCCGTGCAGAACTCCTCTGTCTGTTTAACAGGGAAACTAGACACACAGCTTAGTTTCATTGGTGAGTTACAAGCTGCATGAGATTCATTAAAGTTTACTACTTTGTACCGCATGGTAAACAACAGCAACAGTTACTGTAAAGAACAAAATGCTCATGTCTTCGCTACAGCCAAGGGCTGATTCACATGGTGGTTCTAGTGAATTTTGGGGTCCCCGGTAATCTTAAAGCAAATCATTTATGGTTTTAATGTCATGACTAATTGTTTCCAATTTATCTCTTTTTCAAATTGAGATTCAGACACTTTAAGACTATTTGTTAAAAATTTGCATGAACTGAAGAATACTGTGGACTATAACTTCTGACAAAATGGGTTGCAGCTAACGTTTCTTCTGTAAACTGGTACAAAAATGAGATTGTGAGGCCAACAAGTTTTGCAAACTGTAAAAAAAAAAAATAAACTAAGTATTCGCAGACTCTGTATCCAATTTTAAGTGTTCTGGGCAAGTCAGAGATGGTTAGTTTTCAGCCAGATCACTTGGGCGTCACTTAAAGCGTTAAGAGAGTATGACCCACCAAAGTTGCATGTTTGCTTCTGGAAAAGGTAAACTGATACACTGAGCTTACCAGCAAAGTATTGGTTGGACTCAGCCACTAATGAAATACATAAAACACATATTACCCTGCTGTGTGTTTTTATGGATATGTTGGTGTGGAGGTGGAATATACAACAGGTGACAAATGAAAGGAAAAACCTGATTGCTTTACCCCAGCAATGACAGCATCTTGAAGCTCTGTCATTAATTTGCTGTAATGTGCTGCTTAAATCTGTTCAGAGGCATGAATGGTCTCAGCTACACAGTTCAAGGATGTTCTTGGTGATCAAATTTGTCCTTTGATGAAACATCCTGTTGTCGGGAAAATGAACATCTCAGCAAAAACTAAGATGCAGTTTTTCCTCTCATTCCTCAACTGTTATTCTACAAAAGTTGATTTAACAGGTATCATTTTTCTATTGTTTGTCATGTATTTTTACAGCACTTTGAAATTTCCAAAGACTTAAAGTTTAACAGTTATCCAAGAGTGCTATCTTAATACCCAAATTCCCCAAACCTGTTAAAAACACCTCTGGTTTCCATATGTCAGGACCTAGAAATGGGCATAAAAAAATTCCTGTTTTCCAGGGTTTTTTTTCTAAAAAACTAAACAAACCCATTTTTGTTAATTTTTTGGTAGCTTCTGAAATCAAACATGATATCTTGAAGAAACATCTGGAAACCAATAGTTGTCCTTTTTCTGCTCTTCATCTGATAAAGTGTTGCTTTCTCCCCAGGTTGTAGGGCTGTTGTTTAGCAGTCATTATGGCAGTAGTCATCAGGCTGCAGGGTCTGCCCATAGTGGCCGGCACAATGGACATCAGACACTTCTTCTCTGGCCTTACCATCCCTGACGGGGGAGTGCACATTGTAGGTGGTGAGCATGGTGAGGCCTTCATTGTCTTTGCCACTGATGAGGATGCTCGACTGGGGATGATGCGCACAGGCGGGTCCATTAAGGGTTCCAAAGTGTCATTGTTGCTTAGCAGTAAGACTGAAATGCAGAACATGATTGAACTCAGCCGCAGAAGATTTGAGGCTGGGGCAGGTGCTGTTGAAACAGCTGCATCTACAGCAGGAAATGCTAATCGTCAAGCTGCCACTCCTATCCCCACAGTACAGTCAGGAGCAGGGGGTAGAAGTGGAAGTCATGGCAACCAAGGTTTCAGTAATACTCCTACTTCAGTCACTGCAGCAAGTTCATCTCAGGAGCAACAGAGTAACAAGGCAGTGGCCAGTGTGGTCCCTAGCTTCCCCAACAGCTACAGCTCTGCCCCCACCATCACCACAGCTCTGGCATCACTCAATGCAGGACCACCACCTATTCCTCCACTTCCAAGCATGCCTTCCATGCCTCCCATGCCCACACTACCTACCATACCTGTTCCTCCTCCAGTCTCCTCCCTCCCTCCAGTCCCTACAGTATCCCCTCTGTCCCAAGGACCTCCAGTACCTCCCATGTCCCATCTCCCACATATGTCCTCCTTGCCTCCCTTCAATCCGTCTCTCCCTCCACCTGCGGGACTAGGGTCTGGCCTCCCTCTTGGAACCCCAAATCCTATGTTATTCAACCCTCTTTCCCCCCTTGCTTCCCTTGGCCTACAGGCCCATATGAAGGCCGCTGCTGCTGTTGCAGCAGGTGGAGCAGGAGGAGCCAATCCTGATGAGTTGTTTGTCCTCCTACAGAACCTCCCTTTCTCCTGTTCAGAGGTGGAGGTCAGGGCTTTTTTCAGGGGTCTTGGGGTGGATGGGGTTCACTTAATAAAAGACGGGCAAGGCCGACCCACTGGCAGAGCAATGGTTAAGTTTTTCTCCCCCCACGAAAGCTTTGAGGCTGTAAAGCGGGGAGGTGGCATGATGGGCCAAAGGTTTATTGAAATCACTCCAGGTTCTGAGCGGCAGTGGGCCAGTCTGAGCGATAGCATAACAGGCCTTGCTAGTCACCATGGCAGCAAATCAAATAATGACCAGTCAGAGCAGCTGCACCGTCGGGGTACCTCAGGGTCAGGGACAGGCAGCAGAGACCAACGAGGAAGGTCAAGATCTCCCCATCGACAGGAGTACTGTGTCTACCTGAAAGGTCTTCCTTACGAAGCAGACAAGAAACAAATAAAAGACTTTTTCAATAATTTAGCAATCATAGAGGACAGCATCTACATTGCTTATGGACCCAACGGGCGTGCCACGGGAGAGGGCTTCCTTGAGTTCAAAACAGAACAGGACTACAAAACTGCTCTGGGTGCTCACATGCAGTACATGGGCACTCGCTTCATTCAGGTGCATCCAATAAGCCGGAAGGGAATGCATGAAAAGATCGACAACATTCGAAAACGTGAAGCACAGGGTGATGGCAAGAATCAAGATGGGCTAAAAACTCCCAGGAATTGTGCCCACATCACTAACATACCATACAATGTCTCCAAGAAGGATGTTCGTGCCTTCTTGGAGGGTGTGGGGCTCTATGAGGACACCCTTAAGGTTCTGACAGATAGCCATGGCAATGGATTAGGGCAGGCTATCTTCCAGCTTCGGACTGAAGAAGATGCACGCAAAGCTGAAAGACTGCACCGCCAAAAGCTTAATGGCCGTGATGCCTTTGTTCACCTAGTGACCTTTGAGCAAATGAAAGAAATCGAGAGGAATCCCCCTCCTCAGAACAAGAGGGGCCAACGCAACCAGCACCAGAACCAGAACCAGATGAATCAGAATCAAAATCAGCACCAGCAAACTCAGCCAAATACCCAGCAACCCCAGCTGAACCCATTTGCAGGGATGAGTGGAGAAGAGTTTAATTTTCTCAGAAACACCATGGGGAACCTCAACAGTGCCCCTTTTGTGACTCCATTTTCAGCACCAGGGAATGGACTGGCAGGCCCCCCTCCTCTTCCTCCTCTGGCAGCAGGGTTGGGTGATGTGAACCTGGGAGTGGCTCCCCCACTTGTTGCTGGTCTTCCTGGAGCTCCAATATTGGAGCCCCCGGGCTACCGACCTGGAGCAGCTGCAGGGGCCCCATTTGGCCAGGATGGACTGAGAGGACTGGTGTCCTTTGACAATGCCAATAGGAAAGGAGGTGGTGCTGGACAGACCCGCGGCGGAGGAGCTAACAACAACCAAGGGCGTTCAGGGGGTGGGGCAGCTGGTGGACAGCAAGGCTTCGCTCCAGGGGCTGATCTCCGTAACCAGGCCAACCCTGGGGGATCTAGTAATCCAAATGGCCAGCGTGGTGGCTCCAGCCCAACAATTGTTAAGCTACAGAACATGCCATTCACTGTTACAGTTGATGAAATCATGGACTTCTTCTATGGCTATCAGGTCCTGCCAGGCTCAGTCTGCCTACAGTTTAGTGAGAAAGGCCTGCCAACTGGTGAGGCCATGGTGGCTTTTCAGAACCACGAGGAAGCCGCGGCTGCTGTCATGGACCTCAATGATCGACCTATTGGAGCACGAAAGGTCAAGATAAGTCTGGGTTAAATCCCCTCCCCCCAAAAAATAATCAAACAAACAAAAACTCGACTGTTAATGAAACAAAAAGACTCATACCTTGATCAGCTATCCAGGAACAAAAAGGCCAACAGTTAATGAAACCTTGGACTTAAACTCCACTGCTCCTAGATCATTTTAGATCTTGCCCTGACCAATGACTAACAATTGCTAAAGCTCCTCCCCCACTGTGTAGTATTGAGAGGTCAGCCTCGCCCCTGACAGTATGTCCACTAGGAAGACTTAAATCCAGACTTGGTGCTTTTCTGCAGTTCCTCTACTAACTCTGATAGCACAAAATGTTGGTGATAATGTTTAAGGCTGGTGTCTGTCTGGTTTCCTTCCGACTTTGTTTTCCATGAAGCTTCTTGTCAATACAAGCCCAGATTGGCACTCTGAACATCTATTTTTTTGCTAATGATTGATTATGACAAACTTTGTTGCTGTATGCGCTCCATATGCTGTGCTGCTGTGGTTTAAAATGTACATGCTCTTGCTCTGATGAAATGATGTTGAAATCAACAAAATATTGCCAGGATGAAATGTGTATGCTCTGTTGCTCTGCTAAAACTGTTGCCATATTAAATCTTTCAATGCTCTGTTGCTATATTGAAACTGTACGATGCTTTGTTGAAATGGTTCTACATGCTGCAGAGGAACTCTTTCAACCTCAGTGAATTGTTGTTGCTCTGTTCCTGCGCTCACACATTCTTTCCTGCTCTGGTAAAATTATGATGAAAAGCTTTGTGTCCATGATTAAATGTTTATGCGCTGTTGCTTTGGTAAAAATGCTGTAGAAGATTTTCCCCTATCACATTGAATACTGCTTTGTTTCTGCGATTAAGTCTACACACTTTGCTACTATGATAGAGGTGTGATTGAAAGCTTTATTTTAATGATCATTTTCTTCTGCTCTGTTCTAGTGGTGAAAATAATACTAACATCAAGTTGCTTTTACAGAACCTTCTAATACAATGTCGCTGTAGTAAAATATTGATCCTGTTCTGTGTCGCAGAAGTGCTCCGTTGCTCTTTAGAGGATGTTGGATGGATAGATTGCTTACTAATGTTTTATTTTGAAAATACTGTCTTTTGGCTGTTGACTCTTTCCTGTCACATTTTTGATGTTGCTGTATTTGAGAATGCCTCTCTCTCTCTTTCTTTCTCTCTCTCTCTCTGCCTAATAGGTGATTGACTATAGAAAGCTGAGACAAAGTCTGTAGCTTTTGAAGTTTATTAGGTTTTCTGTTGTATCTATGTTTGATCATGTTTTGGATTTTCCCACTTTCAATCTTATTTTTGTTTCTATTGTCAGTGTGAAAAACTTGTATGATCATGTAACATACATGATGTAGGGTCTTCTCTGCTTTTGGCTAATAAAAGGACATTCCTGATGCTCACCTACAATCAGCTTTTTCTGACTGTCTGCTCCTCACTCTCTGATGATGGAAATTGGTCCTGATTGAATGGGTTTCAATTCAGTGATTTAGCCACATTGACGTCTTCATAGAAGGTTCCCTTTGTTTAGATTAACGGCCTCAGGTGGTGCCATGAGAAGCCTTGTTTCTATTCTTAAGATGTGACCTGGGATGAAAAAGATCAACTTTTTTCCTGTTTTTGAAGAACACAGTTGCTGATGTCTGTTCTGTAGGATCACATCCCTTTTCAACCAAATCACACCTGAAAGCTTTTGTTGTGTTTAGCCAGGGAATCCTGCCATATTAAAGCTCCTGTGGGGAATTTTCAGTTGAAGATTTTGGCCATCTCTGTGGACAAAACAGCACCGCTGATTTAGTCCTGTTCATTTGCAAGTAAGGTATTTTTTGACAAAAATTGTCACCTGATAGTCGAATATATCATTTGTAATCTTTGTTGAGAATAATATAAGCAAAGGTTGTTTATTCAGCTTCTTGTTTTACCCTTTAACACCACTCCACTAGCAATGGTTTTAGATATTTTTAAAAATTGGTAAAGAAAAATCTTAATGACCAAATTATTTACTAGAGGAAAAAATCCACAGTATCTTTGTTGTCTTAAATGTAGTTTCGACAGTTAATATGTTGTCTTTGCTCATCTTTCAGTTTAGTATAGGACTTGAATGAATTTGAAATTTTATATATATTTATTATATATATATATGAACACACTGTACTCACTTTTGGTGAAGTGGGTTATACTCAATAGATGGAACCTAAGTTGCAGAATCATTGGTGTAACTTCTGTTTGGTGGAAATTTACCTCTGCTGCTTTCAGGAAGTGGTTAGCCTCCAAACAGGTACACTGAAACACTGGTTGTGCATGCAGTTTTCAATAAATTAACAGGCTTTAATACAGTCTGAGATGAATAATGCTGTAGGGTCATATTGTGGACCTTGTGTTTGGAGAAAGTATGATGGAGCCCTGATGACAGGTTTGGCCTCTGCACAGGATGAGAGTCTGATCTGTGAGTGAGTATGTGTGGGTGGTTCAATGGTAAAATCACATGGACTGATAATAGACAAAAGGCAGGACCTGCAGGTGAGTGACAGACATACTTTGGTAAAAATGTTTCGACCTGTTCAAAACAATGCCATGAAAACACTCAGTTGTAGTCTATACAAAGTAGTCATAACTCTTACAAAGACTAAAATATCCCAAAATATCTTATTTCAGAAATGAATAATAAGGGAGACAATGGCCTGTAAAAATATATAATGCATTTGATGAATGTCAGCGTAAAGTATGATTTGGTGACTAATATAATGTGAATATACAGATACTAGGATTTGAAATCTCTGTAAGTCAGTACCTCCTAAAATCTGCATGTTTCACCCAAAGACTACATAAAAAATGGCCTGTAGCTTTAAAGCATACTCTATTTAATATCAACAGACTTAAAAGGAATATATGACTCAAATGTTGGATATCAGTACTGTAACATTAGCAAATTTTCAGATGGCAGTAATATTAAAGTAATCCCCAAATGAGACTACAGGAAGATCACGATGAGATTTAGTCAAAATTGTGACATCACCAGGCAGTGGATATCCATAAATATGGCAACAGTGAAGGAGGCTTCCAGAATGTTGGATTGAGAGGCCTAAACAAAGTGTCTAAGTCAGAGACTGAAATTAGGGTTTTCAAAGGCGGCAGCATTTGTTGAAGTGTAAATGATGTAAAGCGGCAAAGAAGATATCAGAGGGGCGATGTAGACACAAAATACCTCCCCACACTTTACAGAACTCCAGTTTCTTTCTGTATTACCTCTTGAGAGGCCAAACTTCAGTGTGCATGTTTGTAAATATATCATCCTCAGATTATTGGATGTGCTTTAGTTAAAATAGTCTGAGTTGGTAAAGATAATGGAGGCTGAGCAGGGTTGAAATGTAGCACAGAGATGTGTTGGCTGAGAGTGAGGATGAAATGATACTGTGTAATACAGCTGAGGAAGAGGTTGTGTAGGAATGTTTGACTTTATGTGTGTTTGTCTTTGCTTAATCAGCAACAACGTATGTGTATGCTGACTGAAATGTTTGTATTGCAGTCTTTATCTGTCTCCAATGTTGTGGAAAACTGCTTCTTTGCTGGCGACGATGGGGTTCTGCTGCAAAGGATGAATAAAAGAATTGCCTGTGGACAGTGTGGATGGCTAGTTTGCTAAGTCTGTCCTGTTCTCTCTGTTGTTACAGCCCTCCATTAAACTATTCAACCTTTCCCGTTTCCTTCCCAGCTTTATTCATCATCCGCCTTACCGCCCCACACACCTTCAAAGCTTTTCGATTTAACGACAGCATTTCTGGCTTGACTGTATGGCCTTTCAACGTAAAAGCACAAAATGTACACAAAATTTAATTGAACTGTGAACTAAGTGTAGAAGTGACACCTGACAGTGTACAGACTGTCTAATCGGATCCAATCAGTTTGACAACATTTATATTAGCTTTAAAATGAATGAATGCCTGAATAGCGTCCTTTAGAAGCGGCTTTTTTTTTGTTATACTATTATTCTGAAGGGAATACATCGGAAGTTTTGGCTGTTGTGCTGCGCATGACAGAAGGCAGAATGTCCAGCAGCAGCTCCGAGTCACAGGGCGTAACTGACAGGCATTCTGTCCAATCAGAATGGGCGTTCGTACTCGCTTGCCCAATCAGAGAGTAGTGGGTCCAACTGCCGCTCCCTTTTAGCTGAAGCTACTAAACGGTGATAAACGGGCGTTTTCTCTTTCAGTTGCGGGTAGAAAGACAAACCAGCTGCGGTAAGTGTTTGTAAAAAGACCAAAAGAAAGGTTAGATGATAGCCACTCAACTCCAGGCGGTGTTTTAACTAACGGACTAGGTTTTCTTTCCTTTACAGCCTGTTCAAGTAGCACCTCATAACCCCTGGCTTTCCTCCCTCCGCTGTCATGATGAATTTACGACGAGTCTGAAAAGTTGATTTTCATAGTTTATGTTGAGACAAAGACGTGTTCATGGGAGAAATGTGTTGGTTTGTATTGCGAGTAATGCGAGTTGAACTGTCTGTGGTTTTACGAGCTCTGTCGTTCTCACGATGGTGATGCCTTCAGGTGCTGCTCGTTCAGTTCATTCAATCATAGAGGTTAGACTCAGGTAACACTGTGGTTACTTCAGGTGACAGGGTCCCTGTTTTTATACGGTCAAAGGTCAACTTGTAGTATCCCTGAAGATTTTAAGCAGAATATAATGTTGAATTTGATCGAATGTGTCTTTAAATAGTTAACTTTCAGGTGAACTAACACAAAGTTTGATCACTTTAAGGGATAGTTTTGATTTTGTGAAGGTTAGATGGGTTTATGATAGTAAAAGAAAGCTACTCAGGACTATTATGATACTTTTAATCACATACTGGATGATGACAGTGTTCCTGATTATGTATGTTTATTTCCTGTTGCTGTTTCCATTTGCTGGGAATTGGAGTAGACATTTAGTCAAACACAACAAGTAATTGAAGTGTAGCCATACTCTAAATTAAAGACTACATATACTAGTAAAAAACCAACTTTCAGACTCTAACTTTCATTTCACTCATCACGGTGCAGGGGTGACAGCTCTGTATTGTAATAACAATTTGATTAGGAGGTCATATCTTGTATCTTAATGCAAATTTTACCTGATTTACGTAAAATTCTGTTGTTAAATTGACCTTATCAATGCAGTATTTCATGCCCTTTGCAGGTCTTTCGAGCCTTTCTTTGCATAGTAAAAAACTTTAGTATTTTCCACTCTTGGCTCCTTTAACTTTATAATTGGTGTGTTACAGTCAATGTGGGACAGGTTAAGCATCCTAAATCATCATATTAAATAGTTTTACAAAAAAAAAATCAGCTGAGTACAATGAAATCTCTGTTCTGTACTGTCCCTTTAGACATGGACAGGTTTTGGACATGTTTGGTCTTGTAACTTCATTAATACAGATGAAATATTAACTTCTGCTGATGCTGAAAATTGTCTGGAGCTTCAGTCAGTTCATTTAGTGTCTGTCTGAGGAGGCTCAGCCTTGTTTGCATATGGAAAAAGATAAAAACACATTGAATATTATCTTAATCGACTTTGACATAGCACTTCTTACACACCATTATGTAAGTTAGATCACACTATCAGCAGCGCTCTCAATGCTCCCACTGGTCAGAGAAAGTGATATTTTACCACATTACAGACTGATTGTGACATATTGAGTTTGGCCAGGCAGTAAAATCATTTTCAATAATTGTTCTGGGTCTAAATTTGGCATGAATAAACCTGTAAATATACAACAGTATTATTTAAAGGGATATTCTGACGTAAAATGAAGGGAGGGTTAAACACACGGTAACACCGAGTTAGACACCCCGTCGAGAGATGAGTGTTGCTGACTGCTTGCTCCTTTAGTTATACCAACTTTAGTAACGACTGCAGATAGCAACACAGAGAGCCACGCGCTCAACCAAAAAGCCACTCTATAGCCACAAATAACACTCAGAACAGCACCTAACTTCATCAACTGTACATACAGGGTCCCAGCCACAGCACTAACCACCAAACATCTTTTTAACTTTGCCTGATTTCTTTAGCAAAGAGACTAAAAACAACGCACCTACTCTCATCCAGCAACCGCTTGTTTGTACGGTGACCTCCGGGTGAGTCCGTCGACTGCAGCGGGGTGACGCAGCTCAAGGAAAAACATTTGTTATCATTTCCTGATGGAAATGCAATCAGACCGAGACGCTAAAGCAGAAGAACTACCACGCCTGCAGTGCAAAATGATGATTATTACTTCATGGAAATGATAAATTAATGATCATTAATAATTTTTAATAATAATTTCAATAGCAAGACAGCTACAAGATAACTGCTGGGTGTGTGCAGGCCATCCAAGTAATCTGTAATAAAACAACAAACATCTCCAATATGTCGACAGATTTTTTAAAATGGAAGAAACTGCTCATGCTTTTAATTTTCTATCACTGAATTTATGTATTAAATATGTTTGTCTTTGCTTTTTGCTTCTTCCAGCTGAGAAAGTTAATACTTAAAAAGGTGCATGGCCTTGTTTTCAGTGGGATTTTGCTCTATTAAAATATAAACACTACTTTATTTTTCATAATCTTTAAGTTACATGTTTTCTTTTAGCAGTGGTAGTGGTTATTTTCAGTGGTAGCTAATTGTCCAGAGTGCAGAACACTGTTGCTCATAATCCCCTATAGCCAAAAACAGCATCTTTTCATACATTCTTCCTCTGGTGCACCTGTAAGTCAGACCCCACCTGATGTGTCTGATGACTCGGCTGGTTCAGAAGTGGTTGTAGATGGTGGTAGTGTTGATTGTAGTTGTTGTCATAGGGAGACAACACACTCCTCTGGACCAATCAGAATTGGTTTTGTGGCTGAAAGCACCAGGATGTGGTTTCATTCTGGAACAGATGTGTCTGAAGTTTTTACTTTATCATCTCAGAAGTGTGATCTTGAGAAAAAGATAAATTATAAATGTCAGAAAACACTTAATTTTGGTGATCGCTGTCCACTCTGTGATGCAAAGCAGAAAGGATGTTGTATTAAAAGCTGCGGTTATTACACAAGACACATACTTGAGTTTGAAACCCGTCAGACTCAAACCTCGACTGTATGCAGTTCATAAAGTGCTGTAACATCGCTGTGATGTAGCAGATTTATGTTTCAATGTGATTATTAATAACTTTGGTTGTAACCTGACCTTTGCCTCTCCTAACCTGAGTCCTATTCTGCACTCTCTCTCTCTCTCTCTCTCTCTCTCTCTCTCTCTCTCTCTCTCTCTCTCTCTCTCTCCCTCTCTGTCTCTCTCTCTCTCTCTCTCTCTCTCTCTCTCTCTCTCTCTCTCTGTCTGTCTCTCTCTCTCTCTCTCTCTCTCTCTCTCTCTCTCTCTCTCTCTCTCTCTCTCTCTCTCTCTCTCTCTCTCTCTCTCTCTCTCTCTCTCTCTCTCTCTCAGATGGCGACTGACTGCATCACTAAAGTGGAGCTGAGCGTCTCCTGCACTGACCTGCTGGACAAAGATGTCGGCTCAAAGTCTGATCCTCTGTGCGTGCTGCTGCAGAAGACAGGAGACAAGTGGACAGAGGTGGGATTTCAGGTCTCCGTGTTATAATTTAGTTTTTATTTGAAAGTTTAAACATCCCTCAGTTATATCTCTGTGTCTCTCCATCAGCTTGGTCGCACCGAGCGCTTGAATAACACCTCCAGCCCGTCCTTCAGTCAGCGTCTCAAAATTGATTATCACTTTGAGACCGTTCAGAATCTGAAGCTGGGGGTCTACGACATCGACAACAAGAGCGCTGACCTTGGCGATGACGACTATCTGGGAGGGGTGGAGCTAACACTGGGACAGGTATGTAACACGCCAAAACAGACCAGATTTTTGTGTTAAATCAAACTTTGAGAAAAGAAAAAAAACAGTAAAAAGTTTGTTTTGCTCCATTTGAAGGCAAACTGTAAATCACAACATGTCATTGTGAGTCTTCTGTTGTAATGCATACCATGATATTGCTCAGATCTACTGTAACAGCTCATGTATGACTCAGTAGGAGAGTGAGTCACTCTGTTTGGCTTAAAATCATTTCACTATTGAGTAATGTTGAAAGTATTCTTTCATGTAACCGATAACAACGTCATCACTAAGTTTAAAAGTAAATGTAAATAAAAATCTCTGTATTCTTTCACTGATACCAAAGATACAGCCTGAAAATTTCCTCTTTTGCTAGAAACTATTTCAAGATCTTCAAATTATTTAGTTTCCAATGATCTAAAATCAACACAAGCAGCATTTTCTTACATTAAAGAAGTTGGGTGGGAATTACTTTTTCTTAAAAATATCTCTGGTCATTAATTACAAACAAAAAATAACTACAGATTGATTTTCTATCAATTACTCTATATGATAAATGATTTACTTCATTTTTAGCTCTTTATTTAAAATTAGATTACTCTGCGGTGTTTCTCGTGTATGATGTAGCATTAGCTCCCTCTAGTGGTCAGATTGAGTAATGTCACTTACTTTCTGTATTTATCTAATGAAAATAGAAGAAGTCAGCGCCTGAATCTGTCACAGTGGAAGAGGTTGTTGATTACAGCAACAGCCGCACTGAGGGTGTGTAAACTAGTAAACAGTTATTCAGTTTAAATGAAGTAAACACGGTAACCAAAGTCCTTCTGCATAACCATAGTGTCTTTAAACTTAATGCAGAACCTTAATAAAATTCAGATTTGGGCCTTAGAATTCCTTCATCACAAAAAAAAAGCTTAAAGTTGTAAAGATATTCAGTGCTACTATATTTCACTGCAGCACAGATGCATGATGGGAGTCTGTAGACACTGCTTCAGAGACTCCTTCTGTTTGTATTGTAGATAGTTTCAAGCAAAACTATCACCAGACCTCTGCAGCTGAAGAAAGGCAAACCTGCAGGGAAAGGAGCCATCACTGTAAGTACAAAAAGAAGTGTTTGAATGACTGTGTAGTTGTGCAAAGATTGTTTATTGACATTAAGGTTTACTTTTTCATGAATACTTTAAGCTACATTAAGGTGCACTGACAATCCTGCTCTGTGTGTGTGTGTGTGTGTGTGTGTGTGTGTGTGTGTGTGTGTGTGTGTGTGTGTGTGTGTGTGTGTGTGTGTGTGTGTGTGTGTGTGCAGGTTTCAGCAGAGGAGATTAAGGACAACAGAGCCATTGAGTTAGAGTTTGAGGCTAAAAAACTGGACAAGAAGGTAAACCTGCTGCTCCTTATTCTGTCGTTTTTAAATTCAACAATATTTTTATTCGTCCCATACAGATATACACCGGAGACACATCACAAACACCCCCTTTCCCTCAAAACCCCGTCTGCAGCTGGGTATTTCTACAACTTTGTTTAAACAACAAATTATGGAGCTATAACAAAAAATAGAAAAATAAATAAATAAATACATAAATAAAAAAAAATTTAAAAAATTTGTCTAGGGGATTGTTATTCTGTCGTTTTAGCATCCTCCTGAGAAATCAGCACTTTGTAAACCGTCTGCTTACATTAAGAAATGCAGCAGATTTGTATTATTATATTTCGGGATATGATAGGAGTTAATTTGTTGCTCATTTGTAAGAAATCGTGTTACTTGGAAACAAGACTGTAAACGAATTATTTGCGATGCGCTGAATGAATCTTCCCTCTTCTGTGCAGGATACGTTTGGGAAGTCTGATCCTTTCCTGGAGATTTTCAAACAGGGAGATGATGGAAAGTGGCGTCTGGTCCACAGGACAGAGGTACGCCGGCACACTTACAGACACAGTCCTAAAACATACTCATAAGATGAATCAGCCTTTTTTAATCGCTCAGGGGTGTGAGTTTAGAGTCTTTGCAGTACTCTTCACAGGATTGATTTAGTGGAGATGGTGTCGATGGTTTTTAACGTCTCCTGTGTGTTTGTGTTTGTAGGTGGTGCAGAACAACCTGAATCCCACCTGGAGGAAGTTCACTGTTCCTCTACAGACATTCTGCAGCAGCGACCTTGAAAGACCGTTGAAGGTATGACCAATCAGATTTCACTCTCACTCCAAACAGTCACTCAGACTGCGTCATGAATTAAAACATTTCCGTTTCCTCCTGCAGGTGGATTGTTCCGACCACGACAGTGACGGGTCTCATGATTTGATTGGTTCCTTCACCACTAAGGTCTCTGAGCTGCAGAAAACGGCACACGGTTCACAGGTGAGTCTGCAGCTCATAAATACGGCCATCTTTTTTCACACTTCATGAGTAATGGTGTGGTTCAGCTGATGGTGTGCTGTCCTGCAGGTGGAGTTTGAATGCATCCACCCAGAGAAGCAGAAGAAGAAGAAGAGTTACAAGAACTCAGGGGTTGTCTCTGTGAAGAGCTGCAAGGTCAGGGACTAGAACAAGTGCTCGGTTCAGTGTAAAAAAACAGTTGTGGTACATTCAGTTCTGATTTACTCTTTATTATCCGATCAACTACCTCATTGATTATAGATGTTGTTTTATAAGAATAGATGCACCTCTGATTTAAACTCTCGCTCTGTGTGTCATTGTGCGTCTCCGTGTGTCTGCAGCTGGTAACTCAGTACACCTTCCTGGACTATGTGATGGGCGGCTGCCAGGTCAACTTCACTGTAAGCCAATCAACACAAACACATGAATGATTTCATTATTCCAGTAACCAGTGAAAATAACTACACATCTACACAGCGTATCAACAAGAGGTGTGTGTTTGTTATTGATCTGTGGATAAATGAATGTTGATCTGATTTCTGCAGGTTGGGATCGACTTCACGGGCTCTAACGGTGATCCTCGCTCGCCTAACTCTCTCCACTTCATGAGTCCAGATGGGCTGAACCAGTACCTGTCTGCTCTGTGGTCTGTGGGTCAGGTGGTCCAGGACTACGACACGTAAGTTCACACCTTGAATAAACTCATTCTTGTAAGCTTGTTGTAAGCGCCCTGAGCTCCAGACTCGGGACTCTGAACTCTGTTATCTTAATTCTGTTGTGTTCACCTTTTGGGTCCACCTGGAAACCCAGAACCCGAATTTTACAGCCTGAAACTAAAACTAAAGCATCTTTATCTTATCATTCAGCATTTCCAATGTTTGTGTTTCCTGTTTCAGCGATAAACTCTTCCCAGCGTTCGGCTTTGGTGCCAAACTGCCTCCAGACTACCAGGTCAGCTCTCTAACGAACCAATCAAAACACATCATCCCGTAACCTCAATGAGGCACTTCTGTGTTGGATAATTTTCATCTCTTTTCAGGTCATAATTTTGTGATGTGGTAAAACTAAATTAAGTTTGAGAAAAGCAGAAATTTAAAAGCAGATCACGTTCAAAAAGCTGCAGATCAGAGATGATCGGACTCTGTAGTGCTTTGATTTATTCTGGTCTGTTGTGTTTTTGATTCTGCAGGCTGCACACCACGAGTTTGCCCTCAACTTTAACCCCACAAACCCCTACTGCCAAGGTACACACACACACACTAACAATTATAATAATAATAATAACACTCAAATATTATAGGTAAATGGACAAAATAATAGAGGTTACAAACAGATACATAATTTGTATGTGAGTTCAAAAAGAAAAGGTTTTAATCTGTGAGTGTAATCCCATTATAAGTGCTCAAAAGTCTTAACTACAGAGGTGCCAGTGTCCTGTATACATCTTTAACTGGTTGACTCTGCTTGTATGTTTGGATGTCTCCAGCTGTTCCACTTTTCCTAAAACATGTGAACCTCCATGAAAACAGTCCGTCTTCATTTCTCTGGGTCTCTTCCTCTCAGGTATTCAGGGCATCGTTGAAGCCTACAGGATGGTTCTGCCTCAGCTCAGACTCTCTGGACCAACAAACTTCTCTCCCATCATCACTCATGTCTCCTCCATCGCTGCTGCTGCTGCACAGAGCAACAACGCCTCTGTGAGAACACACACACACACACACACACACACACACAAACACACACACACACACACACACACACACGCATGCAAGTAATAGATACACTCAGAATCTAATTCATGCGCTTGTGTCTTTTCAGCAATACTTCGTCCTCCTCATCCTCACTGACGGTGAGATCACCGACTTTGACCAAACCAGGGACGCCATTGTCAGGGCGTCACGTCTTCCTCTGTCAATCATCATTGTGGGGGTGGGACCAGCTGACTTCAAGGCCATGGAGCTTCTGGATGGAGATGACGGCAAGCTGAAGTCGACCGTGGGAGAGGCCGTCGCCAGAGACATTGTCCAGTTTGTCCCCTTCAGGCAGTTCAAAGATGTAAGAGAACTTTTTAAAGAGTTGATCACAGATGAGACAGTCAGCACTGAGATAAGACTTGCATTAACTTTACCCCTTAGATACATTATGATTCATATAAACTTCAGCGAATATGACATTTGTCATTCTTCAAATATCACTTTTTTATTCAGTCTGAAAAAGTGGAAGATGAAGTTTCAAAAGTTTCACTCTTAAAAAGCTCTTGATTAGATTTTGAAAATTTATACTCTCAAAAGATTTTAAAGGCTGAGATAATTAAACATCTTAAAGTCTTCCATAGAACGTTTAAAGTGAATAGCCTTGCTCAATTCTTGTATGAGATTATTTGAATTTTAAGTCTTTTTCCAAATGTCTTTGAGTAGATTTTGAAATTTCAAAGTCTTGAAGTCAATTATTGGATTTGGAAAATGTGTGGTCTCAAAAAATCTTTGAAAATTTTAAAACTGAAGAAGTCTTGAGTGAGATTTTAAAAAGACTTAAAAGTCACTGAAAATAAGAAGTCTTGACATTTTGACGCACGAGTCTTGGAGGAGATTCTTGGAGTTTCTCATCTCTAAAAATGTGTAGCAGGGCCTTTGTGAATTTGGATTTTTTAGAAAAGTATGTTCAGTCTTAAATAGTCTGATATATTTTGAGTTAACAGTTCATCAAACGTAATAATTGTATTTTGAACACATAGAGTCTTAAAATCTTTCAAGATATTTGATTTTATGATCTTGTTGGTGGTCCTGTGGTCCTGGTTCTTAGATTGCACTCTAGTATCTAGTGAGAAAAACTATCTTTTTGTGGATAAACACGTTCAGGTGACACTTCATGGCAGTCATTGTTTTGCCCATAGTCTCTAAAAAAAACAGCAGAAAAGTCGGAGATGAGAAACTTTGAAATCGATGAAATTTAGCTTCAGGATGAAATGCATAATGACGATGTGATAACCTGCATAATATGCAAAGACACTTTGAAACTTTGCATTTACTGAATGGTTAAAGTTTAGACATGTGACCCCTACCAGGTTCATAAAGGGCTTCTCACCTGAGAAAAGTTCCCCAGATTTGCTCCAGTGTAGCTCTAACTCTCTCCTTCTCTCCTCAGGCTCCCGCGGCAGCTCTGGCTCAGTCCGTCCTCGCTGAAGTTCCAAACCAGCTGGTCTCTTATTTTAAAATGAGAAAGCTGGATCCATTTAAACCACCAGCTGCTCCCAAATCCTAAAACCAGCCCCCAAACCAAGCACTCCCTCAACCAATCATAACGCTGGAAGCCCTCAATCATACCATTCCAGGATCAGACCACTTTGACCACAACTATAGGATCAATCTGATGACTCTCAGCCAATCACAGCACTGAACTCCCAGCCAATCACGACGCCTTTAGCACCTTTCCTTGATTTTTATAATAGTTTTGTTGTTGTTGTCGTATTATCACTTTGCTTTTAGATTTTTCCTTCAATCAGTAGAATTATTTTATAGCGTGTAGACGACTGATTCTATCTGCTGCTTCTGATCTAACTATGCAAATAACAAGTTTACTAACATGTGCAGCAATCATAGAGCCGCACACACAAGCACACACAGGAAGGATAAACTAGTCTTATGTTTGAGACTGAGATTTCTGACTTAGACCATCATAATTAAGCAGCAGCTAGTGGACAGTAGAGGAACTGCAACCTGTGCTGACACTGTGCACTGTGTACCAGGTGAGTTTGTGTGTGTGGCTTTGTTTAGCTTTATTCAGGTAGTGATACTTTGCACTTTTCCTTCGCTCTAAATGCTGGAAACTTGTATATTATGATTGAAAGTATTTACTTTATCACAGCTTTAATTCTGTAGCCTTATTATAAACTCTGCTGTTGCCTTAATCCCAGCCTGACTTTGCACACTGCTTCCTGAACTTTCAGCTGTCCTCCGACAACTCTCAGTGGTCTGTTGATGCTGCCATCTTGGTTCCCAGACAAAACCTTGTTACATGCAGTTAAAATAGAAATTTAAAGTTTTGATCACGCAAAAATTTTCAGAAAAGACGAAGGTGTCACTTGGTTTTAGCTGCAGAGCGCCAAGTGTCTCCCTGCTGCAAGCAAACACTAATATCATCTTCAGCCGCTCGATAAGGAAAGTGAAACGGGGATTAGAGCCATGTTGTTAAACTGAGCTTTCCACTGCTCTGCTGTTCTTACATTTAAGTAATAATCCACAAAACTGTTCAAACATCAGGCTTAGGGATCAGACAAATCAAGTCATTGCAGTGATCCATCATGAAAAATGTCTTTGTCATTCTGTATTTTATTAAGTAGGTGAGGCTTGGTGAGAGTTTGCTGACTGCTTTTGAAACCCTGAAAAGTTTATTTTTAGCCAAGAAGCACTGATATGATAATCATGTGTTGACAGCTGATGGGTTCAAAGTTTGTAAAAGTAGTACTGATGTCTCAAAGTGAAGTGCCTTTTAAAATAAGTTATCCATTTATCATACTTAAATGGGAGCCAGCATGGCAGCTTTAGACAGAAAGAGGTCATGTGGGCGTAAAACCCAGAACGGCCTTTATATCCTCACACTGTGTCAAAAAAGTGTCAAAACTCATGTTTACTGCTGCAAAGCCGCAGGTGTACTGCACACATGCACTTCTCATTCATAATTTACTGCCAAAGCTTCATTTGCAATCACATTTGACCTCTTAGAAATGACCAATTTAGCTCTTGACATTCTGGAAAATGTGTCAAAGTTTTAGTCATTTGTTTTGTTTGCTTGTTGGGGTCCATACTTACTCAAAGAAGACTTAACTGTGGTGTTTATGAATGTCAGAAACATTAATGTGGGTATATCCAACAGATCTGCAGTCAAAGATCGCCTTAAAGCAGTCTTCACAGACCTGAAGCAGTTAAATTCCAAATTTCTGCTGCTGTAATTCTTCAACTAGAGAAATCTTTTCTAAGTTTGACCAAGGAAAGTGTCATTTAACTCTTTAAAGTGTAATTTTCATTTGAAAGCCTTATTAAAAGCTAATCCAGAGGACCAGGACTTCTCTTTTTTCATTCTGTTTGCAGCGATATCTTGCATATTGAAGTGTGACCCTGCCGGGCTGTCATAATGTTTTCTTTATTATTTTTTTATTGTTTTAAATGTCAGTGTTCAATTTAAAGGGAAATCCTTTTTCAGTCATGTGGATCAAATTGTTTCAATCCTTGAAAAAGTTGAAATTGTAGCCAAAATATCTGCAGTTTCATTTTCAGACGACATGACTCTACTGTCACTTGAAAACCGTCACATGAAACTGTTATGCCATGAAGTATAAATGAAACTATTCCAAGTGCTGAGACCAAGAAGAAGAAGCTGCTTCTGCTTATCCTAAAGAACTACTTCTCCTATCATGCTTTGCTCACTGTGATTCCAAAGCCTTCTTCTTCTTCTTCGCAGAATGTTTTTCAGTTTTATTTTTGTTCAGCTAGTTGAGTCCCGGCATCATGTGACCACCGGCTCCATGGCTCACCTGTGCAACTAAATACCACCAATTAAACCAGTCTAACCAGTAACAGCGTCCCTGTATGAGCTTTGCCCATTGAAATGAAACAATAAATAAACTGGTAAGGAAAAAAAAAGTCTGTGATTTATTCAGTCCTCTGTTGTGCTGATGGTAACTCTTCTCTTTTTCATGCTGTGTTTTTTCTTTGTCACTCTGCTTGAGTAAATTTTATTTTGTTTTATGTATAACATACAGAGGGATACTTAAAGCTACAATGAAGAACATTTATTTGTGTGAATTTTGGTGTCCCTGTGAAAAGCAGTGTGGGTGATTTTATCCTGTACATGTTGGGGAGTGTTTCTTAAAAACATTTGAATCGTTTTGTGTCCAAAGGCTGTATTTGCAGTTGTTCACTTGGTCTGAATCCTAAACCCTGCCAGTAGTTTCAGACATTAAAGATAGTCATTTAGAAATAGTCTCTCTTAATTTTGATGGCCATGTTATGCTCTTTGTGAGAGCAACCCTAACCCTAACCCAACAAGTTTGATTTACTTTTATGGCATAATAAAATTTCTTACCTGAGCTTAAACGCTGTCCCATGAAGAAGCTGACAAGAATCTGTTATTAAGGAAGTATTACAAACCACAATAATTCTGGATAAAACTATCATTTGTATTTTATTTATTTCTTTATTGGTGTTGATAAATTGTTGATCAATTTTGCCTAAATCCTTCATTTAGTGTTATGTTTCTTAGTGTTTGTGAGAATACAGCAGCGATGGTAGCGCAGCGCCCTCTGCTGGGCCCCTGCAGACTTGAGTGGGGCCACCTCTGCATCCATTCCAGGTAGGTGAACTTGTAGTTTTAATGGTCAAACACGTTTGAGTCAATTATTTTTGCGATGAAAGTGATTTTTACCAATGAAATGTGTTTGGAAGAGTTTCAGAGCTCAATATCGATCAATTTCTAAACGTTTTGTTTTAAAGTAATTCGAGTTCATTACGGTGTTTTATTTTGCTAGCTAAAACTGTATTTTCAAGCTCTGTGATGAAGTTTGCTAACAGCCGGATAATTTAACGTCTTTTTTCCTTTATTCTAGTGATGCTGGAGCCATTACTGTAGAATAGGCTCTGACAACTGCGACCCTGTATCTATTCTGCTATTTTTTCTGGTACAAATGTGATTTTATTTACTGTTATAGTCAGTCTGCTGTTTAGTGTTTACATGTATTTGGTTAAGCTATTACTACAGAAGTAATAACATTACCATTTATGACCAGTCCTTCAATATGTAAAAGAGAAAGATGGAAATCTGCATAAATAAATAATTTTTAAACTTAAAATCATCTTTAATCTTTAAATAACCTGTTAATGTCTTAAACTGGGAAATGGACGAGACGATGTGTAGTGAACGGGTGGTTATGCAAATTAGAGTCCCTCAGGGTGAGAGGGGACCCCACAAACTGCATTTGCATGACTACCCATTCATTATACACTTTCTCTTATTAAATGCGAGCCCTTTTTTCCCAGAATTTCGATTGTAATTGAGAGGTTTTACAAAGTTTTAACAGTGTAAACAAATAGCTTCCACCACAATGTCTGTCTGTCTGTCTTCTCTAAGAAGGAAACTAGTTGTGCAACTTTGTTTGCCTTCTCAAACATTGGAGGGACCTGCCTTAACAGACACACACTGTACACACACTTAACAAGCTCTCATCCACAGTTATGCACACTCTAAAACACACACACACTACTGCAGGTACCTCCCATCATCTTGTCAAACAGAAAACACACACAGCACTTAGTTTCCAGCTGCACAGGAGAGAAGAGAGCAGGCAAGAGGAGAGAGGAGACATCATGTAGAGGGTCAGACAGGTGAGAGCAGGTCAGCAGGTGTGTGAGGTATCATCATGTCCATCACTGTGAATCTGAGAAGGATCTCCAACCTGCCGGGACGATACGACAGGAAGGTCGAACTCTGCTTCAGAGGTTAGTACCTCACACTCACACTCACACACCTGTATCTACACCAAGAAACAGCCTGAGAACATCAGCTCTAAACCTTCAGCCTTTGGTTGAAATAACACAGATGATTTCACTGTCTACATGAGATTATTCTGTTTTCCCACTTAAATATAGTGATTATTGTACACAAAGGTTAGCTGCTGCAAAATAAAGTTTATTTTATGAACGAAATATACCACACTTTAAAAATTCTCTGTAGTAAACAGCCTTTACTGTGAAAGTTGAACTGTATTGACCTGAATAGAAGAAGACTTTGATTCTTACCCAAAAACACCTGCAAAACTATTTTTTTAAATGATCTTTGAGACTGAAGTTTTACATCTAGATTGAAAAGATTTAGTCACATGTGTAAATGTAGCATTGATGGCACAAATGTTTACCATTGATACTGTAAAATTGAAATAACCTCTAGTTTATAACTTCTTATCTGGCCGTAATAAAGCAGAAGTAGCAGAAATGTGTTGGAGTGTGCTAAAGTGTAAAAAAAACTTTGTTTTTTTAGCACTCAAGTTGATAGTTTCCCTTCATTATTTGTTGTTGAGCTCATTTAAAGCTCTCCACATCCTTCTGTAAAGTTTAATCTCAGTAACTGATCATTCTTTATCAACACAAGATGAATTTTCCAGAAGGGATTATCTTCTTTCCATGAAAAGTAAACAGTAACTCCACCTGTTAGAGAGATATAAAAACAGATAATAAAAAGCTCTTTAAAACACTAGTGAGTGGATAAAGGTGGTGTTTTTTCTCTTATCTTTAAAACTGGAGTAATGTTGATTCTCTTGATTGTTGTGACTCTGATGTTTGGATGAATGAAACAGAAACATGTTTTATTGTCACTCTGCTGGAGCTCGATATCAAGACAAAGATATAATTCAAAGACTTTAGATGAACTTTTTGGAGAAGATTTGAACAGATAGGTAGTGGTACAAAGTTACTTTAGATACCTGACTGTACTCAAAGACAGCCTTAAGTTAGCTTTATACCACAAAAGAGATGAAGATCTCCACATTTTATACTTTTTCATAATAATTTCGAGCTTTGGTTGGGTTATCTTTACCAACTTTTAAAACTGTTTCAGTATAAAATCTTTTTCTGTCCTTCAGGTTTCACTCATAAAACCAGAGTCCTGAAGTGTGAGAATGTGGCCATCTTTAACGAGGTCAGTGCACCAGACTTACACTTGATTTCTTAAATAAATAATATTTGTAATTTACTGTTTGTTATTTGTGGCCATTATTATTGATAGGTGGTTATCTATTTACGTGTCATAACTAATTTTCTGTATTTATTAATTATGTTGTGTCCTCGTTGTGTTACCTTGTACCATCCTCCAGGGTGTCATACTTTATCCTTATTGTATTGTGAAGTATCTTGTTGCCTTTAATTGTTCTGCGTTTTTGTATTGTATTATTTGGTAAGACCATGAAACACCTCATACCAAAGCTTACTAGTGTCATATTGTATAGTACAGTCCCATCAAGTTAAATTTTGTTAGGTGTCATCTATTCTGACCAATCAGAGCACATATATAGGTGATGATGTCATCAATTATCAGAGGATGCTTTAACAGAGTTGACTGAAATCCCAAACTCCTCTCCTTTAACAGTGTGAAAAAACCTGTGTGTGTGTGTGTGTGTGTGTGTGTGTGTGTGTGTGTGTGTGTGTGTGTGTGTGTGTGTTACAGCAGGTAGCTGTTTGTCTGCTTCAGATTGAGAGTATTTTAATAGAGCTGATAGGACACTGTACCACTCCTACAGTAAACTCACAGACACACACACACACAGCCGCTCCTTTAACACACTTGAACCTCCAGCTGATGTGATTCTGTTTATTCTGTGAAACTCTACAGGGACTATCAGGACTCCTCCATAGAAAGCTGTACACATACAAAGAACGTGACTCCTGTTTGAAGGCTACTTAATACTGACAAAAATAAAGAAGAAGTGCAAATGTAATGTTGTTATCTCATCGGCATGCCTGTTAATATTTAGGTTGATGGTTTGAGAAAATACACCCGTGCATATTTAGTGTTTACTGAGTTATATGGTTTACATATTTACAGTAGGGGCCATTTTGTTAGCTGGAATAAGACAAAAATAAACGATAGATCATAAGAGGATGAATGGACTAAAACGTGGAGGTACTTGTGTGTTTAATGTTGTTAGTCTGGGTCAGTGCCATCATTAGTTCTTGGCACTCTGTCACTAAGTGTTCATGGGTGACGGCCTGAGAAAACAAACGGTTCCTGAGTTGAACCGGTCTGTTTCCTGACTGTCGCGGGTCATTAATCTAAATAAAGAGAAGGCTGGCCCTACAGGTCTGTAAGATGAGTTCGATCCCGTTCTGAAAAAATAGAATAGTCTTATATACAGGGTTTTCCTAAATATCGAGACATGTTACAACAAAAAGCCCTGTCTTGACTCACCATTACAGGGTGATGGATGATGGAGCGACAAGGAGAACAAAGATGCTCCAAAAGTAGGATATGTAAGCTGACGGCAGTAAACATTTGAACACAATCTTAGCCAACAACAAAAACACATCTGTTAACGACAACTAATACTAAACATGCAGATACTTCGGAATAAACACAATTTCAATCAGCAAATATTAATATGTCATCAAGCAAAGACAGTTAAAATATCATACTTGCTAAAAGCTCATGTCAACAGTATGTTATGGGCATGTTAGCATACTAATTAATAGCATTTAAAACGCTGTTGTAACAACTGTGAGCACAAGTCTCCACCTGCTTCACCACATGCTGCAGACAGGCCTCATGAACCTCCGTTTGACATGTTTCCTGTGACGCTACTGAGTCAGGCTGCTGTTTGCTCTTCAGGTGTGACCAGGTGTGTGTGTGTGTGTGTGTGTGCATGAACCCGTAGCACACACTGATAAATGTCTGTTGTACAAAATTTGGGTGCGAGCCAGAAAGAAGTCTTTGTTTTTATAGTTTCAGTTGGTCTGATATTAAAGGGACAGTTCAGGTTTTTATGAAAGAGAAAATAACTCTGGGGTGTTTGTGTGTGTGTGTGTGTGCAGCATTTTAGATGGCCTCACTACGGTAAAGTGATCAGAGAGGAAGTTTTGTCCGTCAGTGTTTATAACTGCAGCAAAGTTTTCTCCAACAGGTAACACACACACACACACACACACACACACACACACACACACACGTCTCTATATTGTTTTCATGTGACAGTTTCTCCTCATAACAAATGTGTGTTTGTCTGTAGATTACTGGGTAAACTGGTCGTCAGTCTCCAGCATGTTGTTAACACAGGGAGGCTGTTGCTACGGGAACCGCTCACCGATGCAAACTACAGCCTGACTGATGTAAGGACACACACGGAGACAAACACACACTTCCACAATGTTTTATTTGAGATTACCCATGAACGCTGACGTCATCTTCTCCCTCATAGATCTATATAGAGTTGGATATTCGGTATCATCCTCTTGAAGGAACAGCAGGGAGCTGGGAGGGACTGGATTTCCTGAAAGTTGAAGACAAGGATGAGTAAGAGTATTTCTAGAAACATCTTTCACACTGAACTCCAAAACTAAAAAGTCTGCTGCTTAGATTTTATTTCAAGACAGTAAAACCAGACGATTATTTCACACTTGGGATTTTAAGAAGACTGATTTTATTTATAGAGATTTTTCAAAAAATCAAAAACATGAAGAAATTTCTTTAAGTCAATTTCAGAATTATTTTATGGAGACAGCCAGAGCAGCAGAGGGACCTCTGACCAGTCTGAACTGTTAAGTTTATTTCTTTATCCTTGTCCTCCATCCTCAGGTCGGCCCTGGTCATCAAGAACGAGGGATATGATGAACCTGATAGGTGAGACGTTGCATAATCCACAATAATCTCAGATACTCACACAGATCTATGTATGAGAGGTTAACGCTGACAAAACATGTTCGAACTGTGACAACTAATGCAGCAGAAAAAAAGGGCAGCGTCGCGACAGGCGGATAAGTCTGTTGTTTTGTCACAGATAATTTGTGTTGATTTTTGTCTTTGATACTAACCTTTAAATGTAAAATAGTCGCACACTGTCCAGAGATGGGAAGACTCACACACAACATTATTATTGTCTGTGAACTTAACCTGCTCTTTGGAGAGAGAATAAAACACTAGACCATCTAGAATCATCTTTCTCCTCTTCCCCTCAGTCAGCTATCTTTTGTTCGGCCGGGTCAGCTGGAGAGAGAGGTTCGCCGTCTGGGCCGAAGTCTGGTCCGGTCTTCATCGGGGGATGAGGATGAAGACGAGGATGACGAAGATGATGAAGACGATGACATGATGGACCTGGAGGCTGCCAATATCATCTTCACTCCACTGCTCAGGTCTGATCGCCTGACTTATGTGTCTCAGTCAGTCAGGCTGTTCACCAGTTCTCACAGCTCATCTGTGTGTGTGTGTGTGTGTGTGTGTGTGTGTGTGTGTGTGTGTGTGTGTGTGTGTGTGTGTGTGTGTGTGTGTGTAGTCGTTCCAGGCCGGTGTCCAGGAATGTTACAGTTGCAACGCCCAGAGTGAAGAGCTTCCAGGTGAGTTCATCCGTCTCACTATTGTTGACCCGTTCACATCACCGTAGCAGCAGGCTAAACAAATCTGCACCTGAGAGAGAACGGGTTTGTAGTCACTCCTTTCAGCCTGTCCAGTATGTGTGAAACATACTTATTCTTATGCACAGATTTTAAACTGTGTGCACAGATTCACACATGTGTATTTTTCTACGTCTGGCACCCGGGGGCCTGTGTTGGTCTGTATCTGTTGCTGTAGCTTCACAAAGTTCTACACTTATGTAGCCTTCAACTTCAACTCCATACATGAGTTTTACTGTGCAACTATGACACCTAGACAAGCTGAAAAGCATGCAACAGCAAAACTAAAGCTATGTTTACAAAACTATGATGCCAAGTTTAACTTTTTTAATTAAATTTCATTTTACAAGCTTCACTTTCGCAGTTTTTGAAGAGTTGTTGCAGGTAAAGAAACTCAAAACATGCAGACAAGAAGGACAAACTCACAAGAATGTGGACATTTGTGAGATTTAAGAGGTTTTTGTTCTTCTGCTGCTGAAGTACATCCCTCATTGCTTCTTACAGGCACTTCTCATTAATAATAATAATAATAATACATTTTATTTAAAAGCGCATTTCTGAGCACCCAAGGACACTTTACAGGGCATAAAAACACAGCTAGAAACTAATTAAAAAATAAAAAAAATAAAAAAATAAAAATCATTCAGAGGTGTTGGTTGGTGCTGTTCAGTTACATTTACAACATTGTTTGTGTGCACAGGTGAATGTAAACATCCTGGAGGCTCAGAAGCTGGTGGGCGTAAACATCAACCCTGCAGTTTACATCAAAGTGGGGAAGCAGAAGAAACACACAGTGACACAGAAATCCACCAACTGCCCTTTTTACAATGAGGTAAAGCAGAGAGTGGAAATATCCTCCAGAACAGAACGGATCAGTACCGTCGAATCTCTGTTTGACCCTGTTCTGTGTTTCAGAACTTCCAGTTTGAGTTTCAGGAAGACCCACAGATCCTCTTCGATAGAGTCATAGAGATAAAGGTCTGCACTACGTTATTTTCCCCCACATCTGTTGCCTTGGCGACGAACCCAAAGTGAACACCTGTGATGTTCTCTCCCCTCAGGTGTTCCACAGACGAACTCTGGCCTTCCTCATGACCCACATCGGAACCTTTAAGATCGACATCTCCACTGTGTACAACCAGCCAGGTACCGGTGCGGCTCAAATACACCGACTAAGATGCTTTCTCTTTCTCTGACCTTTGACCTTTGACCTTTGACCTGTCTGTGTCTCTAGACCATCGATTCTACCAGAAGTGGGCTCCTCTCGTAGACCCGGCAGAAACCAGGTCTGGGATCAAAGGTTACGTCAAGGCTACCCTCAATGTTCTGATGAAGGGGGATGCTCTGGGCATGCCCAGTCTGCCTCCTGCCTCCTCGTCTGGTGCCAGTGAGGACATAGAAAAGTCCGTTTGAAACACTTGAATCTTTATCTCATGAATCATGATTATTGGAGCGATCATATGAAATACGTTTAAGGTTCAAGGTTCAAGGTTCAAGGTTCAAGGTTCAAGGTTCAAGGTTCAAGGTTCAAGGTTCGGATGTTTCCACCTGCAGGAATCTGCTGCTTCCTCGTGGCATTCCTTCTGAGCGTCCCTGGGCTCGATTCAGGATACGGATTTACAGAGCCGAGGGTCTACCTACCATGGATGCCGGGCTCATGGCCAAAGTGTCAAAGGTCACTGACAGAACAGTCTTCATTGATCCCTACGTCCGAGTGACCTTTGCAGGACAACAGGTATCTGCTCCAACCTGCTTTGTTGCCGTCTTTGGTTTTCATCCCTCAGAGTGACCCGAGGATCTAACATCATTTATGTGTTTGTGCTCTTGTGTGTGTGACTTTGTGTTCGTGTGCAGGGTGAGACACTGGTCGCTAGCGCCACCAGCTGTCCAGTCTGGAATGAGGAGATCTCCTTCATTGAGCAGTTTCCTCCCATGGCTCAGCGAATCAGAATCCAGATCCTCGATGATGCAAAGATGGGAGACATCGCCCTGGCAACGCACTACCTGGACCTGCAGCAGATCTCGGACCCCACGAGGAACGGTGAGACCCTCTTTTGATTCATTAAAATCTTTTATTCTTATCTAGTTCTGTTTACCAGTCTGAGAATGAAAAAGGAAACTGTCTTCATGTAAGACAGGCGTGTATTTTCCTGCTGACCGACTTATTTTGAAAAATGAAAACTTCCTTTCATCTGTTTGAGAATTAAGGTAAAGGGAAGCAACTGTCTGTTTGCAGGGTTCAACCCGACCTTTGGTCCATGTTGGGTCAACCTGTACGGGTCCCCTCAGAACTCCACCCTCGGAGATGTCCACCAGGTAAATACTCTCATTTTCTGGTGGAGTCGCCAACATTTATCTCATTAAGCTGAAAAAAGAGATCAAATCATGAATTAGATGAAGAGTATGTTATTTGAATTTAGACATTTTGACCTCCAAATGACCTTTTGGTGGTAAAATTAATCTACTCTTATTTTTTTGCATGATCCAGTCACAGTACAGGGAGGCCTGCCCTTTAGTACCACCTTCAAACCCCGTCTGTGTCAGCAGAATTAAACATGGCGGAGTATAATAACAGCTCTGACCTGACTGTCTTTTCTTCAGGCTTTGAATCAGGGTCTCGGTGAAGGAATCTTCTACCGCGGTCGAATCCTCCTCGCTCTCTGCGTGGAGGTTTACGTCTCCCCGTCCGCCGTCGTCACAGATGCTGCGTCGGCTGCTCTGGGAAAGGTACCGCCTCCTTTCAGTTTCCTCAGAGAGCAGAATAAACTGTTGAAGCATCACAGAGAAGCTCCACAGAGCCTTTACACAACAAGCTGGTTCATCTTTCTGAGTGTTTCTAAAGGAGTCAACATGATTTTACTTCAGTCACAAAAAAACATTGAATGGAATTTTATCTTTATTTGCTGCTCAGCCTCTTTGACTTCTCCTCCTTTAGTCTCATTTGACCTCACTGACTGTTTGTGTCTCTGAAGATGAAGGGAGCTCTGGGGAAATTTGGACTGAGGAAGAAGAGGGGCAGCAAGAAGGAGAGGAAAGACGGTGAGTCCTCCAAAGATGTAATGTGATGTCTTTGGATTTTGGACCCGCACCCAGGTGGACACTCCAGGAACTGATAGGTTTCATTTTCTCAAACTCAGGAGGCTGCCATTTAAACTGGATCCTTGATTCACACGCTGCAGTTTTGTTTTTTTATAATAATTGAGGAAAGTTGGCGAGGCAGCCAGGAGAGCAAATGTCTAACAATTTCAGAGCTATCTTTTTTGAACCCAGGTTTGAACAGAAAAAGGTTATTTCCCATTGTTTCAGCTCAAATGTATTCTGAGGAGTAAAACTTCTCTGAGGCCTCTTGGTTTGAGATATTCACCTGTTTTCTTGCAGGATCTGATGCTGGCGGTGGAATGGCTGAGGATTCAGGCGAGGCAGGAGTCGAGGTACCAGAGGCGGTTACAGTTGAGATTGAGGAGATCCATCCACTACCTGAGGTTTGTACCGGGTCATAAACAGTTGTAGACTAGGTCTGTTTTTGGATTCAGATGATGTTAAAGTCCAACATGGATAGACGGACATGTGGGCATCTGCAAATAATGTAAAAATGACAGCAGAGTAAAGCTCTGAAAAACTCTGGACAAATAATTCTCTTATGCAGACGCTGGTGTTGGACTCTTAAAATGAGCCGAATCACTTGGTTAAATCGGTCCAATCAGCAGCAGCGATCGACCTTCATGTCAGCTCTCTGTCGTGCTTCTGAACTAAAGGACCAAGCCGACCACAATATGACTGTTTGTGTTTTTGTGTTCAGGGTTTTCTGGGAGAGAGGGAGGAGTTTCTGCTGTTTGCGTCTCTCTTTGAAATCACCATGATGGACCCGTCCATCGGAAACAGACCCGTGACCTTTGAACTCTCCATAGGTAAGCAGTCGACTCTATGTCCCTAGTATGAGGATTGTTGGTTTACAGATGCATCTAAAAATGATTTGGTCTTTGAGACGTTCGAGCAAACGTCTCTTTACAAAAAAACCTCCTTATGAGCTGTTTTCTGTTTTGCAGGGAATTATGGGAAAGTGGTGAGGGTTGCGAAACCCAAGAAGAGCCAGAGTAAGGAGGAGCTAAGGCAAAGTAAAGAGGAGCTGAGGATGAGTAAGCAGGAGCTGAGGCAGAGTAAGGAGGAGCTGAGGGGGAGCAGGGAAACTCTGAACGAGGAGGCCAAGGGTCTGCTGGAGTCCGAGGAGGAGCTCGACAAAGAGGAGCTGCAGAATCCAG
This sequence comes from Xyrichtys novacula, assembly GCA_962446985.1. NCBI lineage: Eukaryota > Metazoa > Chordata > Actinopteri > Labriformes > Labridae > Xyrichtys > Xyrichtys novacula. The sequence goes on from OY660865.1 coordinate 39,637,998, forward strand.
AACCTGAAAACAGATCCTTGTCTGCTGCTTTCAGAACCGAGCCCACCGAGTATGACAGGTGATGAACCGTTTCACCCACAATGAAGACTTCTACACCATCCAGACGACAGTCAGCCGAAAATCATCCTCGTGTCACTTTCTCCAAGTACATCTCCAGGTCACCATGGTGATGATGAGATGTTGATTCCTGGAGGACCTTCCCTGAACAAACACAGTTTCAGTGTCTTTGTCTTACTGTGTCTGTCTCTCAGGTCTTTCCAGTGTATCCCTCTCCAGCCGCCCTCTGCTAAACCCAAACCCTGTCTGTTTGTCTGGAGTCAGTTTGAAGATCACAGCTTCCGTCTCTATCAGGCGAACTTACTCAGCAAAATGGCCGACCGATTGGTGAGGATCATGTGATTTTATCCCACTGAGCATGTTTTGGTTTCAAAGAGGTCTAATAGACGTCTACATGTAGCCTAGACGACTGGTCTAAGATTAGGCTACCACAGGTCTAAATATGATAGTTTTTTTAAGACGTCTAAATTTAGACCAAGTTTAGACCAAGTCTTAATCTGGGTTATATCTATACTACACTGTATATTGCTCAATGGCTGTCATAATTATTTTAGATAAGTGCTTAGAGATCAGTTTTTCAACTCACACTTTTTGAAATGAATAGTAATCAAATAATGGGTTAAAGTGCAACATCTAAATTCTGTCTAAAAATATACGGAATCTCCATTTTGTCCAATAGCCGTCTATTGCTCAGTGAGATGTTCCATTTATTGAGAACTACATCTATAAAGAAAGTAACATGCCAGGGTTTGTATTCACGTGATCATGATGTGATTTGAGATCCCTTCGTTCGCTCTGATTGGAGTAACTTAAGATGGAAGTGGCTGCAGAGAAACAGGGTCTCAGGGTGGACTCGTGGCTTCACCTGCATGCAGAACTCTGTTGATGCAGCTGGAATACTCCCACATTAGTCGTGGTCACATCTGTCTTCTGTTTGTCTTGTAGGAAATCGGTCTTGATGAGGTCGAACGCCTCCTAAGGAGACCGAGGAGTAATGTCAAGGAGCGGCTGTTGGAGGTGTTGCTGGAGTTGGTGGCCTCCTGCAAGTCAGTCCCTTCTTTAGATTTAAGAAGAACAGATGTAATCCAGCGTCAGTTATTTGTTCTTCACCCAGTTTCCTCTTTTCTCTCGTCTTTTTTTCTGTCTCTCTGCAGACAGTTCAGCGGTTTCACCGACAGGAGGTCTCAGTCTCGTCCCAACAACCTGGACAGATGCAGACGAGATTTCATCAAGAAGAATTTAGTGAGTGTGTTCTCCCTTTTCCTTTTACTTACAGGTCTGTGTGTTAACCTGTTACTCTCTTATCTGTAAACAACCTTTCTGACCGATCGTCTCCAGGTGCTGCTGGCCAGGCAGGCGGTGAGAGCCAGGCGGAGGATCACCAGGCGCAACGCCAAACAGAGGCTGACAGACAGCAAGAGGATCCTTAAGAAACTCCGCTTGTTAGCCAAAGAGGTCAGAGGTCATTTTGTTCAACTAAGGGTCACCACAAAAAAAATGTTTTCTCAGATCTGACATCAACTAACGCCTGTCACGGTCTCTCTTCAGCCCCAGACCACCATCCCAGACGTGTTTCTTTGGTTGCTTACTGGAAGAAAGCGATTGGCTTACGTCAGGATCCCCTCCCACTCCATCTATTTCTCTTTGGTTGAAGAGCAAAGAGGGCGGGACTGCGGCCGACTCACCACGCTCTACTTGAAGGTAACTACTGATAATAGTTTCTGCTCTGATCTACAGCTGAATTTATCAGCTGAGCACACCATTCATTTAAATCTGTCTCCCTCTCCCTCTCTCTCTCTCTCTCTCTCTCTCTCCCTCTCTCTCTCTCTCTTCTCTCTCTCTCTCTCTCTCTCTCTCTCTCTCTCTCTCTCTCTCTCTCTCTCTCTCTCTCTCTCTCTCTCTCTCTCTCTCTCTCTCTCTCTCTCTCTCTCTCTCTCTCTCTCTCTCTCTCTCTCTCTCTCTCTCTCTCTCTCTCTCTCTCTCTCTCTCTCTCTCTCTCTCTCTCTCTCTCTCTCTCTCTCTCTCTCTCTCTCTCTCTCTCTCTCTCTCTCTCTCTCTCTCTCTCTCTCTCTCTCTCTCTCTCTCTCTCTCTCTCTCTCTCTCTCTCTCTCTCTCTCTCTCTCTCTCTCTCTCTCTCTCTCTCTCTCTCTCTCTCTCTCTCTCTCTCTCTCTCTCTCTCTCTCTCTCTCTCTCTCTCTCTCTCTCTCTCTCTCTCTCTCTCTCTCTCTCCCTCTCTCTCTCTCTCTCTCTCTCTCTCTCTCTCTCTCTCTCTCTCTCTCTCTCTCTCTCTCTCTCTCTCTCTCTCTCTCTCTCTCTCTCTCTCTCTCTCTCTCTGTGCTTGTCTCTGAAGTCCCCGGGAAGTTCAGCTAGTGAGATCTTTGCTAAGCTGGAGGTCTACCTGTGGCTCGGTCTTGCAAAGTACAGCAAAGAGGTCACCAACTGCGTACCGGAGGAGTTTCAGCCAGTTTATGAAGAAGAGGAGGAGGAGCAGAGGAGGATGGTCCATGCAGGGAACAGGAAGCTACCTGTCAGTCTGTCCTGCCAAGGTAAATCCCCTCTATTCAACAAGTGTTTGCCGGTCAAGCTGGGGTCCGTTCTGTGGAAATCTTGTGTCATGAAGAAGGAGGAGGAGTTGGATGAATCCTCCAATAAAAACTTTTCATGGACTTCACTCTCTCTTTCTTTGCAGACAGCAGGTACTTCCAGTTACGATGCCACCTGTATCAGGGGCGTGGCCTCATAGCTGCAGATGATAATGGCCTATCAGATCCCTTTGCCAGGGTCGTCTTCTCCACACAATGTCAGGTCACCAGGGTCAGTGCATCAAGAAAAGAAAAGACATTGAACTTAGTAGCTCATTGTGTGGACAGACTTTGGTGTAATGCCCCTTTAACGTCTTTTTTTCACACATATGTTCTTCTCATGTCTGTGTGGGGTCCAGGTCATGTCCAGCACCCTCTCTCCAGCCTGGTGTGAGTGTTTGTTATTTGACAGAGTTCTGCTGGAGGGATCGAAGGAGGAGCTTATACGAGACCCTCCTCTCATCATCATCAACATCTACGACCAGGACGCCATGGTAACGCTCTCATTTATATCCCTCTCATCCCTCACAACTGCGCACACTGGAGAAACCATCAGCTGTATGCATGAATGTACTTTTGTGTATGATTGCACACAGGGGGGTCCGAAGCCTCTGGGTCGAACCTTCGCAGAGCCAGAGTTTAAAACTGTGGAGCAGTTCTACCAGAAACCTCACCTACGTTTTTATGACATTAGCATGGGGAGGGTCCCTGCTGGAGAGCTGCTGGCTGCTTTTGAGCTCATTGAGCTGGACTACACCAAGTTTGGAGAGGTGACACCTTCTGGTTCATGAATCATCTAGAACTTTGTCATTTACACTATTTTACGACTAAAAACGCCACAAAAGTGTTTTAATTTGGAATCTGACTCTTGACCCCGCCCCCCTGCAGCCCAGCCTCCCAAGCAGCGTGGAACCCAAGGAGCTGACCTACCTGGAAGAACAGAGATGTTACATCATTCCAGAAGGAGTCCGACCTGTTCTGAAGACCTTCAGGATTGAGGTCTGATACTCCGCCTGTTGACATGTTGTTTTCAGGACACTGAGTGGACACATGAAGGATGGACTAACCAAAGCCTGTATGTGCACCGGTGTGTTCAGGTGCTGTTCTGGGGTCTGCGGGAGCTAAAACGGGTGCAGCTGTTTGAGGTGGAGCGCCCCATGGTGAAGGTGGAGTGTGCAGGAAGTCAGCTGGAGTCTGAGGAGATGGAGAGCTACAAGACTCACCCAAACTTCAAAGAGCTGGTCCTCTACATGGACGTGGTCAGTCCGTGTCGTTGGCTTCAGAAAAACTTTAACACAGTTAGAAATAAAAAAATGTGGTTTCCAGAGATCTGACCTGTTTAACCATCTACTCTGTTTGGTCCAATCAGGAGCTGCCTGAGCAGGCCTACCTCCACCCTCCTCTGACCGTGTTTGTTGTTGAACATAGAGCGTTCGGTCGGGTAGCTTTGGTTGGGACCCACGTGGTCCAGAGCCTCATGGCTTTTGGCCCAGATGAGTCTGGGGAGGAGCCAGAGGAGGAAGAGGAGGAGCCGAAACCAAAACCAAAAGGTAATTGAAAACCTGATCAGCAACAAGATTGAAGACTTCTATACTGGAGTTTTTAATACCTTCAACTGGTGCAGGGGGGTTGAGTCTCTGTTAAAGACCCACTGAGCGATAAACGGCTATTAGACATCTAGTTTTTTTAGACCTCATTTCAACCGTCTAGATTCTGTATATTTTAGACAGAATTTAGACGTCGCACTTAAACACATTATTCGATAACTATTTATTTCAAAAAGCAACTGTGAGTTGCATAACTGATCTCCAAGAACTAAACCAAAATAATTATGATAGCCATTGAGGAATGTACAGTGTAGTATAGACAAAGCCCAGATTTAGATTTAGTCTAAATTTAGACGCCAAAAAACACTTTCATTTTAGACCTGTGGTAGCCTGATTTTAAACCAGTCGTCTAGGCTACATTTAGACGTCTATTAGACCTCTTTTAGACCAAAAAATGCTCAATGGGGAGAAAGTCCTGGTTTTTCATTTTTGTGCATGTCAGCGAATGAAACAGTCTCTTTGTGTCTCAGCAGTCACCCAAACTCCAGTGAATGTTAACCCTCTGACGACAGTGAAGAATATCGGACTCAGCGGCCTGTCCATCACTCAGTCAAAGATCCCCATTAACCCCATGAAGCTGGTTAATGTATGTTACATTAATATCAATCTCTTTTTTTATTTACATTTTTTTTTAATTATTGAAACAAGCAAACTGTTTCAAAATGAAATGATCAAAAGGTGCACTGATGTTGCTCCTCAGGCTCCTCTGAAGAAGCTAATGGACACAGGGGAGGAGTTAGAGGAGGAGCCACCCGAGCAGGAGGAGCTGGATTGGTGGTCTAAGTACTACGCTTCAGTGCAGGAGATGGAGAGAAAAGTGAGAAACTTGAAAGAAGAAACAAATATTGAAAACTTTCAAACAAATCAAAGATAAGCTAAATGGACTGTCAGTTAAATCTGCCACTGATCATTTTAAACTAGTAATCTTAATATCTTCAAAATTAACATTAATTCATTAATCGTTGTTTTTCATACAGAGTGTGCAAACAAGTTATTCACACTGTTAACATGTTCTTGTTGTTTTTGCTGTAAAGAGGAGCTTTTTAGACTGGGTTTGGATGTGTCTCCTGGTTCCTCTGGAGTCAGCCTCAAGTGGACGGGTGCAGGAACTGCAGTTTTCAGCACCTTTGTATTCGCTTCATTTTTCAAGACCTCAGTTTGCTTTGAGCTGAGCTGCTTACTGACAGTTAGAACGCTCTAATGAGAATCAGTATCATCTAGATGACTGCAGTGAAGATGCTTGCTCACAGTGGGGGGTGTTAGGACTCAGTTTGAGCCCTGAAATGAGAAAAAGTCCATTTTTACTCAACTTGATGTGTTCACCGTCTGTAGGCTGCTGAGGAGGAGGAGAGAGCAGAAGCTGAAGCAGAAACAGGTATAATTTTAACTTTTTTAACACAACTATGCTTTTTTGAAATTTCTCTTTTTAAGTAGAAGTTTTAGAGTAGAGCAGTTAACTTGTGAAGATTTTAAAAGAAGTTCTTGGACTCTTAATCTCATACTTTAATGTTACTTTCCTTTAGTTTTGTTTTTGTCCTTTTTTATAAAAATGTGTAACTTCACAATATACAGAGTTTATCACTTCACTTAAGATGACCATGTCTGTCCTTCAATTTTGGTTAATTAAAACAAAAAAAGCAGAGGGTCAAAGTCAGAAGAATGAGATGCATATAAATAATAAAATAGTTCTAAGACTTTTAGTCTTTTTTGATGATGACATTTCGTGCTCAGACCAAGCTCCGCTCACGATGGCAAATATTGAAGAGGAGGAGGAGGAAATCGTGGTGGTGGAGGTCGAACCACCCAAACGAAAGAAGATCGCTACGCTGAAGGTGGGAGTCTGGGTTTTTGGACCTTCTGGGTTAGGGTCCATGCTATACCTCCCCCTATTTTACCAAATCTACATCCGTTTGTATTTCCATGTGTGCCCAGCTGTATGGAGGTGATCTGGAGTCAGAGTTCAGTCAGTTTCAGGACTGGCTGAAGATTTTTCCGCTGTATAAAGGCAGAGCGACCACTGAGGATGATGAGGACGATGAAGAAGAGAGGCTGATGGGAAAGTACAAGGTACAGCAGACATGAGGATTTCTGTCGATTAGTTTTTTTCTTTTTCAAAGATATTCTCTGAAATAATGTCTCTGCTGTCAGGGTTCCTTCCTAGTGTATCCACTTGATTCAGGAGATGAAGAGGACACCGCCTGTCGAATCACCAATGGAATCCCCAAAAATACCCCGATCAAAGTTTTGGTCCGAGTCTATATTGTGAAGGTATCTTTACCACCCTTCCTGTCTTTGTACCTGAACAGTTCAACATTTAAATAATTTACTTTAAACAGCCTCAATAGTGGTGTCAGATTCAAGCCAAGGTGTCTCAAGAAACAGCCAAACTGAAATCTCTCCTCATTAAAGTACTTTTCTGCTGCAGCACAGCGAGTCCACCGGGTTTAAACAAAAGTAAAAACAGTCGTCTCTGTTTCTGTCCTGCAGGCCACCAGTCTGACCCCAACAGACCCCAACGGTAAGGCTGATCCATACCTGATAGTCACAGTTGGAGAGCAGAGTCAGAATACACAAGACCGATACATCCCCAAACAGCTCAACCCCACGTTTGGAGAGTCAGTACCCGCCTGTTTACCTGAATAACACCCACTAACAACCTAACGGCCTCTCTGATCGACTGAACGCCTAAAAATGTCTTTCAGAGTCTTTGAATTCACCGTCTCTTTCCCACTGGAGACGGATTTGCTCATTGAAGTGATGGATCATGACATGCTGGGGTCCGATGATATCATTGGAGAGACACGGATCGACCTGGAGAACAGGTTCTACAGCCGCCACAGAGCCAGCTGTGGTCTGGCTCTCTACTATGATGTGTAAGTACCACAATTTTTGGTGACAAAATAAGTACCAAAACAAAGACACTTTAGCACCACTGCTTGAACTCAGACAAACCAAACAAGGCTGTTCTTAGATTCAGAGCGTCAATATTCCAGGAGCAGAACCACAGCATTGAGCTGCAGTGTGTAAGAACCGGTACAACAGAATGAAAGAACTAAAACTGTAGCATTCAGGAACTAATACCTCAGCATTTCAGAACAAGAGCTGCAGCGTTACAAAAACCAGAACTCGTATATTCCAGAACCATTTTAGAATAAGACCCTCTTCGTTCTGGATCTGAGTTTGTGCTCCAGTATTTTAGATCCTAAATCTGGAGCACTGTAGAACAATAACAGTGGCATTCTAGAGCAGGAGTTAAAGCGTTCGAGGACCATAACTGAAGCACTCAAGAATGATAACAACAGCCTTCTAGAAAGACAGCTACAGCCTTCTAGATGTAGCCACGCAATATGATTGAACCAGAACAACAGAGTTCCATTAATAGAACCAGGGATTCCAGAACTACAACAGCAGGATTCTACAACAAGGAATCTTGGAGTTAGAACTACAGCATGTCAGCAACAGAAACTGATTCCACTCAGAGATTTAAAAACTATTTTTAGATTCTTTTTATCAATTTCATTAAGTCTGGACAAAAGTGAGTGTTTGAGACTTGGGACCAAAGTTTTCATTAACGTGGATGATATTCAAAATTATCCAAATGCTGTGTTTGCAGATAAAAGTCCCAAAACTTAAAGTCTAGTAGGTTTTCTACTTCTGTTCATTTTATCTTATAATTTGCTCAAGAATTCAAAAATAATAATGAAGCACCTTTGGCACATATTGTGGTTAATCAAGCTTTAGTAAGAGGACTCCTGTCAGTTTGTGTTTTGTAACCGTATAGAACATGCTCCTCTGGGTGTTTATCTGTTCTGTCAACTTCTATGTCCCGTGTCCCTCTACAGTGACGGATACAACAAGTGGCGGGATTCAAAGAAGCCGTCGGCCATCTTGGCTGAACTTTGCAGAAAGAATGGCATCATGTCCCCAGAGTTCAGAACATCTGAGGTCAAAGTGCTCAACAAAATCTTCAAGATCCCACCTGACGCTGTACCTGAAGGTAGGAGAGACTGATAAGTAGACATGCCCAGACATCACTGATGGAGGTCATGTGTTCAAAGGTGTTTTATTATCAAAGAGATATTAAAAAGACTGTGTCAGTGCTGTTTTTCTTTTTGTTGTTTCAGTCCTGCTGAAGAAGAACCAGCGGACGCCTGAAGACGAGGCCGAGATCGAGGAACATGCTGCCCTGAGTGTGCTACACCGCTGGGGGGAGATGAAAGAGTTCATCCCTGGAGCCGTCTCTCTTGTCTCAGAGCATGTAGAGGTCCGATCCCTGCTGAACCAGGACAACCCTGGACTGCCACAGGTAACGATGACACAATAACAACACTACAAACAGGTACAGCAGCAGCAGCAGCCGTATCAACACACGAGAGCCGATCATCAGAAATGCATCTGCTAACGTGCGCTCATACGTGTGTAACAGGGGTACCTTCATATGTGGGTGGACCTGTTTCCAACTGATATTCCAGCTCCACCTCCTGTTGACATAAAGCCGCGCAAGCCTGAACAGTAGGTCAACATTTGAACAAGTAGAGAGTCAACAGTAAAGTATAAAAGACTGATTTCTGCTGCTGTTCTCATGCTGACAGGTACGAGCTGCGCGTGATCATCTGGAACACAGATGACGTGTTTCTGGATGACGTCAACCCGTTCACCGGTGACCCCTCCTCAGACATCTACGTTAAGGGGTTAGATTCACACACAGACAAACACACACTCACTCACACAGACAAACACACACTCACACCAAGTTCTGAAAAATCCAGGGTTACCTCCAAGTGCGAGTGCATCCCTATTTGTGTTCTTGTTACCTCCACCAAGGAGGTTATGTTTTCAGTAGCGTTGGTTTGTTTGTCTGTTAGCAACTTTACTGAGAAACTAACAGACAGATTGACCTGAAATTTTCACCAGAGGTGTGTCTCAGCCCCAGGAGGATCCCATTCAAATTTTGTGTTCTGGATACTGTGATCCAGAACACACAAAAATAAGGGTGTCGTTGGAATTTTCAATGCTAAAAGATAACTAATGGGCGGCACAGTGGTGTAGTAGTTAGCACTGTTGCCTCACAACCAGAAGGTCCTGGGTTTGAATCCCGGTCTGGGTGTTTCTTGTTTAAGGGGGGACATGAGCTGCTTTTCTCGTGAACCTATCAAATCGGGGTTTCGTTCTCCAATAGAGGACTCCCATTCCAACATTCATGCCAAAGCTCATGCTCAAATCATGCAGATATGAATGAATGGTCGGGCAGTTATGAGCTCATTTTGATGGAAAAGAGGAAGAAACCCACTGACTGAAATTTCAATGAGACGCTTTTGTGTGTGCAGATGGGTAAGGGGACTGGAAGGAGACAAACAGGAGACAGACGTCCACTTTAACTCTCTCACTGGAGAAGGAAACTTCAACTGGAGATTCATCTTCCGCTTTGACTACCTACCAACTGAGGTGCGCACACACATGTACTGAACGTAAACACACCTTTGGACTTGATGGTGGTGGGGTTTTTTGCAGGTTACTCAGCAGAGTTGAATTTATAATCTAAGAAAGTAAACTACTGGATTAAAAAATATTTGATTGATTCAGAGTGAACCACATTTATCTGACAAGTCCACATAAACATTTGACTTCACAATATTACAGACTGGAATCACACATTTTTACGTGTGTTTTTCTCCTCAGAAAGAGGTCGTGTATAAGAAGAAGGAGTCCTTCTTCTCTCTGGAGGAGTCAGAGTTTCGACAGCCAGCTATTCTGTCACTTCAGGTCTGGGACTACGATCGAATCTCAGCCAACGACTTCCTGGGTGAGACACAAACCCAATCATATGTTTGATGATTATTTCACCCCGATATTGATCAAATATGTTGACGTTTTCCCTCTTTCAGGAGCCATAGAGTTGCGTCTCAATGACATGGTGCGACCGGCAAAGACACCGGGTAAGTGTAGGATTGACATGGCGAAGGATCGTGCCAGCCCTCGATTCTCCATCTTTCGTGCAAAGAAGATGAAAGGCTGGTGGCCGTTAACCCGCCTGAAGACAGCTGAGGACTTTGAGAAGGAAGAGAAGGAGAAGCAGGAGGCCAAGAAGAAAGGAGGGAAGAAGAAGAAGAAGAAGAAGAAGGATAAGAGGGGCAACATGAAGAAGGAGGAGCTGGAGTTCATCGACAGCAGCGGAAACACCTACCTGCTCATGGTATAGATTTTTAGATTTTTATAGATTTTATTTCGGTCATAATACAAAACAAACAGAAAAGAACAAGGCAGGTAAGACACATATATACTGTACATATGTACATATATATATATATACGGTTTACATCGCTGTTTGACTGAAAAGGTTTAGGGCTGAAGGCGGAGCTTATTTTGCCCACCTTTACCACACCGCTGTATGACTATAGAAAGAACATGATACAAAAGTCAAACCAACACAACAATACAGATAGAGCATAACAAAGGGAGTCACTTTTTTCTCTCTCTTTTACCTTCTTCTTTTCCCTTTCCTTTCCCCCTTTAGTTTCTTTCAGTCTCTCACTTACTATTCCTTTTTTATCTTTTTTCCCCCTTCCCTTTTATTTTTCCCCTTTTTTATTTTTCCTTTTTTCTACCTTTCCCTTTCCTCCCTGTTTCCTTCCAGTTTTCCTCCTTTTTCTTTATTCTTCTCCTCCTTTTTGAGGGCGCTAAGAATAGTACTAAGAATAAATAATAAACATAAATAGATTACAAAAACAAAACAATCAAAAATAATAAATAAATTGATTAATTAATTAAATAATTATAAGAAATAAAATAAATAAATAAATAAAATTAAATAAATAAAAAATAAAAAGACTACATTTCAGTGTTACTGAGTTCTTCTCACTCAGTCTTCATGATTAATAAACTATTAATGTGTTTGTGTGCTTATTTCACTCTCTGTACATTATCATATAACGGTTGTTTAAACAGGCCTTTATAGTAACACAGGCATGTTCTGTTCATGCTGGTCATTATATTACAAGGATATTTTATTTGTTGGTAAATATACGGCACTGATGTTAACGACTCTAATCTTAATCCTTGTCTTGTTTCTGATTCTGTGTTTGTTTAAAGGGGAAAGTGGAGGCGGAGCTTCAGCTGGTGACGTTGGAGCAAGCTGAGGCCAACCCTGTGGGACGAGCCCGAAAGGAGCCGGAACCTCTGGACAAACCCAAGTATGCTGCTTTTACAAAAAAAAAACCTAAAACACTTCAGTGTAACAAAAGCGCCCAGGTGTCCTTCTGAGTTCAACACTCACAGGTTTTTTGTGAACAAACCTTTAGCTGTTGTTAATAAACGGTCTCTTGTCCCCTTTTCCTCTAGTCGTCCCACCACCAGCTTCAACTGGTTTATCAACCCACTGAAGACCTTCATCTTCCTCATCTGGAAAAAATTCAAGAAGTACATCATCGCTTTTGTCATCCTCGCCATCCTCACTATCTTCCTTGCCCTCATCGTCTACACGCTACCAGATAAGATCTCATCCCTCATGGTCAACGGATGAAGTTACCCGAGTCTTCTTTTCTCCAGCTGGACTGCCTCGTGTTTTAGTTTTGACCTTAAGACCAACTTAAGTCAACTGAAGTCAGCCTGATAAACTGTATCTAATCACTTTAAGGAATAATCTCAAATATGTAAATAACCAAAGGAAATGATTGAATATACAGTATAATATATATTTCTTAGATTAAGGTCAAATGTGTATATTTTGTAATTAAACTTTTGATCTGTAGAAAAAATAGGACCAGATAAATAAATAAATCTTACAATATGTTTAGTTTTATATCATAAAATATGAATTAAATGATCATTTTTGTTTCTGTATTTTATATCATTATTATTTTGGTTAAGTACTCAGAGATCAGTTATGCAACTCACAGTTGCTTTTTGAGATAAATAGATATCAAATAATGGGTTAAAGTGCAACCGTCTAAACTCAGTCTAAAAATATACAGAATCTAGACGGTTGAAATTAGGTCTTAAAAAAAAACTAGACGTCTAATAGCCGTCTGTTTCTCAGTGGGTTGATTGTTTCCTCTGAGACTCAGATGATGTTTGCCCGTTACCCCGGAGACCAGAGAGGAAGTGATGAACAGTAAGAGTAACAGTGGTAGTTTGTTTTGGAGGGAAAAAAAAGTCCACTCCTGTCAGAGAACAGTATTTATTTATTATTTTATGAGTAAAACTGCTAATACGATATCCATGAATAATTTTGACGACCCTCGTTCCTCAGGATGAATCCTAACATCACTGTTGGTCCTTTAATGTTCCCATTAGCTCAGTTGAAGAGCCCTCTGAGTAAATTGTGTTGACAATTTCTGACCTATAGTTTAAAATGTTTCTGCTCGGGCTGCCCAAACTTTTTTTTTTGTCACAAATGAACGAGTGTCTAATGCAAGAAACAAAAAGAATCAGATAACAGACTTAGCTCCAGGCTGCAAACTCTTCTCATCTAAAAGCTTTTATATTTCATATATCATTAAGATTATGAATTTTGCATCATTGTGGTTTCATGCTCGATTGGCTGAAAGTGAAGCTAAGTCAGCATTTCTGCTACAGCAACATCACTGAGACTACACCCAGTGGGTTTAACTCTGACATATCTCTGATGATATTGCATGACTTTGGGTGAGCACAGACATGAACACACTAACAGCCACGTATTGATTTGTTCATTTTAGTTTAGTTTTAGTTTTTAGAGCTGTTTTTGTACTGGCACCACACCAGGGCAGCTGCGTACCCCTTTAACACTTTATTTTTTATATTTACATTTGTGTTGAATGGACACTTTATCATGGCTGCCACTTGTTTTACAGAAAGCAAATAGTTGATTATTCTCCAGTACAGAGTCTTTACTTTTATTCAAACAGCCGCTTTATTTCATTTAAGTTTGTTTGTTCAAGGTTTTCAAAAATGTGATAAAGGTTTGGAAAAATAATAGATAGGCAGAGATATCAACTTTTTTGTAAACCTCAACACTTCAGAAAACCTCAGGATCGGGGGGCCCTTCTCAAAATGGCCCTCAGGATTTCAGCGGTGCGGCTCAGACTGGGTTCAGGTCTTAAGGGGTTAATAGGGGAGCAGATTTCTTATGACGAGATTATTGATGATTTTGCATCAAGGAAGAAGAGAAAGGTCAAGTTTGTGTTTTAGTTTTCTGTTCATTGAAAAATCACATTTTCTTTAGTGTGTTTTCAAATTTGTGTGATTTGCTATGTCAGATTATTGGTCTATATTTTATTTAATATTTTGTATTGTTTGGGGGGGCTTGGAAGGGGTCTCGCCCGGGGGAGTAATTTAGTCTCGAACCGCCACTGCTGATATCCCATTACGAGGACCTTTTCTGTGACGGGGTGCTGCTGCTTGAGACGTGTAGGTGCAGGGACCGGGGGCTGAGGGAGGCTGGGGCTGGACGGACGGGGAGGAGACTACGGATGTGGGGTGGTACAATGTGGCGCTGTGGGCTCCTGCTGCACTCAGAGGACGCATGAGAGCTGAGGATAGTCGGAGCTGACTGAGTCAAAGACAGGTAAGAGAGCAGCCTCATCACTGCACTTTTTAACACACTGTATTAACCGGGTTTGTTTGTTTGCGTTAATGCACGTTAAAGTTAAGACGTTTTTACCTTAATGCTGACAACTGTGGGAGGAAAACTCTGCAGATGAGCTGCATTCAGCAGTGTCCTGAGGAAAACATCTAAAGAGTTTATCAGCTTTCTGAATGTAGAGCAAAAAAAGGTCTGCATAAGTTACTTCCATGTTAATGGCTGTTGAGAGCTGACATGTGGTCTAATGTTTCACTGGAGAAAAGAAGGAGGAGCAACCTTAGAGCTCAGCCTGCAGTAATGACACTACAATAGAGAGAGGGTGCCAAGAGGGAAAACCAAACACACGCACACACACATGCACACTCCTTCCTTCCAGAGACTGGGGGTCGATGAGGGCACATAAAGGGATGGTCTTGAATTGTTGTTTATTTACTTGTCAGAGCTGCATGAAAGCTGAAGGCGTAAAATAGATGACAGCAGTACATCTCTGTCCTCAGAAACTCCCACTAATGAATTTGTGTTTGTGAGTGTGTGTGTGTGTGTGTGTGTGTGTGTGTGTGTGTGTGTGTATTGGGGGGGGATTTGGGTCTCTAGCTGGAAAGGGAAGGACTCGATTGGGGAGAGGGGGGGGGGGCTAATAGCTCCCAGATGTGTGCTGTGAAAACATATGGTTTCTGATAGCCACTGTGATGTACAAGAAGAATGTGTGTTTGTGTGTTTGTGTATCTGTGCGTGTTTCACAGACTTTAAGACACACACACGCGTTTAATGATTTATTAATGTACATGCACATGTGTAAATGGAGCTCAGATCACATGATTTTGTACAGTGTATCCTCACAGACAATACATGCAATAACTCAATATACACACTCAATTCAACACACACATTTCCTTCCAGGAAAAGTCATAAAAGTCATGAGAGGAGTTTTGAGAAAAGTTAGATTTGGATCATGACCAACAGGGGACCTTAATAATGACCTAAGGTCCACAGTTCGACTGTTATGTGAGTGCACACTAACACAAAGAGCCCCACAGTGTAGGAGGTGAAAAAAGCCCAAACTAAGTGCTCCATGTTGTGTGTTTGGAGAAGCCTACAGAGTGGCTGCAGCGGAGGAGGAGCATTCATATTTTCCACAAAGTGGGAAAGTAGTTCAGTCAGTGTAACAGGAAGCGAATGTCACAGATTTTACAGTTTGAAACACTTGAATTGTGACTTCCTCAGCGAGGGGAAGCGGTGATCTGGTTTTCTTATCAGTGAATGTCTTCATACTGTCAGAGTGCAGATTTTCTGCTTGCATGTCATGTTGACTCAACCTGGAAGGCTCTTTTATCTCCACTCCTCAGAGCAAAAGAAGGAGGAGGAGGGGGATTCGAGGAAATGACCAGTGCAGGCGACAGAAGGGAAATGAAGGATGTGGAGAGAGACAGAGAGGAGCGGGGAGGGATCAAGAAAACTCAGAGAAGAGAGGGGTGGGGTTCAGGGGTCCTCTGTTTCTTTTCCTGGAATGCAGCTGCGAGAGTGTCTGCTGCGATGAGGAAAAGTAGGAAAACAGAGCTCATAGAAAGACAGACATGCCACATTCTTGCTGTCAGAGAGGTCCCCCCTGCCCCCGCCTCTTCTTCTTCTTCTTGCCCTGGCTGTTATGGGGCCAGTTAGGAGGACGGAGGGGGAGGGACAAGGGGGTAGAGATGGGAGAGCAGTGGGGGGTTGGAGGGGTGATAGAGGGCAGGGGGAGAGAGAGGAGAAGAGAGTTCTGGAGACCAAAAAGAACATCCAGCACAAAGCTCTTTATTCTCCTAATGTTGCTCTGTTTTTACTCTTATTGCTCTTCTCTGCTCTCTTAATCCTCCTGCAGGGTTCCAGTAAGTCTACCTCCCATAGTGACCATGAGAGTCCTCCTTCTAATCTGCATGCCAGGTAAATCCGCCGTCGTCCCATGTGAGAAGAAACCACGAAGAAATACAGACGTCAAATCTGAAACTTCTCTATAACAATAAAGTTACAGCAGACCGCAGCTCCAACTCAATTGATGTTGATTTGAGTTACAAGGAAAACAAAAATGATTATTAACTAATATAACACATTTCTGTACCTACACATGTTTGCAAAATACTTTGGTTTGGGGTTATTTGGCATGGGTTGTACACAGGTGGTGTTGAATCTTTTATTTACATAACTTCATTAAGTACGGGAAAAGTTCTCCGACATTAAGGATTGGTTTGTTTGCATCATTATTTTTATTTTTGATCAGGATTAATACCTCTGAGCTGCACAACACTTGTACATAACACCCTAACACCACCACAACTGGTCCAACCACATCAAGAAACACTGTGAAGGAAATGTACTTTAAAAAAAGGAGTAACATAAATTCAAGAAACCTAATAAAGAAGAAAATCATTATTTAAGTGCTTCTCTAACCTCTAACTTTTCTTTCTTTAACAGTTGTGCTGCTCGTCCAGGGCCAGTACCAGGAACAATTCCCCTTTTTGGGTGAGTTTCTTCAAAGAACAGAGGCGTTGATTTTTGCAGCGTAACATCAGTTTACTTCCACATCTGTGTCTGATTTCTCTTTGTCCTGATGTGTCATGAAGCCCCCAGGAGTTTCTTCTCCTCCTTTGTTTTGTTATTTACCACCAACTAAGTAATTGTACTCAGAGTGTAAAAAACACTTTAACCACTCTTAAGTGTTTTTTGTGAATATCTTTCATATGAGGTCATGAAACAAACCCTCCCAAACAGCTCATTTTTGCATGCAGGTGGTTCATTTAATGGGAGACTGGGCTTTTGTGTACATCTGTGTGACTGTAATTGGTTTTACTGTGTTGATCTCATGACAAACTCGTCTCTCCTGATCTTTTATTGGCTTCACAGAGGACTATGGGCCGGATTATTTCCCAGGTGAGACATTTTCTCAGTAACACTGGATGATTTTACTTATAGTCAGGTGAAAATATGACTTGACCCCCAAAAATTCTAACAAAAGGTTTCTCAGCTGTATTTTTTTATAGTATTAGATGTCCTGAATAACATACTAAAAGTTTACCAAAGTTGACGACTAGAAACGTGTTTTTCAAGATGGCGTCCATGATGGGCAGGAAGTCGAGGAAGGACAACCCCGGGTAAATAAGGTAACATTTTTAACTAACAGATATCACCATGAAAATTCCCAAGTTCATAACTTACATTAAGACAAATATTTTTTGTATTACAAGTTTTGTCAAATGTTATGTTTGAATATGTAAATGAGGTAATATCTAATTAAATATGCACTAATTTGCATATATTTCCAGAACCCAAAACTAAACAACTGATAGAGCCCCTTTTAAAAATTCTTGTTTTATTTTGTTGACATACTCGAGTCAGAAGGGGTGGAGGATCTTAGATATCTTTATCACTCTGTAAATGAGAAAATACTGTCACCGCCCCTAAAAATTAAAGTGTGGCCATGTATTTTTTTCAGGTCCTAAAATGACCGTTACTCCTTTTTATTCCTTCTAGACCAGAAATACTGGTGCCTGATACATGTCTTGACCATGTAATATTCTAACTAGCATATTTTTATGATAGATAAGTGACTACAAATACAACTCCGGCAGTGTCGGATGGCGACATTTGAATTTTTAGGGGTGGTGACAGTATTTTCTCATTTATAGAGTGATAAAAAGTGATATCCAAGATCCTCCTCCCCTTCGTCTGACTCTAGTATGTCAACAAAATAAAACAAGAATTTTTAAAGGGGCTCTGTCCGTTGTTCAGTTTTGGGTTCTGGAAATGTATGCAAATTAGTGCATATTTAATTAGATATGACCTCATTTACATATTCAAACGTAACATTTGACAAAACTCATAATACAAAAAATATTTGTCTTAATGTAAGTTATGAACTTGGGAATTTTCATGGTGATATCTGTTAGTTAAAAATTTTACCCTATTCACTCGGGGTTGTCCTGCTGCGCTTCCTACCCATCATGGACGCCATCTTGAAAAAGACACCTTTCCAGTGGTCAAACTTTGGTAAACTTTTAGTATGTTATTAAGGACATCTAGTACTATGGATAAAAACAGCTGAGGAACCTTTTGTCAGGGTTCGGTGTTGTTTTCATACATGTACCTGTCTAATCAAAATCAAATTAATTCCTTTTTTTGAGTACAGATGCCGAAACTCCAGATTCTCTCCCTGGAACCTACCAGCAGCAGGTTCGACTTGAGACAGCGGTGCGTCCAGAAAAATCAGGTATATCAGCTGATCAACACTTAAGCTGAGTCATGACATTTGAGAGTTGAGTGGTTTGTATCTTACCAAAAGTTGATTTCTTCATCTTCTGTCCTCGGTTGTTATCAGGATCTGATCCAGAGACAGAGCCCACTGAGCCTGGCCCTCTGGGTAAGAACTATCAGATACAGGACTGCTCATCACTTGTTAAGTTCAGGTCGTGGGTGATTGATTTTGCTGTGTTTGGTCTCCAGATTGCAGAGAGGAGCAGTATCCATGCACTAGACTCTACTCTGTTCACAAGCCGTGCAAGCAGTGCCTGAACAGCCTGTGCTTCTACAGGTAAACCATGAATGACCATGTGACAATCCAGGAAGTGAAGATATAAGCAAACGTAGTTCAGACCAGATTCAAGACGACATCTGATGGAGACTATCCTCCTCAGCAGCAGATTTACACAGCTGATGTGCAAATGAGTACCAGCAGCAGGGTGGTGGATGCAAGATTGAGACAAAGCAGTGGTTCTCAACTGGTGGGTCCCGACCCAAAAGAGGGTCGCGGACATGTTCTGGATGGGTCGCAAACAGCTAGTCAAAAAAGTAAATATTTAATACGCATCTGATGTTTGACAGATCTTTTAATTTGACAAATAGCTTATTTTGTTCAATTTGATATTTTCTGTATATGCAACTTCAGTCGTTGTCGTCCTGAGTTCATGTGCTCTGAGATGCACTTTACTCACTAAAACAGGTGTATTTGTGTTAAAGGTTTGAGTCTTTAAGGTTATTTTCTTCTAAAAAATAAATGTGCTTGGTTTGAATTCTATAAAAGTGGGTTGTGACTTTAGGAACATGGGAAAATGTGGGTCAGAGAGTGAAACCAGTTGAGAACCACTGAGATAAAGAACATAACCAGACTCAGTGAGCAGATAGATGTTTGATATGATGGTTTCTGTGAACTCTCAGTGACACTTCAGTCCTTCTTCTTCTTCACTTTTTACTCGTCCGTCTGTTTTTCATTCAGTTTGCGACGGGTTTACGTTATCAACAAGGAGATCTGCGTGAGGACTGTGTGTGCACATGAAGAGCTGCTCCGAGGTGGGTTCAGCACGCTCTGTTTGACTTCTTCTTGTTTGCATTTGTTTATTAGGACTTGTAACTTGAACTCTTGTGTGTCTGTGTGTGTGTGTGTGTGTGTGTGTGTGTTCGTTTAGCGGATCTCTGTCGTGACCAGTTCTCTCGCTGCGGCGTGGCAGCTCTGAGCGGCCAGTGTGCATCTCTAGGAGCAAGCTGTGGACAGAGCTGCGGCGGCTGTTGATTGAGTTCAGAGATCAGGGACACAACCTGCCCAGACACTGCCTCTTCTCTTCAACTCATCCTTGTCCTCCTCCTCCTCCTCTTCCTCCTCCTTCTTCTTCCTCACTTTGTCTCTTACTCGTCCTACATTACTCCTGTGCCAAAAGCACTTCTGCATTTGTATTTTTGTCCTTCTTATCTTTGTCTCCTCACATGTACGTCTGCCCAGTAGATCCTGCGTGTATAGCTAAATATAATCCAAAGAACATTGATGATTGTATAAATCACTGGTGCTATAAAATCTTCACACTGGTGCTAGTACAGATGCACATAAAACATCTTTTTTTGTTATTTTTTGGCATATTGCACCGTATTATTCTCATGCTTTTGTGTTTTTTGATGCATTACTGTAGTTGTGTTGAAAAGCAGTTATGATAAAGGACTTGTAAATGGTGCACTGACATCAGGCAAACTTAAACGATAACCCAGCAGCCGATAAGATCACAAGTTGTGTGAAAACCAAACAAAAACAGGTGGTGAGTGACCTCAGTTTTTGTACTACTGCTACCTGGATCTGTGCTTCACAATCAACCGGCACTCTTACAGAAATATACTCAGAGTGAAAACATGTGCTTTGAAAAGGCATCCCCACACAACCTCTGTACTACTGCTTTGTAAAACTGTCACTATAAAGACTGAGAAACAAAAAATAAACTTTTTTTTTTTTGTACTACAGCTGTTCAGTGTGTGATTCACTGCTCTAACATAACTGCGTCCGCTGTTCGGTGAAGTCAAAGACGAGAGTTATGGTGCGCACGAGTTTAATCTCCTCCGGACATGTGGCTTCCATGTGTTTTGTTCGTACAAGACATATCACTGTTATTAATCATCAGTCTGTCAGTTTATATCACAAGTAAAAATTATAGAAACCTAAAAAACTAACAGTGGCTTTCAAAAGACTCTGCATGTACCATCAGACTTCAGTGCTAACGTGTCACATAATTAGTCAAATCTGTTTCAGGGACAGGACACAGTGCAGCTCCTTCATTAGACTCAGTCTAGAGTTTTCTAGCACCAACGAACAGAGGAGACCTTCCGTCCTTCCAATGCCAAACTGCACTACAGGCAGATTTTTGTTCCTCTACTCCCTTCAGGTTTTGTCTGCAAAGGGAATCTCGCTGTGATTTAAGTTTCTCAAGGATGTCTGAGAAGATGTTGAGTAAGGATCGAGTACAGCTGGCTGCCATAATCAAAAAGCTGCTGGTGTTTTCGGCACAGCTGCTGGATCACATCAATCTGCTCCTTTTGCCATGTCAGCGATCTTCTATTCGTATAAAACATCGATTAAACACTTTTAAAAAGACTGGTCCATTTAAAATAACAGCAGAGTTAGGGTATAAACGTTGTTAGGAATGTTCTCTATAAGTAAATATTGCTTTCAAACATTCAGAAGAGGTGCTCCCCTGGGTTAGACATGCACTGAGTGCTGGTGTTTCTGGTTGTGAGCTTCTTCTCAGTCTCCTGTCGTCAACAAGGTGGATGGAAGAGAAGGATGTCTTCGTTTGATTTCTTGCTGCAGCTGCTCCTTCAGGGTGGACACCTGTACTCATGCATGGAGGAGACCAAAGCAAAGCGTCAACTAAAATCGACTCTGTAGGTGTAAAAAGAGAATTATCTGTGGGTTATAATCATACATTTTATTTGTTAGGGCGCCCTTCAAGGCACTCAAGGTCGACTTATAACTGTTTGATCCAGTTTAGATCAGGCAGTTTGACTTAGTCACATTAACTCAGATCTAAAACAAAAATTGAAGTTAATTGGTTAAATATGGCTCGCTCAATCAGTGCACTGACTTTAAAGCTCCTATCAGGAATTTTGGTCAATGTTGATGTTGGTGCCAATCAGGGTCATGTAAGTACATCTGATCTCATTGATGATCTTGTCCTAGGAAGAGTCTCTAACAGAAGTGTTTATTGGTCAATCATCATTCCGACAGAATGATGAATGAATGATACAAAAACAGAAAAGGTCAGATTTTTCTGACTTTTTTCTAAGTGTTGTAAGCGGCTGCTGGAAGAGAGTAGGTGAGTTGTGTTTAGTCTCTTTGCTAAAGAAATCAGGCCAAGTAAAAAAGATGTTTGGTGTCTAGTATTATGTCTGTGACCCTATATGTCCTGTTGATGAAGTTAGGTGCTGTTCTGAGCATTATTTGTGGAGTGATGTTTTGGTTGAGGGCGTGTCTCTCTGTGTTGCTATCGTGCGGTCGTTACTAAAGTTGGTATAACTAAAGAAGCAAGCGGTCGGCAACATTCATCTTTCGAGGAGGTGTCTAACTTGGTGTTAGGTGTGTTTGACCCTAACTTAATTTTACGCCGGAATATCCCTTTAAATCAGATCTGATTTTAATCTCTGAATTCTGTAGAGAAAAAATCTAACCTTTAATTTGTGGCCCTAATCCTCCTCAGAATCACTCACTATGATAAAAAAAAGGGATAAAGGATGCTATGAAAAGCTTCATCAGTCACCTGTGTAGAGAGACGTAAAAAAGCTGCATAGAAATAATCAGTCTTGAACTTGATGGTGTTTTTTGCTTTCCTGTGCAATCAAAAGACATCAGAGATAGTTTCAGTCCACTCTAATGGCAGCTAAAAAACTCCTCACAGTAGCCTTGAAGGATGCAAGTTTTTGTTATCTGTGATTGAGGCCGATCCATCAATCTTTGATTTTAACACTATTAACAGTAGAGAAATCTCCTCTTCAAACTATAAAGGTCGTTGATTCTGCTGTTCCAAATATTTCAATATTTTTCAGTTACAGCTCAGACCAGCACATTTGTTGCACATTTCTGAACGTTTTCAGCTCCATTATATGTGTTTGTACCTGCTCCTCCAGGCCTTTGACTCTGTGTCGGTGAGCACGCTCTCTGGAGCCCAGTGTCCGCTCTATGTCCCTGTAGCTGTTCTTCAGTCTCTCCGACTCCCGCTGGGCCTCGTCACGCTGCTTCACCAGACTCTCACAGAGACTGTGAGACTGCTCCATCTCAGCCAGCTGAGTCTGCTCAGCAAACATACACACCAGTGAATGAGACCATCCTGTTTAGAGAGTCCGTCCAAAAGTCAAAAAGCTGAAGAGACTCACAGCTGATGAATGAACAGACATGTTGGTGTTGGTTTGAAGCTTATCAGTAAAGACTTTAGAGGGACAGCAGGTTGACTTCAATAACAGAAAAATATCATCTGAGAACTTTAAAGAAATGCAGCGCTCGTACTAAAAACATGTACATCTGAGTGAACAATGATAAATAATTGAGCTGCTGTGTGGGAACGTTTCCAGATCTGAAACACCAACGAAAATCGAAGCTTCAACAAACACAAAAAACTGACATGATGCCAAGTCCCACTTTTACACATTTAACCAACAGGCCATTTGTCTCAACGTCTACAGATGAG
Source organism: Xyrichtys novacula (assembly GCA_962446985.1). Lineage (NCBI taxonomy): Eukaryota > Metazoa > Chordata > Actinopteri > Labriformes > Labridae > Xyrichtys > Xyrichtys novacula. Next base: position 39,660,769 of record OY660865.1, read on the forward strand.
TAAACATCACAAAGCTGTTGTTTTTACGTTGATGAGACAACTAACAGCTGCACTTTTTATGGGTCTGGAGAAGGTCATCTAACAAAAGGTCAACAGCCCCTGGAGAAGAAACCTCCGTCATACCCATGGGTTCCTGTTTCTGGGTCACATTCTGGAGACGTAGTTGAAAATGTTTAAAGCAGTTGGACTTTTAGCCAAGTTGAAGATCACTTCTGGAGCCTTAGGAGTTTATTTTTTTCCCAAAGAAATGAACAGTGGGTGGTCTAAAGATGTCTGAAATAAACAACTTTTACGACCCTTTCAGAGATCTTATGAAACTCACTGTAGTTTTGTGTATGGCCTGTTGTTTACAGCATCTCTGTGGTTTATATAAAAAAAACACAGTTATGAGGATCATAAAACGAAGCCTTCCCAAAAATATGTAAGTGGTTTTTGATCAAATTTTTGGCCCGGTGGTGTCATTTATAATCAGTCTTACTTGGATGAGATGAAGTGTCAAAAGAAAATTTGTGTTTTTATTTCAAGTAACAAACTCCAGTCTTGCTATCCCTTAAGTATTTAAGAACCTTCAACTTTAAAATATTACAGTAAGGTTCCCAATAAGGCTTTAAAGGGATAGCTGAATTTTTTCAAGTGGGGTTGTTTAAGGTCAGCCTGCTCATCAAATAGTTAGATTACCCCCAAGGAATGCCGGTCAGCTCAGCCGCTGCATTGAGGAACAACCCAGAGAGCTGAAGTGCAAGAAAGAAGATGAGCCGCTGCAGACAGGGTCAGTTTTATCACAACAAAGTGACAACTTGACCTTACTGACCTTCACCTTTACGTCTGTGTCCTCTGCTCCCACTGAGAAATAGACGGCTGTTAGACGTCTAGTTATTTTTTAGACCTAATTTCAACCGTCTAGATTCTGTATATTCTTAGACAGAATTTAGACGTTGCACTTTAACTCATAATTCGATAACTATTTATTTCAAAAAGCAACCGTGAGTTGCATAAACCAAAATAATTATGATAACTGTTGACCAATAGACAGTGTAGTATAGATATAGCCCAGATTTAGACTTAGTCTAAACTTGGTCTAAATTTAGACGTCTAAAAAACGTTCATTTTTAGACCTGTAGCAGTTTGATTTTAGACCAGTCTTTACTTTATTCAATTTTTAGGAGCTAAATCAGAAAACCACAGAAGCAAAAAGGTGTGTGTCTTTTTTAGCTTTCGTTGTTTTTTTTCTTTTGCATTATAACACAACCCACAGTCCATATGATGTATGTCCCTTATCATAATATGCACCATTTCAGCGGTTGAAGGTGGAGACTGAGCTGAAATAACAAACTTTACAGCTATTACTGTGTTAGCTGGATCTTTTTAAACCCTCAGTGTTGCTGGCATTGACCCTTCTCACAGCAGCATGTCGATTTTTTCTGTTTCGCCTGAAAAAATTGTGTTGGTGTGCGTTGGTGTGCGTTGGTGTGCGTCGGTGTGCGTCAGCTCCAGCTGCTTACTCACCTGCAGCATCAGAATCTGCTGCTGTGCTTCCTGCAGCTCCTGCTCTGTGGAGTTCAAGGAGCGATCCAGGCGGCTTTTCTCTGCAGACAGCCGCATGCTGCCCTCCTCAGTCTTCAACTTCTGACGTTCAACCTACAGACAGAGGCATTTATGAAGCACACTGGATCTACATTTTGTATGTGATGTTTTAAAATGACATAAAAAGTATGTCAGAAATCTTTGGAATCATAAATGAAGAGTGTTTTCCTGTAATTAAAGGTTTTACTGATAATGGCTTCTAAAAGGATTTGGTGGAAAATAAAGAGTCTCTAAAAACTTTTTGGTAAATTTTATGGTTTCAAATTAACTGAATTGCTGGTAATGTTGGCCTGTAACCACTGTCACACCACTTTGGTCAGAACAGAAATATTTTAACTACTTTCTGCGGGATGAAGCCTGATGATGAAGCCTGATGATGAAGCCAAAGTAAGCCTGACGAGTCGATCACTGAGTGCAGCGGATCATTTCCCCTAAGTAATAATAATCATAATAATAATCATCATAATAATTTTGCACTGCAGACACGGTAGTTCTTCTGCCTTAGCGTCTCGGTCTGATTGTATTTCCGTGAAGTAACAATCATAAATGTTCTTCCTCGAGCTGTGAAACCCCGCTGCAGTCGGTGATCGACTCGTCAGGGCTCCCCCCACAAACACATCTGAACTTTTGAATTCACTGATGGCTCGATGTAAAGAAATAACTGCGTGTTGCAGGTTTTGCATCACAGCGCTGACCTTGTCCAGTGTGTTCCTCAGGGCGTTCTTGTCCTTCTCCAGCCTCACAGCCTGTCTCTCGGCATCTTTCTTCTCGGCCTCCAGCATGGCAACAGCTCGTTGAAGCCCCCGCAGTCTCTCCTCCACGGTGGCCCTCTCTGTCTGAGCTGACTGAGCGCTGCGCTGAGCCTCCGTCAGGCTGGTTGAGCGCTGACGCAGAGCCTGACAGCGAGGAGGCAGAAATGACTAACAGTGACATTACTATAGATGCTAATATAGACAAATGAGAGAGACCTTAGAGCAGGTACAAGTCGGACCAGCTGTGTAGATATCGATGACCCTCACCTCCTGACAGCCGTTGAGCTCAGTCTCTAGTTCCTCTCGTCTCAGCTCGCTCTGGCTCAACTCACTCTGCAAACTCTGCACGTGCTCAGTGAGGGCAGCGATGCTCCTCTTCCCCTCCGTAAAAGAGGACCGGGCTTCTTCTGCTTTTTCCTTATGGTTTATAGATAAATAATAACACTTACATCACTGTCTGTTTAATATTATTATTTAATATTCAGCATCAGTCTTTTTCTCCTTCAGACTCACCTGCAGAAGCCGTTTGTCCTGTTCAGCCACACTCAGCGTCTTCTGCAGAGCAGCCAGACGACTCTGTGTGCAGCTCTGTGCAGACACGGCCTCCTGGAGGCTCTTTTTCAGGGATGTGGTCTTTTCTTTGAGCAGATTCTCACCTTCCTGAGCTTTGAGCAGAGCCTGACTCAACCTATCCACCTCTCTCTGAAGCAGAGACACACGGGCCTCTCCTTCTGACACCTGCAGGTAATCCAAATCAAAGTGATGTGTGAGACAATAAAGAGGGTATTTTCTTCATGACCCAGGTTATAAAGAATTCATTTATACAGGAGGCCATGTGCACATGAACTCTGTGTCTCTGTCTGAACTGATCCAATCTGAAAACATATTTATTTCCACAGTTTCTTTGGTGCTCATTGAAGGGGACTGAGATAAAGCTACGTATGGTAATGTCTGCTCACCTTTTTGCCTCCATGTTGGCCGAGCCAACGCTTTCCCATACTCTTTACAGACACTCATGAACTGCTGTTTTATTACCGTTTCTTCTTTCATTATTCCCACAAATGTGATCTTTGTTAGGGTGACCATTCGTCCTCTTTTACCCGGACATGTCCTCTTTTTTGGGGGCTGTCCGGGGAAGTTTATAAAATACTTCAAATTTCCTCGGTTTCGTACAGAAGTTTTGAGTTTGTGTCACATGGACTTACTGAGTTAGAAGCGAGTAAAAGACACTTGATCAAACCAGAAAAACTCTCAAAAATCAACTTTGCGTGACTCCCTGACTCCGCCCCACATAGTCGTGTCCTCTTTTTGGGAAGTCAGAATATGGTCACCCTATCTTTGTGCTATTTTGAATAAATTTATTACCAACATCTGAATAAAATGCCATCAGTTCTAGAAACATAACCTGTTAAAATGTGTTTATTTGTCCTTCACATAAAGGATAGACACAAACATATAATTAATCCAAATAAAAATATGTTTGCTATTAAAGAAAATTCCCTTCACATACTTGGTTAATAAACCATAATCCATAAACCCTAAAAATATGTAATTATAAAACAACCAGCTTCATTTTTCACATATGAAAATCATGTTTTCGTTTACTGTTAGTTTCCAGCTGACTCTGGGCCCTGCTGTACCTTTTTCAACAGAGACTCATGGCGCTCCTGGGAGGTCTGGCTCTCAGCCTCACGGTCTCCAAGACTCAGTTTGAGTCTCTGCAGCTCCCCCTCCAGACTGCGCCTCCCCAGCTCCACCCTGGTGGCCCGAGCTTCAGCTGCCTCCAGAGCCTCCCGCAGACGTTTCTTCTCCGCCTCCAGGCGCATCTCAGCAGCACGCTGCTTATTCAACTGCTCCTGCAGAGACGAAGGGAAGACGAAGAGAACCTCATTCAGACCCGGATCACAGTGAAGGAATGCAGTCCAACACAGGTGACCTACAGCTGCATCAAGACTCAAATCTGACTTGTTTCCACTCCTGTTGTCCAGAAGGTTCGTTATTTACATCATAAAACAGACATATGGAGGGCTGATATGAGACGCCACAGGAGATGTAACACTCTGTGACCGTCGTTGTTATTACACCCGCTGACAGCTCAGGACTCCAGATATTGCTTTGTTCCTCAGTGCTGCCATATGGTGATCGTGGCAGATCAGTGATCACTGCTGTGAAAGTCACGACACAAACACATGGTGTGTGTGTATGTCAGTGTACCAGTATAAAACTGTGTGTGTACCTGTGTGTGTTTTCTGTCCATCTCAGCGGTCTGCAGAGCTCGCTCTAAATCCTTCACCCTGTCGATGAGGGTCCTCCTCTCTCTGTCTCCTCTCCTCACCGCCTCCTCCTGCTGCTGGAGCAAAATCTGAGTGGTGTTCAGGCGCTCGTCCAGCCCTCGCTTCCCTTCAGCCACAAACAGTAAAAACTTCTTTTACATTTTTGTCGTTGCGATACGATACAGAAATTTCACTTCAACATACAGTACCTTCTTGGTTTTCCTGCAAGGTGTTCTGGAGCAGACTGAGCCGACTCTGAGCTGAGTCTCGTTCCTCCGTCAGCTCCTCCAGCTCTCTCTGCAGGACTCCCATCTGCCGTCGAGCATCATCCTTCGTAATGAGCAATAACAGAAGACTTAGAGCGTATATACACAACATACCCTCGGACTTAAATGAAGATGTACTTTGTGTTTTCTTTTACCCGATCCCTCTGTGCCTCACGCAGCTCCTGCAGGAAGTCTCTCAGGTCACCCCGCAGAGCGTCGGGGTCCAGCTCAGACTGGGAGAGAGGAAGTGGTGTGTCCCCTCTGTCTGGAGACACTGAGCCTAAAGTGATGTCAGGAGTGCTCATTCTTATTTCTGTAGAAATGAAGAAGAAAAGGTTTCAGACACCAAGAGCAAATATTTCAAAAGAGAGAAGAAGAAATTATTTTAATGAAGTTCAACATATGAACACAGTTTTCTTCAGATTTGCAGTTATTGGTGTTTTGCATGTCTGCTTTGCTAATAACTTTGCTCATTCATTTAACCTTCAATATAATTTCATGAGCCTAAAAAGAACAAAGCAAAACATGTGACTGATCTCAGTTTTAATAAAAGATCCTGAATCATGAGTTCTTCTGTGTTTTAGACACAGACTGTATAAACTAGGGACCAACTTGGTTCCGCCTCCTGCCAGTATACGGATTTGAAGCTGAAAAGCTCTCGGTAATTCTCTGTTTTTTTTCCCCACTTCTGAAACCAACATTACGCAGTAGCGTTGTACGCTTACGGCGGGAGAGTCGCTGTGATGACGCTCGGCTCAAACAGCGTATCCCCCGGGTGAGCTACGCAATCTTCATACGCCCATAGGCTGTATCAGGTGTCAATCATAGAAAACATGAACCCATAATAACTTTTAAAACTGGAGCTGTACAGAAAAAAGAGGACTTGAGCACAAACCAGTCTGACAGTAACTACATGTCAACATCACAAGCAGGGGGGAGAAACATTTATATTCTGTGTCATTCATTTATAAAGTTTGTCCACAGCTCCCTAGGGATTGCTGGAGGAGGCGGGATTTATGACCTATACTGCAGCCCGTCACTAGAGGGTGCTGTTCTCAGAGTGGCTTCACCCAGTGAGGAGGCAGACGGCGTCTATTCTATATACAGTCTCTGGTTTTAGGTCCCACAGCTGTAGAAAACGTCTAAATCCTGTGATGTAAACGTAAAGATGAGTATTTCTCCTTTACCTTTAGGGGGCGACAGTGAGGAGCGCAGCGGTGAGATGCTCTGGTGGCGTGACATTGTGCCAGCAGATTGTGAGCTCCCTCCTGGGCTCCTCCCTCTGCCTCCTCTCCCTCCTGCTCCGATGCCCAGCGTTCGTGTCAGGGCGGACTGAATGCTGCTCAGGCGAAATTCAAGGTCCCTCTTCCCCGCCTCAGACCGGGTCAGCTCGGCTTCGGTGGCGGCTAAACGACCCTGAGCCTCGCTCAGCTGCAGGCTGGACTGAGCGGCGAAGTCTTGAGCCGCCTGAGTGCGCAGAGCCAGGTTCTTCGCCTCATCCTGTAGCTTCTTCTCACAACCACGTGCCTCCTGCAGCTGGGCGTTCAGTTCTTTTTCACAGCCACGCCAACCTGACTCAGACTCGTCCAGACGCTTAACGGTCACTGCAAGCTGAAGTAAAAAAAAGAATTAAAAACAGAAAAATCACATGAATCTTTTTATCTCTTCACACTCTTATCCGAGCTCACCTCTCTCTTGAGGGAGTCTCGAGCTGTTTCAGCTTCATTTAACTTCTGTTTCAGAGAGAAAGTATCCTTCCCTCTCTCCTCCTCTTTCTGCTCCTCCAGTGTGAGGCGAGCCCTCAGCTCTGCCACCTCCATCTCTTTCTGCTCCTTCTCTCCGTCCAGAACCTTCAGCTGCAGCCAAAGAAACACACAGCAGAGTCACTAGAGGAAGAAAAATCTGGAAACTACTACGAGAAACCAGATGATTTCAACACAGCAGGTCTGACCTGTCTGCGGAGCTCTTGGAGTTCTCGTCGAGCTTCCAGTCGAGATCTTTCGACTTCCCTGAGACAGCTTCGCAACTCCAAAGCCTCCTTCTGAGAGGAGGAGAAGTTCTCCTCCAGCACAGCCAGTTTCTGCTCCTTCTCCTCACACTGTCGTTTCAAACTGAGAATGTGCACAAAAACACTCAGAGTCCATGAATCTTGATGATTAAACTTCATCAAACAGCCTTTTGTTGAAGTGTTTACCTGATCCTCTCTGACTCTGCACTTCGCAGACTTTCTCTCAGCTGGCTGTTTGATTGGCTGAGAGCCTCTCTCTCTTTGGTGATGTCGCCCACGCTGCGCCGCAGGTCCGTCCTCTCTCGTCGGAGCTTTTCTCTTGCTTCCTGGGCTTGGTTTAGACGTCGCTCCATGTCTGACACGTCTCGCCTCAGCTGGTCTCGGCTCTCCTCGTTAGCAGAGAGAGAAGCTCGGCACTGGTCCAGCTGGAGGGCGTGAGTAAATGATGGTAAGATGATAAATGTAGAGGGCCACAAAGTTCATCGTGCCGAGCTCAGACAAGACTGGTGATATGTCCAGATATGACCCTGTCTCCTGGTCAGTAGCTGCGTTTACATCGGCACAAATAATAGGAATACAGTAGGGTGACCATATTCTGACCTCCCAAAAAGAGGACACGACTATGCAGGGGCGGAGTCACAGAGTCACACAAAGTTAGTTTTGAGAGTTGTGAGAGAGTCGGATTGAGTGTCTTTTATGCGCTTCTAACTCAGTAAGTCCAGGTGACACAAAAGACTCAAAAAAACCGTGGACATTTGAAGGATTTTATAAACTTGCCCAGACAAAGCTGGACAAGCCCGGACAGCCTCCAAAAAGAGGACAAGTTCGGGTAAAAGAGGACATATGGTCACCGTAAATCAAGGCCTGATCGGAGTAAAAATGTAAACATGTCAATCAAACATTCTGATCCAATTTGGCTCGATCGGAAAGAAATTGCTTTCCGATCTAGAGGGGTGGTTTATGCCGATCCTTATTCTGAAACGCGTCCATGAAAACACTTATTTCAATCGTGACTATCCTACCTGATTTGATCTTCACTCTTTAGCCTTTGGTTTATTTACTGAGGCCAGTACAGGAGGTTTCATTTCAAGGCGTACATACAGCATAATGATGTCACATCTGCACGCACAGAGCAACCTTTGACAGAAGAGTAAAATAAGTGTGCAAGGGCGCCATCTAGTGACAACATTTAACAGAGGGAAAACTCCTGAATTGGGTGGAGCGAACCACTACAGCGTTTGTTGGTTTGTTCACAGCACAGGCGTAAATACAACTCTTCTTCTTCTGTGGTTGTTTTAGTGAAATTTAACAACTCTGCACATGTCCAAATGCTTCTAATCTGAATAAAGTTTGGTGCATGTATACGCACGTCATGATCAGATTATTTGGTTCTGCACTCATATAAACAGTGAATTCAGATTATCTGATCCCTCAAATTCCTAATCCGATCAAGAAATTTTGCTCATGTAAACGCAGCTGGGATTGGGTCCAGAAACTCCAAATGATAAAACAGAAGGAAGAGTGAAACACATGAATGTTGCTGCAGACCCAGAGACAAACTGAATGTTTGTTTATTTGTTACTCTCTCCTCTGCCGGCCTGATTTTCCTGTAGGTATCTCATGATATATTGAACTTATTTCACAGAAAATAAAACGAGCAGATAGTCTTAAAAATAAATATCTATTATAGAAATGTCGTACTAAGTGGCACCTTCTGGTTTGTTCCTCATCATTTACCTCTTTCAGAGCGACATCAGCGCGTGACTGAAGATCTGTGCAGGTCTGCTGCAAAGTCTGGAGCTCTCTCTCATGAAGAGAAGCTGCATCCTCCAGCTGAGAACGAAGCTCCTGTAACTCACCGGTCAGAGCATCAACCCTGATCTGAAAATAGTCAAATTCAGAAAATCTTTTTTTAGTTGTAGAGAATCCTCATTATGGATTTGAGTCAAAACTAAGAGCAGAGAATCCAACAGAACAATAAAAGTTCGACAGGAAGTGCCATCACCTGCTCCTGCTCTTTGTCATGTGCTGCTTCTCTTGATATCCTCTCGGTCTCCATGGTTACAGCTGAGAGCTCAGACTGCAGGGATGACACTCTGTCAGATAACACAGTTTTCTCTGCTTCCTTCAAAGAGAGGGCCTGTGGGGAGAGAAGAGACCTTTTAGTATGATGTATAAGAGCTGATCGACACCGCCACTGTACCGTGTGGGGACGTTTCTGATACTTCATGTATGTTGATTTCCCACCCATCCCAGGGACCTGAACTCTGAACAAACCTGTTGTTTCTCAGTCTCAGCCTGCAGCAGACTCTGATCTCTGTCATGATGGAGATTCCTCAGCTCATCCTGAAGCTCTTCTCTTTCTCTGTCTGCTCTGTGAAGCTGCTCCTCCACCTCATGCCTGATCTTTCTCAGAGTGGCCTCATGCTCCATCAGCAGGCTGCGCTGCAACGTGTCCTGTGATGAAACAAAACCGCTCAGCTCACAGACACGGATTAAAAGAGCCACAGACTTATCTGAGAAATGAATATTGATGGCAAAGAAGTCTGAGTCTAGAGACCTTTTCCGAGACCAGCCTCTCCACTTCCTCTTGATGTTCAGAGATGGTCTTGCGCAGAGCCTGCTGGGCCTCCAACTGTGCGGCATTGAGACTCTGAGTCAGCGCTTGTTTCTCCCTCTCAGCCAGCGCCAGAAGGTTCTCCTCATCTGAACGAACTCGCCGCAGTTCAGCTGGAAATCCCATCCAGGAAGTCAGTAACAAGAAGGAAAAGATTTTTGAGTTCTTAATATGTCATTTTAATGTCTTTGCCATAATGATCTTCAATGAAGTCTTCAGATGTTTTTCTCTTCTGCTCATCTTCCTCTCCACAGAATCTACTCTCTCTTCTACCTCTTAATGTTTTTCTCTTATGAACTCCTCCTTTTATCTCGTGAATCTTTATAGAGTCAGATACAGGACAAAAGAATCTAGAGTTTCTTCACTTCACATTCAGAAAAACTTAAAAGAGAAGTCAAAAATTTTAAAAAGCACAAAAAGGGAAAAAAAATCTTCTTTTTAACTGACCTGCTGAGGTCTCACAGCGGACTCGAAGGTTTTGGTTCTCTGTTTCCAGCTGCTCTCTACGGGACTCTACCTGAACAAGCTGCTGCTGCACTTCAAACAGACTGGTTTCCAAGGACTCCCGCTCTGACCTGCAGATGAACATGAACACAAGTTACACACACACGTGTTTACACAAGTAGCAAAAACACATCCCCAAAAAGGCAACAACACACACCTGAAAGCAGCCAGTTCCTCTGACAAGACAGCGTTTTCTCTTTCTGACGCTGTTAGCTGGACCACCAGCGCTGCTTTGTCTCGAGCCAGTTCTGCCCGACTGCGACCCGCTTCCTCTAAGGCCACCTCGCTCCGCTGGCCCTCTCCTCGGGCCAAGTTCAGCTCCGATCCTAGAGAAGTCACCTCGCCACAAAGCTGTCAACAAGAAAACAACCTGAGTGAAAAGACACATCATGACTAAAGGAGAAAAAATAACATTTCATCAGGACTGTCATTTACAGGCCAGATGCTTTGATTGGATTTAAAACAAGTAAAATAAAAATCAAGAGGCTCAAACATGCAGCATAAATGTGAAGTAACTTTGGCTCACACTCAAGCTTTGAATGAGGATGTTTTATAACTGCTAACATACTTGAGTGACTTGCTCCTGCATCTTAATTCTGTCAGCCCTGAGACTCTGCAGCTCCTCTTCCATCTCGGTCCTGCTCTGCTCAGAGTCCTGCAGTGTGCTGTGCAGCGAGATACGCGTCGAGTCCAACTCCAGCCGCTCCTGCTCCAAGCGGACCAGCTCATCTCTGATAGTCAGCTTCTCCTGCTCTGCTTCTCGCCTTTGGAGTTGCAGAAGCGCCTTCTCTTCCTCCAGCTTGAGGACATTTAAAAGAGTTAGACATTCACAGCAGTGTGACCATTACATGTTACTTTCATTAATAAACTATAAATCTCTCTCACGAATATTAGTAAGTCTTTGACATTTATCTTTCGTATTATAATTCTGTTATTTGCATATCTATTTAAATCAATTTTTTGGATACAAATGTTTTATGTTTTGATTTTATTTCAGTTCAAATTTTTGTTTTGATATGTTTTTGTAGAAGGTCAGAAAACAGCATTTTTAAGAGGATTAGGGCCACAAGAAGTGAAAGAAATAATTAAAGGAGGGAGATAAATTTCCATTTCAAGATTAAAAGTCAAAATTTCGAGATAAAAGTCGAAAATTTAAAAAAGTCTAAATGAAATGCCATATGTCTTATATTTGTCATAGCCATCCATGTGCCAGAGTGCGCTGGGTCTTCGACTTCAGTAACGCCTGCGCCTCAGACACCGGACTCATCTGTGCTCCACGCCTTCAGGATCAATCAACTTGATCAGTCGGCACAGTCTTTTCAGAGTCCAAATACTTTTGACCACACTGTGTTTGTGCGCTAAAAGAGCAAGAATGTCCTTGTTACTAAATCCAATTCTAAAGTGAAGCTTTACAAACTCTTCTACAGAGCACATGTTGTCGAGTGACAATGCAGTTGATTAATTATCATTAATCTCAACTTTACGACTTAATTCATGAAATTTTGTCTTTATCTTCATCGACTTTAATCTCTTAATTTTGACTTTAATCTCAAAATTTCAATTTAATTCACAAAGTTTTGACTTTATTCGTGTAAAAACTTTCTTTCTTCTTTTTGTACAATCTTCTTGTCACTGAAAAATTCCTTAAAGCTCCTGTGAGGAGATTTTGACTCAAAGATGAGAAACACAGTGTAAGGTGCATCAAAAGCAGGTTTCAGCTTCCTTCTAAGTGGTGGCTTGAGGAGGGTGAAAACATTTGTGTGATAGTAAACTGTTGGACTCCTCCCATAGACTGGATCACTTGCTCACTTTAACCCTCTAAGAGGTCAAATACACTCCTGGGGATATTGTACCTGACGGATGTAGCCGTTTAAGTCCGCTTTGTCCTGGACCAAGCCTTCGTTCAAGCTTCCCATCTTGGCCAGAGAGTCTCTGAGAGCTGCATCTTCAGACTGCAGCTTGTTCAGCAGCAGGGAGAGCTCTGAATTACTGCTCTCAGCCTGAATGAGGGGGTGGGGTGGGAGGTTAGCAAACACATTTTATAGAAAAGTTAAGCATCATCAAGTTGAATTTTTCTCACCCTAGAAAGAGCTTCTGAGAGTTGGACTTTCTCTCCTTCCAGCAGCTGCCGCTCCACCTCCCCCTGCTGGTTAGTCTCCCTCACTGCAGACAGCTCTCCACGCTGTGCAGCTGCACGATTCTCACTCTGATCCCACTGCTTCTGTCTATAAAACAAGACATGTAGTGATATAACAATACATTAGAGGTATAGTGTCCAGTACTTACTGCTGCAGAGAGGGACAGACTTGGTATGAACTATAATATTCATGAGTGGGTTTAAATTACCTGCACATAAAAAATCTTTTTTATCATGCATCACAGGAGCTTTTTGTCCTTGAAGGCCACCATCGCATTACCAACAGTAGGGGTGAGCAAGAGGGCATTTCAAAGTCGAATCTGACAGCTCAGTATCACTAAATACTGATGATTTTAAAATCCAGACTCAAAACGTTCCTTTTTAGTCTCGCTTTTAACTAAATTCTATATCATTAACTTTAAGCGTTTTCTGTGTAAAGCACTTTGCGCTACATGGTTGTGTATGAAAAGTGTTATATAAATAAAGACTGATTGATTGATTGATAAATATTAATTTCTCTACACACTGTATCCTGAAGGGGAACTATTGAGAGAGCTCAGCTGTCTTTTTTAATAAAGATCGATGTTGTGCACAGCGGTTACTCTTGTTTGAGTCCTTGCAGTGTCCTGATGATGCAAAGTAAAGTGAGTGCAGCATCTGTTGAGTTTATGAACACACACAAGCACCAAATTTAAGGGACATTTGTAATTTTTATCCACCCCGTTTACTTTTATACTCTCAGTACTGCATTCAGGGTTCGTGTGATAAAACAAAAGCCCCAAAAAGTCCAAATCTGTCTTCTTCAAAAGTCTGTGAGCCTACTTATGACATGTGGGGGAAAAAAGGCAGAGTGTGTAAAGGTGTCACCTCTGGTTCAATGCTTTAGATAACAGGTTTACAAGAGATCAGTTTACTGATGTCTGAGGTCATGTAAGTTTAAGAGGTCATGTGCAATTACTGTCTGCTGCAGAGGACCGTATGGATTAATGTCCACATCACGTTCAGTTAATCACCTTCAATCAGATTACTTACATTCTCTGAGTCTCTGCCTTGGCCCGGTCTCTCTCTTGAATGGCCGCCTCCCTCTCTTCCTTCTCATGGTCTCGCTCTCGCTGTGTGAACGCCACAGTCAGCTGATGCTTCTCACAGTCCATCTGTAAGGCTCGACAGCTGCTCTGAGCGCTCTGTAGAGCCTTCTCCAAGCTCACCTTCTCACTGAAATATTCACAATGCATAAAGACGAACACGTTTAAGTCTCTCCGTTTCATATTCCTCAACCTGATTTAAAAGGTCGTACAAATGTGTGTGTGTGTGTGTGTACCTGGCCAGTGTGTCTCTCTCCTGCTTCATGCGCTCCTTCTCTCTCTGCATGGTCTCCCTCTCTCTCTGAGCTGCATCCCTTTCTCTCTGCAGAGCTTGGTTTCGCTGGTCGATGTCTCTTTTAGTCAGTTCTGTCTCTGAAAGCTGTTTACGTAGCTGCTGAATTGAAGACTGGTTGGAGAGCAGACGGCCACGGGCATCCTGCAAACAGAAGTGAAGTCACTTTATGGTAAAAAAAAAAACCCTGATAACTTTCTAATAAATTAGACAAAAGTAATGTCCCAAATCACAACATAAAGTTCTGCCTTTGTATTTCTACTTCCCACTCTAATACAGAATGCAAATATTGGTGTGCCATACACAATGCATTATAGTGAAGCAGAGACGCACCGTTTATAGACACACAGCAGCAGTGCTACATAGACACACACTCAGACATTCACATACGCACAACGCTGTAAATCCCTGTCAGCTCCAATGTTACACACAGCCCTCATCCTTCTCCATTATGCTTCTGCAGCTACCTCTGAGGATACCACACCATCTCCATCTCGCTTCCATGTGTGCACACTTTACAGATGAGATGTGACAGGTGTGTAAATGTCCCACCTTGCAATGCCAGTATGCATGTAACCCTCAGCTAGGACCCTACAGACCCTAAGTTTTTAGTTTTGTGTGTTATGTGTCGTCTTCATTTAAAAAATACAGGTTCAGGTAAATGTAATCAGTGCCCACAGGAGAGAGTGAATTCTTCTGTATTATGTTTAATCCTCTTTTGTCTCAGAGGGTTTATAATAAATGACATGTCACCTGCAGCTGCAGAGTCTTGTTTGTGACTGCAGAGTGCAGAGCAGACAGTGCAGCTTCAGAAATGAAAGCCGACGAGGAGGACCGAGAAGGGGAGGTGGACCTGCGAGGAGAGGGGGAACAGCAGGAGGTGGAGCCGTGGATCAACGACAGCAGAGCAGAGTTGTAGTTGTCCTGGTCTGCTTCTGATGATGAGTCTCCATCTGACAAAACTGTCTGTAAAGAAAAACAAAAGTGAAGCATATACAGTAAATCTTTAAAAAGTATAATATTGAGAGTGGATGAGTATCTTTTTCTACCTGGGCAATGTCTCGCAGGGTGTCACAGAGCATTTCAGTGTGAGCTCTCAGTGCCTGAATGTCAGACTCATCATTACCTTTCTGCTCCTGAAAAACAACAACAACAACAATAAAGAGTCACCAGAAGAAAATAAAGAAACCTGATTTTTTTTAAAAGCATTTAAGGATGAGACTGAACATTTTCTTTTTTATCTTATTGTAAAAAATGAGCAGAACAAAATTTAACAATGCACTTTTCCTATTTCTACAATATAATCTTTATCTCTGAGTTAACTGATCCGTCTTAAACCAAATCCTTTCTCACTACAACATCCTTGAGGTGATGAAGTTCCTTTTTCAAGAACACTTGTGTATTTATTGAGGACTATTTCTACCTGAAGTCTTAGCAATACAGAGAGATTCAGAAAGCAGGATGTACTGTATGTAAAGAAAAAACAGACATTTTGTGCTTTTAATTTTATATGACAAACAAAAACACCTCCAGCCTCCTCATCAGCACCCCAATTTCTTGGTCTCGCTCCTCAATCTGGCCCTTGAGTCTTTCCCCCTCTCGGACTGCGTCTGACAACCTGAAAGTTTGCCATCAAAAGAGTCATCGAACATGCCGTCACACAGCTGTTTTTTAATAAATAAAAACGACTAAAGCGCCATCGCTGACCTGGTGTTTAGTTCACTTCTCTCTGAGTCCGTCCTGGTCTGAAGATTCATCATCTCTGACACTCGTTCTCTCAGCTGCTCCTCCAGCTGGACCCGCAGAGCTTTCTCCCGCTCCCTCTCCAGAGCCGCTCCGCCCTCACGGCTGCTCAGGGTGGCAGTTAGATCCGCACAAGACACCTGAGCGGTATGTGACGCCCGGGACAGTTCGTTACGCATATCAGACAAGTCCCTGAGATCAGAGGGAGATTGACACAGCACACCTTCAAACCTTAGACTCAGGTCAGAGCAGAGCATGGATTTCAAGACTTCGCAAAATGTACGGACCTTTCAGTGGCGCTCTTTAGTTCACAGATACTCCTACGAAACCCGACCACCTGCCGCCACAGAGTCAGCAGTCTGCTATGCTCTCTACTGAAATAACTGTGGAAAGACTGAGATAACAGAAAATACAAAATTAGGTAATCAAATATCATATTTTTTCTTCTTTGAAGTATTTTCCTGTTTGCTAAACATCCGTATCCTACCTCTTCTTCTCTCCTCCAGTCAGACTCCTTTTGTTCCAGTTCCTCTCTGGCTCTGGTCCAATCAGCGGTGAGTCTACGGATGTCCTGGCTGAGCGCCTCATTGGCCAAACTGGCCTGCTCCAACTGTTCCCTCAGCATGGCATTCACCGCAGACAGACTGCTACTTCTGAGGGTGATAAAAATAAACGATTGAGCCACAACAAAGTCATATTCTGAGATGATCGATGGACACCACACCAGAAAACGAGATGAATTGGGTTGGCTGCTGGTCACCTCTGTTGTTCTTCCTCCAGACGGATTAAAGTGTCCTCCAGATTGCTGCATGGGTCTTCCTGATTACTCCCGTTTGATGCTTCGCTCTGCAGACATTGTGATAATAAAAGTGTTACTGGTACAGCGGTTTACATGCACACCCCATGCACAGAGACTACGGTCCACTCACTATTGGCCTCTGTTTCTCCAGCTCTGAAGACTTATTTTGCAGCATCTGCTCCAGATCCCCACACCTCTTCTTGTACTGAAGCACCTTAAGAAGCAGGAAAAATTCTGTCAAACTTAAAACATCCAGATGACAAAAACTAGGCTAAGGAGAGAATAAGCTGTTGTACCTTCGCCTGTAACTTTTGGACAAGCTGCGCCTGCCTCTGCTGACCTTCCTGATAAGCAGTAAGTTTTCGCTTGTAAGCCGCCTGCTCCTCATCCAGCCGCCGCCGTAAATCCACATTCTGCTGAGCCAAGCTGCGTGACTCAGGTGAATCATGGTCCCCTTCACCTGTCTCAAAGCGTAGTGTTTGCTCAAGCTGTGGGTTTAATTAAAAGTAAAAGGCAGGGGGTTAGCTTTAATTTTACACTACTGTACCTAACAGATGGTCATGGATCTTCTCAGTACTGTCATGCTGTGAAATCAGCCACATCATTACACAAATTAAGAAATTCATCTTCAGTCTTAACGTTTGATTCTAGACCTAAAAAGACATGTTGTCAAAAAATAAGATTTCTATCACATCAGACAAAAACTTCCCTAAACAAACTTTGCCCACATGCCATGCAGCTCAATCTGAATGAACACTATCGGGATTTCTTCAAATTTGATTCATTTTAAAATAAATTCCACAGTGAAGAAACAGCCCCACCTTCTCTTTCTCCACACTTACAGTCGTCTAAGTCTTTCTTATCCTTTTATGAACAAATCTGATGGCAGAGACATGGATTTTCTCACATTTACTCACACTCATTCAGCACAAAACAGTGAACTTAGATCTTATTACAATAACTCTGTGGACTTTGTGAAGCATCATTAATCTCAGTATTTAAAGGGGCCGGCTTATTGTTTTTTTCATATTTTACATGTAAACAAAACTTTGTTTGTACAGTTATGTGTTGCTTATAAAAGGACTCAGAACCACTTGACTTACTCTGTAGTATCATTAGACCTATGACTTAAATATGTTGTGGTGACTGCACTAAAAAGTAAATAATCTGGGAAAGTAGAAAACTGTAATCCATAATCCTTTAGAGTAGGTGGTCCAACAACACGTATTTAATACCCTACAAGACTAGTTACTGATGGTTCATAGTTAGTAACATGTTTTATGAAAACATTTGTTTATCTAAAGGGCAGCCGAACTTGTCTCTTGTTTTTTTTGGTAATGTTTAATCCAAACTGAGATGCGACGGCCACCCACTGCTACACCTCCTCCAGTCACCACTGAAGCCCCTGTTTACAGTTGCCCAGGGTGACAAACGCCATGGCGACATTCCACTTCAGTTCATTCCTACCCCCATCACCTGGGAAACGAACAAATCTCAGACAAAGACAGAAAAAAGTGAAACGAAAAAAACAATAAAATCCCTTTTCTGTGGGTCCAACTTAAAGAATTTGGGAGTTCTACTGCTTTACATAAAAAACAAAGAGGGCAGAAGATTTACATGTAAAGAAACCATCATACTGGATGTTATTCAGAGCCTTATCTAGTATCACCATCGTTTAATTGTATCCAATTTGCAGCTCACTCTTTTTCTTACCCAACATCGCAATCAGCTGTCGCCAGGTATTGTCCCAGTGCCTTAACCTACTTACCCTCTCACTAATTGCGCCGTACTTGATGGCGAGCTCATCTCGGTCCGCCCGGCTGTGCGCCAGTAGGTCCTCCAGCCTTGCCAGCTCTCCCTGCAACACCCGGTTCTCCTCCTGGATGGACATGACCGAGGACATGGCTCCAGCTGCTCAAAGAAAGGGTGCACATGGATAGGCAAAGAGACGGATTAAAGCGTTCATCTCGCTATGACAGGAAGAGCAAACCGATGACACTCACTGTTTTCATTGAGGTTCTTTGTGACAATCTCTCGAACTCTTGCTGGCAGACATGTAGGGGGGGCATCTGGTGAAGGACCCCGGACTGTCAGCCTCTTCTCCTCAGATAAAACACTCTCCTCCACTCTCTGGGAAACAACAAAAGACAAAGGGTGTTTTACCTTAAATGCATTTACACAGGTTAGATAGATAGATAGATAGATAGATAGATAGATAGATAGATAGATAGATAGATAGATATTCATGGAGAGGTGTTTGAAATGGGCCACAGAAACAACACAAAACTCATGAAACATAACATTGTATTCAGGCAATGTTTTGTAGACTCCACTGCACATAAAAAGGCAACAAAAACTCACACATTTCTTCACAAACCACAACAGTTGATCAGATATCAACACACGGATGGAGTAAGGCTCGGCGTGCCTCACCTGTATCACTGACTCCAGCTTGTTGGTGTCGGTGTCAGAGTTTTCAGCGCTCATCGCAGCAGATATTTAAAACCCTCCAGCGAGAGTCGGATTAACTCAGATGAGACGCGACGTTTCCACTCGCTTAAATGTCTTATTTTCTAAAGCGATATCAAAGTTCAAACTCAATTCTGGTGGAGGTCCCTGAGTGTTGTGTTTAGAGGTCCCAACAGTTCAGTCGCAGGGACGGAGCAGACAGAGAGTGGCCGTCCGCCGGTCACCGCCTCCTCCTCCTCCCCTCCTCCTCCTGCGGTGGTTCAGGAAGGCAGAGATTTGAGGACGGCAGGATTAGCAGGTTTAAGATGTACAGCCCTCCACCTACTCCTCCTCCACTTCCACCTACACTATTCCACTCTCACTGCTCTCACCAGTAAACCCTTTCAAGACCACTGCTATTCAACAGAGTCGAAGTAAAGGTTCATACCCAACTGTACAGATACGAAAACCATGTAAATATCCTTTAGACTTAGTGAGGACAGAATAACTGTCGTCTGTTTTGAAAATGAAGTTTGGAATTGAAGTTGAAAATAGCAAAATAATTTCGATTTTGAATCAAATGACTCAAAAGTTACAGGCTAGCTAACTTCGAGGCCCCGGCTATCAGCTAGCAGGCCTGAAGGGGAAAGTGAGTAATCCATGGGCTCCCAATTACATTTGGTTGTAACCATAGACTGTATAAACTACGGACAACTTTGTTTCGCCTTCCGCCAGTTTACGGATTTGAAGCCAAAAAGCTCTTGGTAATTCCGCGTTTTCTCTCCATTTCCTGAATGCGACATTGCGCAGTAGCGTTGTACGCACTCGACCACTTGCGCCGTAGCATTGTGCGCATTCGGCGGGAGAATCACTGTGATGACGCTCGGCTCAAACAGTGTCTGTGTCCGAAATGGATCCCTAACCCCTATCTCGGTGACTATATGGGGGTTAGCGCTATTTTTGAGGGGTGTCCGAAACCTCAGTGATCAATTCCAACGTTATCTCCACTAATAACATTTACTTTAATGTCTATTATGAAAGAACGAAAAGTAGAAGACAATCTGTGGTGTGTCACTGTTTAACAATGATGAAAATCTCCCCAAACTACCCTTGTACATTTTTATTTTTTACTTTGAAAGCAACATAACAGAGTAGCGACATTTAATCTGCTGAACTGAAACACCACACACAAAAAAGATGTTTGTCTTCAGTGTAGCCTCTAACAAGAGAAACAGTTAATGATGGCTTAGGATTTCAAGGTGGCCACTAAATTTAGTCCTGAGTTGGTATGTCTCACTCCTAAAGGTCATAACAGTCCCTTTTACATTGTTCAAGACAGCAACTTAACACCTCTGTTCATTTAGCATCAAAGTCACACAGGTGTAAAGGTGGGGCAAAGGTGTCTCACCACTGTGTTGGCATTGGAGGTAGAAACAGAGGTAACAAACATAGAAGCTGGCAGGTAGTCGTGCTGTTTACAATGCCATAATAACACTTTAAAATCACACTGGGACACCTTTTAGTAAGCTGTCGCTGGTAGCAGTTTCTAATACCCAGTATGTTTTGCTTTGTTAACTCTCAATGACTGATGCAGGTGAAACATGTTTGGTCTCGCCACAAATAGGAGACTATTTCATTAGACATCTGTTTTTCATTTCTCAGTGGTCTCAAGGAATCCTTCTGTGACTTCTTTTTTCAGAGAAAAGGTATAAAAAACCTGCTGACGAAGAGGTATTCAGCCTCAATTTACAAGTCCACAAAGTAAACAATAAGAAGCACTTGGACAGATACTTGGTCATGTTCATCGATACCCCAACAACAGTCAATGAATCTTATGACTTTAAAAATTATGATGAAAATGTTGTTTCGTTGGCTGCCTCCCTACCCTTCACACACTCTACTCTTGTAAGTAAGACAAGTTTTTGTCCGAGATGTTCACAGATGGGCTTAAAATCAGTCATTCCTATGGTGGTAAAGTTAACAATTCTTAAGTCAATTGTTTAGTTTCAGTTTAAATTTGAAGCAATTGTGTTTTAAAGTGTGTCTGTAAAACATGTGCATGCAAAACTATGAAATGAGCTTTCAGCATGGGACATCTACTCTGCTTTACTGTGTTTGCATTGTCATAGCTACAGACAGAGAGGATGATTGTGTCAACAGAAGACCCCCACCCCGGCCCTTACACACACTCCTGTTGTTTTACATCTGTGAGACCTCCCAGTGACTTTCCACATTCAGTCTATTCATCTCAACTATTACAAGTGAAAAACTACTGGTAAATGTGGCCTTAAACTTTGCACTCAAAGTTGAATAGAGCTGTATTAATATATTCTGAATGTGAACCACAAATGGTCTGTTTTAAGGAGCTACAATGCAATGAGAAAGAACAACAAATATCATGGTAGCAAAGCTTTGCAGAGATATAGCAGTAACCTACGGTGGCCGAGAACTGCCACTGCTGCAAATGAAAAAGAATGCAAAAAAAAGAAGCCACAATGGAAGTCACCGATGCAAAAGAAAAGAAAGAAACTGAAGCCCGCTGCAAATAAAAAAAAAAGAAACGGTGCAGATAAAAAAAAGAAAGGCCACAACGGAAGTTAACGACACTGGTGTTGTTAGCTTCAGGTCAACTTCATATCGACTCAGGCACTACATGGACTGACCACAATGAAAAGCACACAAAGTGAAATTAAACAATAACCTTTCCATTTACTTCTTTGCTCGTCTTGTGGTAATGACCTTAAGAGATATGACAAAGTAAAGGATTCCCTCCAAGTATCAATTAATTTAGACCAAAGTTGCATCTGTGGCGCCCCCAGCTGGCACATTGATCAAAATACTGCCACTACATTCAGTAGATGTGAAATTATTAACGTCTGATTAAGTTGCCATTTAACCTGTCAATTCCTCATCTGCACAACCAAAGTACGTCAGAGTACGACTCTGACTTTTGACTTTTTAATCCCCAATGACATGATGTTAACAACCAGTAATGCAGCCACAGAATATCTACTGAATTTAACCGGTTTAGTTTCCCATCAGGAATCTTCATCAGCTTCTCTATCATTAACTAACACCTCAAACATGTTAAATGATCATACTACGTACGGGTGTTTCTTTCATAAGCGTCTTCCTAATGTTAATCCGTTTTCATTAAAAGTGCATCCAAAGGACACACCCAAGTTTTCAAAGATCTGTCAGGAGTTGGAGGCGGGAGAGGAAGGAGGAGGAGGAGGAGGAGGAGAAGGGTAGAGGAGTGAGGAAAGTGGTTTTAGATCTCACTGTAAAGCACTAGAGCAAACCCGGCTAACAACGAGCTACTGATATTCTAATAAATACAAACGCTTTAAAACGGACACAACAGTTTGGATATTGAACGCCTCATTTTGGCCAATATCGCTGTTCACAGCCAGTGTTATTGTTGTTGGTCGCTGTGAAACATCCACTTCCCTGTCTGATTTATGGTCTCACCTCGACTGATGAGCTGATGAGAGTTAGCACACCGGTCCTCCATTCCTCCGAGCAGATTTTGCGATCCAAAATAAAGCAGAAATAAAAACCATTGGCAGCAGTTACTGGAAATACATCTACAGCTGCCTGCAGGCTGAACTGCTTCCCCTCAAATCTCCTCCATGCTTTTTCCGGGGAGGGACTTCCAGTTCATCTGAAGCAGCAGCAGCAGCCTGTGGTCTCCAACACTGTGAACCAATGCTGAGCCTGTTTTAGGTGATTACACGCATTGTTGTGTGTTTAAACATTTCTTTTTTTTTTTTTAGGATAATTTTTTAATGCCACGCTTTGAAGGAAAACGTGTGATGATTAAATTCCGCAGACTTTAGAATAAAAAAAAATTATATTATTTTTAAAGTTGAACTGTTAATTGTATGGAGGAGGATTAGGGCCATAAAAGTAAAAAGAAATTCAGATTTAGTATTAAAGGGATATTCTGGTGTAAAATTAATTTAGGGTTAAACACACCGTAACACCAAGTTAGAAACCCCCTCTAGACGTGAACGTTGCCGACCACTTGCTTCTCTAGTTATGGCAACTTTAGTAATGACCGCAATAGCAATACACAGCGGTCTGAGGAGCCACACACAAACCTCAACCAAAACGTCACTCTATAGCCACAAATAATGCTCAGAACAACACCTAACTTCATCAACAGGACATTTAGGGTCCCAGCCATAGCACTAGCCATCAAACATCTTTTTAACTTTGCCTGATTTCTTTAGCAAAGAGACTAAACACAACTCACCTACTCTCTTCCAGCAGCCGCTTGTTTGTTGGAGATGTAGACTGCTGTGTATTGCTATCCTGGAGTCGTTACTAAAGTTGGTATAACTAGAGAAGCAGGTGGTCTGCAACATTCATCTCTCGAGGGGGTGTCTCACTCGGTGTTGCGATGTGTTTGACCCGAAATTAATTTTACGCCAGAATATCCCTTTAAATTCTGATTTTAGATTCAGAATTATAAAATCAAAAGCAGAATTCCAAAATTAAAATCGGAATTGACTTGTTCCAGACAACTGACATTTTTTCCCTAAATTCCAACAGAAACCCAGAAAGCGTACCAGTTTATTGTCTGCAAAAACAATGATATCCGCAAGTGTCAAAATAACTAGTCAGATTAATGGAGGAAATCCAGTTTCATTACAGGTCTAAAACCACATAATCAAATGTTAATAAAGTTAGATTCACTCTGAATGAAATAACCTTATATGATGTTTCATATATGTAAGTGTGGTCAGTAATCTGTTGTTAAACCTAACTTTTGAATTTGAATTATCAGCATCAAAACAATTGAAGAACTTTAAAAACAACTTCTCTGCAATTAGTTTTAGACTCAACATAATGCTGGGCTATTGTTGGAAATATAAAAAGATCTTTGGTAATGCCCATCATATCTGTGAGTAACATAACCTCTTGAAAAGTAAAAAGTACTCTTTGAAACAGCACAATACTGAAAACTAAATGCAGTCATGATAAGAAGAAATGTCTGACCCTTTCTACAAACTAAAAATCACACTAGTCTACTCACAAATAAAACACAGGCCCGTGAAATATATTGTTTTATTTACAAGAAGACATACCATTTTGAATTTTAGATCATTTCTTTCCAGGAAGGCACTTGATCAAAATACTCAATTTTCGTACTAGCATTAAAGATTAAGGAAAGCTCAATTTGGTAAAAGGCACATGTAAAAAGGGACGACACAAAAGGCAAAGACAAATAAGAAGCAACACTACAAAGACAAATGGACAGAACCAAACATTGAACTATGGACAAAATGCCTTTTTTTCCAATATTAAAAAAAGAGTTTGGGTAGTTTTGGATGAAGGCAGAAAGAAGTTTAACTTATCACCAATCAGAACTCAATAGAAATGAAAAGGTTCTCCTAAAAGAATGGGTAAAATACAGAAACAACGAGCACACACACTGGTATACATCTACATAAAACATGGGTACTTCAATGGGTAAACCTTTAATTTCCCAAAAGGTTGAAACAACATTGAGATGAGTGTTGCTGATGTGAAGGGATCACTGAAAACAAGTGCTTGACACAAAGGCAGGGTACAGAGTAAAGAAAAGTTCCACTGGTTGCATAGCAGAGTGTAGAAATCGATTCTGATTGTAAAAAATATGATCATTTTACGGTTTGATCCTCCAGAGTTTGTTGGTCGGTGGATTACACTTGTTTATGAACAGTCTCTTTGTAGAAAGGTGCAGTGAATGAGCTAGTTTGCTAACAGCTCTCCCTCTTAGTTTCTCTTCCTTCTGATCGTCCTGTCCTTGGAATGTATGCAACCTGAGCACATGCACGCTTTCTCAGAACTCAGCTAAACTGCACCCATCCTGAACTCGCTGCGTCTTTACTGGAGCTGTGGAGGAGGAGGAGAGGGATGAGTGTGATGATGACGATAATGACAGCGGGGAAGGTTTTTGTCATGAACCTTTACTTTTTACGTGACATTTTTATTTCAAACTCACTTGGATCCAGCAGATGTGAAGTCCCCCCATAGGTCAGAGCTGGGCTGAGCTGTAGGGACCGGGGAACCGAAGTCTAAAAGAGGGGCTGGATTTGGAAGAACACAATCGTACACTGATGACTGCTTAAATCATGTAAGGATGTTAAAAGAAATGTTGTCTAATACCAAAGTTCAGTGATTACCAGGGTTAGACTGTGCAGCTGGGACTGTTTGTTGTCCCACAGGAGGGGGGAGGAACCCTCCAGCCTTTGCACCTGGTGGCGGAGGGAGCAAACCCCCACCCATAGGTCGTGCCTTGGCACCTCCTGCCTCCTTTTTCTTGATATTCTGTGTTAGGAACAACAATAGCAGTTTCTGTTCACATGCCACCATCAAATTTGGGTTTATTTCCTTCATAAGTTAGTTTTATATGTAACCATTTCATTTTATTCCTAAATAGTACCTCTACTTCTGTGCTGTTGGTGCTGAATACTCACCCCAATGCTGATCTTGATGGTCTGTCCTTCTTTGAAGCTGAGGTCCAACTTTGGTGCTTCACTCTGAGTAGCTTCCAGTTTTGCAAGCTCACCTTCTTGCTTCACCCATCTATAGGAACAGAGTTTTAAACATAGAGAGATTATCAATTAAAATATTTCGAATGCTCAGACAGAGTTGCTACAGTACCCAGATACAGTCAAAAACAAAACAACTTGAGAAGGTTTATGGTTTGGTCTGTTTATAAAGCTACACACTAAAATGATCTTAATCAAAATAACTCATGCAAACATAGTCTTGTCAGGTATCAGGGTATCAGGTTGTACAGACACAGTTTTTCAGGTAATTTTAGAAAGAGAGAAATCAGAGATAGAAGAAAAACTTACTTAAAATGGTCTTGTAAAGCTACATTGAAGTCAAATGAGTCTCCACGATCAGCAAAACCCAGGCCAATAAAAGCGTGTCGCCCTTTTTGGCACCATTTGTAAAGACAAAGACACATTAGGGAACCATTTACACCACATTTGAAACATGAAAAATACTGTCTTACATTTAAAGACCTAATTAAACAAAACACCACTTAAAATAAAACAGCATATTATATTTCAAAATCAAAGTGACTAGTGGAAATGTTGGCTAAATCTAAAAAATTATGGGTCACAATAATTTTAAATCAAAGGCCAAACAAACAAACAAAGCTTGAGTCTCAGCTTGAAAAGGTTACCGGCCTCAATGCAGATATGATGTGTCTGTACACTCATTTTTAAAATACATTTTTCTCCTGTTAACATTGGAAAAAGGTCTGATGAAATGGGATTACCATTGCCGTCTTCTATCCGGATCACGAAATACCGGCTTGAGTCTGTTACCGCTTCAACAACACTGCCAGGGTACTGTTCGACTGGAGCTTGAGCAAACAACTCTCCTGCGTAAAACATATTTACACCAAACAGTTAAAACGCTGCCGTGATCGTACCACGCTTTACTGTTATGATGAAATTACACATTTGGCAAACCTTTACAGAGCTTTTTTAAGAGGTTACCTTTAGAGAATAATGTGCACACTGACACATTAAAATCAGTATCAGCTGCATTTTTGTTTTTTTTCACCTGTGTTTTTGTCCTCTAACTTAATGAAGGCCATTTTGCCTTTAGCTGTGATTTTCATCCTTCCACTCCAGGCAGGCTCATCCAGCTTCCAGTCAGCAGCTCTACAAAAACAGGAAACACACTTCTGATTATGTCAGTGGTTTTGTCTACTTATCACTCACTGAGAGGGCTCACCGTTTTTACATGGGCAGCTGCAGTTTTTCACAGTACAAGGAAGTGAAATTAAAAAAAAAAAAATCAGGAAGAACAAGTTGAGAGTTGATGTACAAAGAGATCTATTTCTCTGCGGCAGTCTACAGGAAAAAAAAATCCGCTAAAGGACAGCTGAAACAACTTTGAAAGTTCTGTACTGTGAAAAACTGACACACTTATCGGCTCTTTTATCTATTTTTCATCCCATCGAGTTGGCTGGATGATTGCAAGATATAACTCCAACATTAATCTATCTAACAGTAATTAATATATATGTTCCAAACTAATACTATTAATAGTAATGGTAATAGTTTACTTGTAATTTTTAAGTACCTCCCATTGTAAAATTGGACATAGTGTTCTTCAATCCTTTCAGATTACAACATCAAAATTATGTTGGTCTTGGTTCGCTTTTCAAATCTGAAAATGTATAGGACAAATAAAGTCTGTACAATACGTTTTATACTCATACATTTAGACCAGTAATAGTAGTTGTTATATTCATGTGTGTTTATGCTATCCTGTGTGCACTCGCAGCCTATTTTATGCCACCCCAAAGGTCATTAGGTGAATATAAGATCAAATGTTGCTGTTCTGATTAAAATCTTTCTTATTGACAATACTATGTTATCTGTTTCAGTGGGGTATATTCAATTATGATCTGGTAATGATGCAAACAAATGAGAGTGTAGTTGCGAAATATAAGTGAACATTGTATTAAATGATTCTAAAATGAAAACTATTTTGATAAATACAATAGTCTGCAAAGGATTTGCAGGTATCATCCACCTATTGTTTATTCTTTTATAGTATATTACTGTTTATTTACATTGATCAGGCTTATTAACAATGTTTCACTCATATCACATGTACAAAACAACCCTAATTTAATTCTCCAACCAGTTTAGTGCTACCATGTTGCTTCACAGTGTTCTCCTGAGAGGAAAATGTCTGACAACAGAGTGTAATTAAAATTATTTTCAAGGCTGTTTACTCAGAAAAGAAAAACACATCCCCTTTTATGTTTAACACAAAGTTTTTACGGGTTGGCCCGTTGTTTCCAAGTCTAATCTAATCAAAAGTAGTACACCAGTTGAGCCCCCTCGGTCCAAAAGTCTGGGTACGCCCCTGGATTTGATAAACTAGCTCTTGAGCGCACTCTGACTCTGCACTGACTCTTCACCAATAACAGGGCACACTAACACGGCCATTTTTAACTTGTACAGGCACACTTATAAGTGTGCTAAATTCCTGTTTTCTCACCACTTGTAGTAATACTTGTGAGCGGGTGTAACCTGCTGTAGGTGAGGACTTAGTGGACAAAGTCAGGACGGAGGTGTCCAGTTGCTGAACGCAGATAAAGTTACAGCCGCAGACTTGTGCTCCAAAATAAAGCTCGCGTTATTTTCTGCCTAGCTCCAGGATTCAGTCTCAGCTGGTTCATGTCTGCTAAAGGCTTTCAGTCACTGACTATGTGGTCAGTGACCATCGAAACACAGAAGAGTAGCCCATTGCTCTCATCCTACTCGGTGGTTGTCCGATAATAGGCATGCTTCCGTTGAAATAGCTTGTTCAGCGGCTCTTGTTGATCACTAAAGTTTCTCCTTTCTCTTACCGATATCCACGGTTAGACGCCCGCGGCGGGATCCGATAAACATGGACCTCAGGTTTTACACAGAGCATTGACTCATAGCTGTCGTCTTCTGCCATTTTGCCAAGTTTGATGAAACTATCTGCACAACTTCCGACTTTCAATGTACACCTCTGGGGTTAGTTGAACCCGCTGATCCATCCCGAGGAACCGCGATGCTTCATACGGACAGCGCCGCGTCTGGTCTGGATGCTCCGAGTTTGGGACACACAGGCTAATGATTATTCTTCAGATTTTCAGAAACATTTGATCTGCATGGTTTTATTCCAAGTTTATCTATTTACTCCTTCTTAAATTTTCGCAGTTTTCCATAATTCCATCACAGTCTCTCTCTCTCTATATATATATATATATATATATTTTTTTTTCGTTTTGCAGCATCTCGCAATCTTTCCCTGTTTATTGAGACCTGTAAGGGAATCCTGGTTTCCACTGAGGGGACCTCTGCTCTACAGCCTCGGCCAAAAGTTTTGAGAATGACACTCACAATTATGTCCAAGAACACAGTCGTGGATAAAGAATGGTACCAAAGCATCCTCGGAGAGCAACTTCTCACAACCATCTGAGATCGGTTCGGTGACGAACAATGCCTTTTCCAGCATGACGGGGCGCCTTGCCATGAGGCAAAAGTGATAACAAAGTGGCTCAAGAAAAAAAACTAAAAATTTGGGGTCTATGGCCAGGAGCCTCTCCAGACCTTAATCCCATAGAGAACTTGTGGTCAATCCTCAAGACGTGGGTGGACAAATAAACGTAAAATTTGACACTTATGAAAGGATTGTAATTATACTTCAGTATGACATAGAAACATCTGACAAAAGATTTAAAAACACTGAAGCAGCAGACTTTGTGAAAATTAATATTTGTGTCATTCTCAAAACTTTTGGCCACAGCTCTAAAGTGGAGGGTGTCACTTTTATAGTGTTTCTCTTCTGAGAGTTAAGGCAGAAACAAGAATTTTAGTGTCATAATCGCCTTAAATGAAAGTATAGCAATATTTTCTTTGTTGCCATGTATTAAGTATTAGATTGTTTAATGTGGTGATTTAAACAACAGAACCGGGACATATATTTTTTAAGGCCTTACTAAATTTTCAGCAAAGATTGCTAGTTTAAAACATTAAGTGAAAGAAACAATGCTGGAACATGATCTGTAAGGCCCTAAAAATGCCCTTGTTTGTAGCGAGACATTACGGACTGCTGAGGGGTGACGCAACTCAAGGAAGAACATTTATGATAATTTCTTCATAGAAATGCAATCAGACCGAGACGCTAAGGCAGAAGAACTATCACGGCTGCAGTGCAAAAAGATTAATATGGTGATTATTACTTCAAGGAAATGATAAAGAAATGATCGTAAATGTTCTTCCTTGTGCTGCGTCACCCCGCTGCAGTCCGTAATGGACTGGCCTGAGGTCTCGCTATAAACAAACGACTATTGGAGTAGGTGAGTTGCACTTAGTCTCTTTGCTAAAGAAATTAGGCAAAGTAAAAAAGATGTTTGGTGGCTAGTGCTGTGGTGAGGACCCTGTATGTACTGATGATGACGTTAGGTGCTGTTCTGAGCATTATTTGTGGCTATAGAGTGGTGTTTTGGTTGAGGTTTGTTAATGGCTCCTCAGACCTCTGTGTATTGCTATCCTGCAGTTGTTACTAAAGTTGGTATAACTAGAGAAGCAATTGATAGGCTACATTTATCTCTTGAGGGGGGGTCTAACTCGGTGTTACGGTGTGTTTGACCCAAACTTAATTTTACGCTGGAACATCCCTTTAAATTACAAAGAAAAGTAACCTGTTACACGATCACTGTTGTCATATAGTAATGTATCGCCTGAGATAGGCAAATTGTACAGAATTTCAAACAAACATTGCTCAGTGGTCTTTATGAAGTGTGTTTATTAAAGGGTATTCAAATGTTATTTTGAGCTCTTCAAGTTTAATATAACACTGACATCAACAACTAGACGGATTGGTGTGAATGACTGTAGCTGAACTAAACTGGAAGTTCAAAAATGAGCTTTAACTTATTCATTTAAAATCATTACAAATCTCTCATTTAAAAAGCTAAACACAGTACCAAGGAACAGTGTTTTAGTTCCACAAATCCTTACTGTTGCAGGCCCATATCCAACTTTTGACAATGAATGTCCTCCCCTACATACAGTGAGCGCAGATACAAAGATGTTGAGATGTTACAGCTGAAATGGAAAATGAACAGATATCTTTCATGAAACATTAAATGTGCACTTTCTTTAGTAAGGTTGGACTAAATGATACAAATGCAGCAGGTTGTAATGGAAAAGCCAGCAATTTTTTCACAACTGTTCATTCTGGTTTTAATTTGGCGGAGTTCAAATATCAGCATTTAAATGATGCTGGAAATCATTTGGACTAATTGTTGTCAAAACCCAGGCTTCATAAAACCTTTCCGTAAAGAAAGCATTATTGCGCTCTTACTGTTGATTTGTATGGCCATTAAACCAGTGCCTCCATGGCATGTCCTCCGATCCCTGAACTTATGAACCAACCATAAGATCAATGCACACTGCACATTTACGTTCATGTATAAAACTGTGGATCATTTGTTATTTAAGGCATACAAGTGTTTCAAAGTCCCGAAATGGCATAGGTTCATTAACTGTGAACCAGGCAGAAACATCAGTACTGGTAACTCATCAGTGTCTGATAAATTGATCTATTTTTAAGGTTGCAAAATTCAGTAGGTGGCAGACAAGCCATGTAAGATCAGTTTGATTGAAAGGATTCTCACAATAAAGACAATCGGCAGAGCAAGTCAGATAGAATTTGGCATTCCTCTAAAAAGGGCACTAATCAATACACATTATTTCTAATGCTTCTCACCACAAATTTCCCTTGCATGTTAACTTCACAAAAGAAAGCAGTTGTGACATGCCTAAATCAGGCTCCATGCTGGGCATGTAAATCTGAGGAACCTGAATTGATCTTTTTTAAAAGCACTATTTTTCAATCAACTGGATTGGGTGTAAAATTATTTGTATCC
This sequence comes from Xyrichtys novacula, assembly GCA_962446985.1. NCBI lineage: Eukaryota > Metazoa > Chordata > Actinopteri > Labriformes > Labridae > Xyrichtys > Xyrichtys novacula. Next base: position 39,691,716 of record OY660865.1, read on the forward strand.
TTCTTGTCTCTACCTATTTAGTGTGGTTATCCTTTTGAGTTTGGAAACGGCAAGGCGACACACACACACACACACATTTCTAAACTGAAGATTTTTGAATCCTGAATGGGTTGGACTTCTTTCAATTTGATAAAAGTCTCATTTTACACTACCAAGAGCTATGCAGGCTACATGATCTAATCTCTGATCTACTACAAGTCTTTTGACTTAACAGAAAGAAAAAAATCACAAACATGAAAAACAACAATGTAAACTATAAAAGAAAAGATCATTTGAAAGAAAGTACAGCACAAGTGTTTATGCGTTACATAAAAAATAATCCAGGGAGTAGATTTCTTATTGCTTGAATAGATTTAGATTTTGTGACATTCTCTCGTTCTTTCTGCAATCTTTGGCCTCAGGCTGTGTGCCCACCGAGCATTTGCTCCATAGCAGAAATTGCTGGTCTGCTCCCCACCACTGCTTTGCAGCTTCAGATTAAAACACACCTTAAAGCTCAGTGCAGTTTTACAAAAGGCTTGGATCAGTTTGACCCCCAAATACTTTGCACTTAAGCCGGTGAATACACAGTACCTTTCTGTCAAGCACTTCGTTTCCACGTAGCCAGACAAACAGTGACCAGCTACCCGGTGGACACCCAGCCATGACTCGCAGTCCATCGACGGGCAAGCCCTCTCATTAAGTTAGCTGTGTCTGGGTTAACCTCACAGACTCACAAGCTCTACTTAAACACCTGATACCCTGGCACCCAGCTGGCCAATCATACTTCTAAAATCATAGGGCACCTCATGGTACGTCAAAGTATCACAGTGTGCAGGGATGTGAAGCCAAAGCTTGTTCACAGTGTGGAACAGCCATTGTTTCAGATCTTTGGCTGATCTCTGCCAGCCCCTTTGTAATGATCCACAGGAGGAGGAGACTGGGCGAAAGGCAAAGACCTTATCAGAAAGCAGAGTAGAGAGAGGGTAACAGTTCTTTTCAGTCCATGCTACGTGTTCATATTTCTAATGTCTGTCCAATACATTTGTCACCCCCAACTCTACTCTTAATACCGCACACATCCCTTTAGATTGCCACCCTCTATGTCCTCTTAGGGAGACAGTGGATTTCTCACTCCAGGTAGCTCCTGTTTATCTGCCGAAGCGGAAGCCTGGAGTGCCATCTGGACCAGTGGGCTGGCGGATCACATTACTGTTTGGACGAACTTGTTCTGACGGTTGCTGCCCACCCACACGAGCTGGCCTATAGATATGGAGGAATGAAAATAGATTACATGCCATAACTTGTCTTTTTGGGGCTTTTTCTAGTTTTAGCAACAGTAAAAATTCTATTTCAACCTCTAGTTTTTCAAGCCATACCTGTCCTGACTTGGATTGTCCTGAGGAGTTTCATCTGAAGAAGCACTACCCAAAATCCTTCTCCGGGCTTCGGCATACTCGGCCTCACGTTGGGCTAAAGACTTCATCTGCTGAGAAGGTCGAGTTGAGGATGCGGGGTTTCCTGCGATACCATTGTTTGAGGGCCGTTTCAAGATTCGTATTTGTGGTGGGGGTGCTGCAGGCAAAGAGTCATCCTGGATCACAACAGCAGTTCGAACAGGTGAACCAGTCGGAACAAAGCTGGATTTTCTGTTTAAGGAAGCAAATGAATGGTAAAAAATGTTGGAAAATCATTTTATATTTTCACCAAAAATGCAACATATAAGTGTTCTCTTTGCTTACTTTGCCTCTTGATTTATTTTCAACTTTTGCTCAAGTCTTCGCTCTATTTCCTGAGGAGGGAAAAAAAACTAGTTATATTACATTTTTTTATTTCAGAGCAGGTCAATCTTTGGTCCTATTGATCTGAATGTCAAAGTATAGCACTCTAAGGTGGTTGCACTGCTATTGGATTAGACAGCTGGGGATTGAATGCATCGAGTTCTTGTCTGTTCCTTTTATCTGTGTCCTTACGCAATCATGCCTCACCCACTAACAGGAGTCAGTAATCATACAGCTTTGCCAAAGGATTTGGGCTATTTTGTTGATTCCTCACTCTTTAAGATTGCAGTTGTCGACCACATGCCTAAGTGGGTCTAATCATCCCACAGAGCTTTTTCTTGCCACTGTTGCCTGTATCAGAGCTGATGGGTTTCTAAACCAAGTCAACTTAGATATAATCTATATTTAAAGTGCTATATAAATACAACTGAATATTAATTGAATCTCAAAATAGGAAAATATACACAAAATGGGGGATGAGGATAACAGATAGAAATGTAATTTGTTAAGTCCTCTTTGCAATTTAGGTAGTGAAAAGGGGCCTTAAAGGGATATTAAGGCGTAAAAATAAGTTAGAGTCAAACACACCGTAACACCGAGTTAGACACCCCGTCCAGAGATGAATGTTGCCGACCGCTTGCTTCTCTAGTTATACCAACTTTAGTAACGACCGCACAATAGCAATACACAGAGCCACGCTTCAACCAAAACACCACTCTATAGCCACAAATAATGCTCAGAACAGCACCTAACTTCATCAACAGGACATATAGGGTCACAGACATAGTACTAGACACCAAACATCTTTTTAGCTTTGCCTGGTTTCTTTAGCAAAGAGTTTCACCCACTCTCCTCCAGCAGCCGCTTGTTTGTACAGAGACCTCCGGGCGAGTCCATTGACTGCAGCGGGGTGACGCAGCACAAGGAACAACAATTTATGATCATTTCCTCATTGAAATGCAATCAGACGGATACACTAAGGCAGAAGAACTACCACGTCTGCAGTGCAAAATGATTAAGATGATGATTATTACTTCAAAGAAATGATAAAGTAATGATCATAAATGTTCTTTCTTGAGCTGCGTAACCCCGCTGCAGTCGATGGACTCGCCCGGAGGTCTCCGTACAAACAAGCGGCTGCTGGAAGAGAGTAGGTGAGTTGTGTTTAGTCTCTTTGCTAAAGAAATTAGGCAAAATTAAAATGATGTTTGGTGGCTAGGACTCTTTATGTATTGTTGATGAAGTTAGGTGCTGTTCTGAGCATTATTTGTGGTTATAGAGTGGTGTTTTGGTTTAGCGCGTGGCCTTGTGTATTGCTATCGTGCGGTCGTTACTAAAGTTGGTATAACTACAGAAGCAAGCAGTTGCCAACAGTCATCTCTCAACAGGGTGTCAAACTCAGGTGTGTTTGACCCTAACTTAACTTCACGCCGCAGTATCCCTTTAACAGTACAGCAACTGTATGAAAAAGGAATTTCAGTAATTGTATTGTGTACAGCATCTTTAGACTGTTACGGGGTTGATCCAAACTGTCCATACCTTGGTAGAGGTTTGTCTGTTTATTATAAAACTACAAAAGTGGGATAAAATCATGCAACCCAACAATCAAATGTAATAACTATCAGTCTAGATGTCGTGTTTAGTTGCATTGCGCCTTAGCTAGCGAGTGTAAATTTGATAATAAGGGTTATCTTACTGAGTTACTGTATGTTGACAGTAACAACAGTCTCTACACCTCACAGATCATCCTACAGACGTTGCAACAACCACATTTAACTAGTTCGGCCTATAAACACAGTCAAGAAAACCCTCAGGATCCAACTGATAACAGTCCAAATAGTTTTGTTTAAAACATTCAACACAACTGGTTTGATTGTATTGTAGGGATTCACCCCAGAGCGGCCTGTCATTTCCGCAATGGGCGGGTCTAAAGGATAGGGGATAAAACTGGATGGAATACACTTTAACCAAGAAAGAGGCCTTCTGTTTGGGTTTCCATCATATATTCTCAGTTCTTATGTGACGAACATATACAGAGCCACAATCGGTCCCCTTTTTTACCGGACAGTGAGAGTCACCTAAAAAGAAGGACGACTTTCTCAGACCAGAAAACACGCTCACATAGATAACAAGATTATATATACGGATGCTGGACACTTCCAGTCTGCCGCAGGGTTTTCTTATGTTTGACAAACTTAACTGCTGTATTATTTATATGCCAGTGTTTTTTCTCACCCCGCTGTCGGCTGCTTCTTCCCAGCTTTCTGCAACCTCCTCATCCTCCATGTTTATCAGGACTGCTGGCTGGCTACCTCTTCGGCCACACTCGATCGCTATTTCCCCATCCACACAGAGGCCCTGATTAGTGTGGTGTCACTCAAAATGACCCACGGAGTTGTTAATACAACGTCTTATTATAAAAACAGGTCGACAAAATAGAAAATTTTGAAATACGCTTCCCTGGCCGCGTGTTAGCCTGCTAGCTCGAGAGGCTATTTCTGTAGGCAACCACCCCCCCTCAACCTCGACCGCTGCCTGCTACCTTAAATTTAGCGACACGTCCTTAACCAACCGCCGGTCACGGGGTTTGTCCAAACACCGCTGCTAAGTAAAAACACTACCAACAGTTGTTTTGATTGTCTTTTAGTGTTAACTACCCTCGGTTTCACTTTGGCTGTGTCTGAAGTTTAACCGTTTAGTTTCCTTGAGTTTAACGGCGACGGAAATGACGATTGTGTGACGTTAGCGTAAGTAGCGTTACTTGCTAACATTAGCTCTAGCTCTAAGTGGTGTTGTGTCGTTGGCGAACGGTTCTTTCAAAAGAACCGAGTCATTTAAATGAACATTCTGAACCGAATCACTTCTTCGAGTGTTTCGTTCGTTTCTCACTTCAGTTGAGCTGACGTGAGAAAAAGCATTGCCAGGCAGCCGGCGAACGAGGGACCAGATGCACCAACGCCTAAATCACTTGGTGAACTACATTCTCTGGAATCATTTTTGTTGGACAAAATGACCTTTTTTTTCACTGCGAAATTGCCACCACAACAACTTGCATACAAAAAGACACAGCAAAGAACAAGTAGTGCATTAAACCTGCAGCATATCATTGCTGCAGTTTGCGAGGGAACGGTGCATGTTCAGTGTGAATTCTTCTAGTATGAATTGAACTGAATCCTGAACTTTCAGCCGTGTATCAGTTCAGGAGGTCGGGGTTGTAGGCTCCTCCTGCCAAGCGCTGAATGATTTGGTGATTCAGTGAACGAATCTTTTGCACAAATCTTTTTAGTGAACTGATTCTAGTGATTCAGTACATCTAAAAGAACTGCCTACTAACACTAACATTAGGTCAAGCTTTAAGACTCCGGGACGAAATAGTTTTTTGTACGATGGTAGGGGAAGGTCCTGCCTCCTTCGCCTCTGATTGACTAGAAGTGCTGGGCTCTGATTGGTTATTCCTTATGGCTGTGAAATGTTATCATCTGTCAGGTTAGGGTTAGGATTAGGGTAAAGATTAGGAGATTCAGAAATGCAATTATGTTCTGTGATGTTCTCTTCGATGTACAGAGCCGACAGCCCACATTTGGCTTGAGCGTGTGATGACGTTTCCAGCTTTTCTAGCCAATCAGAGGCGAAGGCGGGCGGGACCTTCCCCTAACGTCCTACAAAAAAAAATCACCTCCAGCTAACTGGCAAGATTGAATACTTAACCCTTCCGGGCTCTTTAGATTGACTTCCCTCTAAAGTCCCTCGTGGCCGAAAAAAGCCACTTTTTTTGTCTGCTGTAAAATCATATTGGATTAATATTTTTTTCTGATTTTTTTTCACACATCTTTTATTTTACTTCTGCCCTGTTCGAAACTAGCAAATGTTTCATTGAAAACAATTTTTTTAACCCTTTAAGTGCCAATTTAAGACAAAAAGTCACTAATATAGCAAAAAATTAAAGGAAAATGACCCATTTTTTTATAAAACATGATCAGAAACTGGTAATCTCTTGCAGGGTATCAGAGTCTTGAATAGGTCAGAGATTAGTAATATAATTGACTTAGATGCCTTTTAGGTTTTTCTGTAGCATCAGATTTAATGAAAAACTGCGTTTGGCGCCCCTCAGTGGCCAAAACTACTTTGACTGCTGTAAAATGATATTGGATTAATATTTTTTTCAGATTTTTTTTTCATACATTTCTTATTTTACTTCTGCCCTGTTCAAAACTAGCAAATGTTTCATTGAAAATAAAAATTTTAACACTTTAAGGGCCAATTTAAGACATAAAGTCACTTAAAAAGAAAAAAAAAATGGAAGGAAAATTTTAAGGAAAATGACCCATTTTTTTTATAAAACATGATCAGAAACTGGTAATCTCTTGCAGGGTATTTAAGTCTTGAATATGTCAGAGATTAGTAATATAATTGACTTCAATGCATTTTAAGTTTTTCTTTAGCATCAGATTTAATAAAAAACTGCCTTTGGCGCCTCCCAGTGGCCAAAACTACTTTGTCTGCTGTAAAATCATATTGGATTAATATTTTTTTCAGATTTTTTTTCATACATTTCTTATGTTACTTCTGCCCTGTTCAAAACTAGCAAATGTTCCATTGAAAATAAACATTTTAACCCTTTAAGGGCCAATTTAAGACATAAAGTCACTTAAAAAGCAAAAAAAATGGAAGGAAAATGAAGGAAAATGACCAATTTTTTTAATAAAACATGATCAGAAACTGGTAATCTCTAGCAGGGTATCAGAGTCTTGAATATGTCAGAGATTAGTAATATAATTGACTTAGATGCCTTTTAGGTTTTTCTGTAGCATCAGATTTAATGAAAAACTGCGTTTGGCGCCCCTCAGTGGCCAAAACTACTTTGTCTGCTATAAAATCATATTGGATTAATATTTTTTTCAGATTTTTTTTCATACATTTCTTATTTTACTTCTACCCTGTTCAAAACTAGCAAATGTTTCTTTGAAAAAAAATTTTTCACCCTTTAAGGGCCAATTTAAGACAAAAAGTCTCTTATGAAGCAAAAAAATGGAAGGAAAATGGAAGGAAAATGACCTTATTTGCTTCATAAGAGACTTTTTGTCTTAAATTGGCCCTTAAAGTGTTAAAATTTTTATTTTCAATGAAACATTTGCTAGTTTTGAACAGGGCAGAAGTAAAATAAGAAATGTATGAAAAAAAATCTGAAAAAAATATTAATCCAATATGATTTTACAGCAGACAAAGTAGTTTTGGCCACTGAGGGGCGCCAAAGGCAGTTTTTTATTAAATCTGATGCTACAGAAAAACCTAAAAGGTATCTAAGTCAATTATATTACTAATCTCTGACATATTCAAGACTTAAATACCCTGCAAGAGATTACCAGTTTCTGATTATGTTTTATTAAAAAAATTGGTCATTTTCCTTCATTTTCCTTCCATTTTTTTTGCTTTTTAAGTGACTTTATGACTAAAATTGGCCCTTAAAGGTTTAAAATTTTTATTTTCAATGAAACATTTGCTAGTTTTGAACAGGGCAGAAGTAAAATAAGAAATGTATGAAAAAAAATCTGAAAAAAATATTAATCCAATATGATTTTACAGCAGAAAAAGTAGTTTTGGCCACTGGGAGGCGCCAAAGGCAGTTTTTTATTAAATCTGATGCTAAAGAAAAACTTAAAATGCATTGAAGTCAATTATATTACTAATCTTTGACATATTCAAGACTTAAATACCCTGCAAGAGATAACCAGTTTCTGATCATGTTTTATAAAAAAAATGGGTCATTTTCCTTAAATTTTTCCTTCCATTTCTTTTTGCTTTTTAAGTGACTTTATGTCTTAAATTGGCCCTTAAAGGGTTAAAATTTTATTTTCAATGAAACATTTGCTAGTTTTGAACAGGGCAGAAGTAAAATAAGAGATGTATGAAAAAAAATCAGAAAAAAATATTAATCCAATATGATTTTACAGCAGACAAAGTAGTTTTGGCCACTGGGAGGCGCCAAACGCAGTTTTTCATTAAATCTGATGCTACAGAAAAACTTAAAATGCATCAAAGCCAATGATATTATTAATCTCTGACATATTCATGACTTTGATACCCTGCAAGAGATAACCAGTTTCTGATCATGTTTTATAAAAAAAATGGGTCATTTTCCTTAAATTTTTGCTATATTTGTGACTTTTTGTCTTAAATTGGCACTTAAAGGGTTAAAAAAAATTGTTTTCAATGAAACATTTGCTAGTTTCGAACAGGGCAGAAGTAAAATAAGAGATGTGTGAAAAAAAATCAGAAAAAAATATTAATCCAATATGATTTTACAGCCGACAAAAAAAGTGGCTTTTTTCGGCCACGAGGGACTCTGGAGGGTGAAAATTTGTCCTGGCTTTATTATTGACCTGGTGAAAATGTTGAATTCATGTTTTCGAGTAGAATTTCAAATTAAGCTTAGAAAAAAAAATTCATCACATTTGCTGCAGTAAAAAAAAATATATATCCAAATAAGTCTCTTTTTTTTTCGTCAAATGGCCGAATTCGGCCACAGGGACCCGGAAGGGGAATGTAGTTTTGGCCAGAACTACAGAGCAACTCTTTTCAAGCAAAAGATGGATACACAGTAAAATGTGAACCGTTGTTTAGTGTTTTCAGGTTGGCTGAGGCCATTGTTGTTGACCTAATTTGTCCTCTAAACATTTTTGTGTTAAATTTAAATGGAAATTTTGATCATTTTCTTCAATAGCTTCCATTACATGTGACCAATTGACCTAAAACTGATTTCAAATAATAGTACTTAAGTCGACCAATAAGACACACATTATTTAATACATTTTTATTGTGCCCCTAAAGTTCTTTGTATGCTCCTTATTTTTTTAACTTAGGAACACATGTACTCCATCTGGAAAAAGTTAGTGTCACGCATCGCTGACTACTACAAGAGTCCATTGTGCAGACTCGTGCATCAAAACCCAAGAGAATCCTCTTTTATTCCCACTATATCTTATCTATGAGTCAATATCTGCTTTGATAAAAAAGATACGTCTTTAAATCAATAAAGAAGCATATATTCAGATTTTTATTCTCAAATCTTCTCTTTGTTAGCCGTCTGTTAGCAGATGGCTAACAGGATGGATGCTGCTAACAGACGAAAGGTGTGTCCAAAATCGTATACTTCCATACTAAAAACTAAAAATTTTGAGTATACTCCACTCAAAATGGAAAAAAGTATGGATAGTATGCGAATATTGAGTATGCAAAAGTACCCGGATAACGTACTCAAATCGGTCAAGATTTTGAGTATGCGACTGTGGACATTCGCCCGCACTCATTACATTGGTAAGAATGGCTGCGGACAGCTGTGGTGCCAGTGAGTCAGCAACAGTCGACCTGAAAGCTTTGTACAGATGTAAGTAATAAGTTGCCTTTATATTTTATATTATATTATATTTTATATATTATATAAAATATATTTAAAAAGTAGTTTTTTGTAAATAGTTCCTCTCTATTTTTAAATGGCCGCACGGCACTATGCGATTTGGAACAGCACTGCACCCTTGAAACTCGCGCACTGCACGATTGAGTAAAGTATGCTTAGTATACTCAATTTGAAAAATCTAAGTATTTAGTATGGAAGTATGCGATTTCAGTTTTGCTTTGTGTCGCGTTACGGAATTGATTTGTTTTTATACCATTGTGATTAATTAAAATACTTTTCAATTTATGAAATGTAGCAGACTTTTACTGCAACTTCACAAGTTAAAGCAACATCCGTTTATTATTGATTGGCTGATAGATTATTCCAATTAAAATCCGGATTATATTATGCTATTTTTTTGTTTATTTCCTTAAAAGCTTTCTATGATAATTTTAACTTTCCCTTGGGCGCCACATTTTCCCATGGCAGATGCTGGGGGGCCCAGTGTTTGGCCCACAGGTCCCACCCTGGTACCACAGACGGTCCGCGTCGCTGTGCTGCTGCTGCTGCGGAGGAAGCTGTTCAGTGAGCGGAAGATGGCGACTGTGTGGAGGCTGCAGAGAAAACTCCGGAGCTGATACCGGGGGAAGGACCGGAAAGATACACACCAAGAAACCGTTAAAAGACCACATCCAAAAAATAACGGTATGTCAAAAAAATACAGAGTGAAACTGACAACATATATGTGTGTAGAGGTTTCTGATCACCGAGGAGGAGCTGGTACCGGATAATTACTGCACACCGCCTGAGCTCAAGCTAGCGTTAGCAAAGATTATCAGCACTAGACTGAGATGTCAGCTAGCCTTGCCATGGGATATATAACATTAGCTGTGACTGTTGTCCGTGGAGGGTGTAAATACATAACAATCGGAGTGTATCCTTCTTTGTCAAGCGAAAGGGGTTTTAAAAAAGAACTAGTAATACCCCGCTAGCTAAAGGTTCAATGATGCTAGCTGACGATAGCTTGGATGCTTGTGGTCAGTTTTAGCCGGTGTTAGCTTTTAGTCTCAAATTTAAAGAACACGTAACTTTTAGACACAAATTTGTCAGTAAGATAGTCGTAGATAACACAAGCCGTGCATCGTTTGGTTGTATGATAAATAAAGGGTGTCACGTTTTTTCCTAGTTCCTCTGCTTCAGTATTTAGCATTAGCAATCTGATTTTTTTCATTACTTTGAGGTGGCTGTCGATTTAAGAGGGACGTGCTGTATGGAGGGGTCTAAAGAAAGGCCACCACCCGGTTTGGACAGTGGATGTTATAGTTAAACCTGTTAAGGGCTGAATAATATATTTCTATTGTGATAAAAGCTTTCCACAGTGCCATTTGGGTTTCTTTAACTCGCCTCCTTTTTGTTCACGGCCTAGAGTCACACGCATCCCCAAAAAATAAATTTACAGCAGACATAAATCGGACGAGTCGATCAGTCTGACTCAATCCAGACGTTTCCTAATTGACTCTAATTAAACACATGCTCCCTAACATCATTAAGATCAGACTGTACATTATTAGCACATCTTTACCATGTCTCCACAGACAATTATGTCCCGCTCCCCTAATGAAGATGGATACTTTGTTGCCATGGATACAGAGGACGACAGTGCAGAGCCTGCTGGGATAACAGATGAAATAGAGGCAAAGATGGGGTCTTGCCGACAAGAGGGGAACATGGACAGTTGTGCCAAAGGTGAAGGGAGAACAATGGTGGAGTTGCCAGAGGAGGTTCTCGAATATATCCTCTCCTTTCTCTCACCTTACCAGGAGCACAAAACTGCTGCGCTTGTTTGTAAGCAATGGTATCGACTTATTAAAGGTATGGATCTTTGCTATATCATCATGCATTGAAATATAATTAAAGATGAATCAGGCACAGTGGAGATGAGTGGGAAGTAGGGCTGGGCGATAAAACGATAACGGAATATAGCGAAAATTATTTCCCTCAATATCAATATAAAACCTGGTTAATATGCTTTTCAATAGTCGGCATTCTGCCATGTTTTGGTAGACCCAATCATGCTGAATTAGAACCAAGTAGTAAACAACTGCGTAGTAGCAGACTGCAGCTACACTCAACCATAGCGCTTTAACAGGTGAAGCCGACAGCACTGTCAGTGAGAAATAAAGAAAATGAGGGCTACCCCCGACAAAAATGCAGATGAAGGCTCAACAAATGATGACATTGTCGACAAAATTGGCACAGAAACATTGCTGGTGTGGAGGTATTTTGTTTTTGTTTTTTAGGTCGGACATGAAGCAGAGTAATGTGCACTGCAAATTATGTCGAGTACATGTTCTCACAAAGTTGGGGAATACCTCAAATCTTTTTCCCCACCTGAGGCAGTGCCACGCGGCAGAGCACACGCAATGCAAAAGGTTACAAACCCTGAACGGAGCAAGGAGCCCATGGCGCCTGTTCAGCCAAAACAGACGACCATTCAGTCCGCTTTCTCTCGCGCAACGCCTTACGACAAAACGTAGAAGAGACACAAAGACCTCACAGATGCAGTAGCGTACTGTATTGCAAAAGACGTGCTACCAATACGCACTGTTAAATTTCATTTTTTATATCTTGATATATATCAATATCGACTGATATGAAAAAAGTATATTGTGATGAACTTTTTCCCATATCGCCCAGCCCTAGTGGGAAGTATATTGTGAGCAGCATGGTTAAGTGTAAGTCTTGGTTTCTATGTTCCAGTTGTTTACTTGTGTTTTGTCCAACCTAGGTGTTGCTTATCAGTGCTACCATGGTTTCTTGAGAGCTGTGCAGGAGGGAAATATCCAGTGGGAAAGCCGAACATACCCATATCCAGGAACACCGATTACGCAGCGCTTCTCTCATAGTCAGTATATGTTTCTCATGTTTTTGATACCTAACACAACTCATACATTAAGTGTACACAAACACTTTTCTTCAGTTTTTGTATTCAAATTGTTTTAAAGCAGCTTGAAGTAGGTATCAGACTTATAGTCCAGTGTTTAGTGGACAAAGTAGTGTCTGGCCTGTGCAAGAATAGAGACTTATAAAGGGTGCAACATCCGACACTAAATCCATTTTGTTGTCTGATGTATTTCAACTACGCTTAAAATAGATCTTGTATTGAGGAGAGACATTGACGGGAAAGTTTAAAGCTGAGGGAAACCTTTTATCACCAGCTTCACAGTTTCAAAAGATTTTTTTTTAATCTTTTGAGCTTTAAAAATAGTGACAAGTATTTTATTGTGTACATTACCAGTTTCATATAGTAGCGCTTAGAGCTCTGTCATGAAAGGACTATTTACCTCTTAGTTTATTCTTATGTTGATGTTCAGTGTAATTCATTAAATTTGAATGATGTGATAACTTTAGTGTACTATGAGAATCTTAGAGGAAATGGTTACAGCAGTCAATGGAAGTGGACAATCATGTCATCCATTAACTACATATACATGGTGATTATGTGATCAGATGATATTGTTGCTTTTGTTTCCAAATAAAAATGCATGTTAAAAAAATCACTAAAAATTCACTGTCAGTTAAAATTGACCATTAAGTTGTTTTTGGATTTTTTTTTTATTTTTTGTGGTTTGCAGGTGCATGTTACTATGACTCGAACCAGTCCATGTATGTGTTTGGGGGTTGTACTCAGAGTAGCTGCAATGCTGCCTTCAATGATCTATGGAGACTTGACCTCAACAGCAAGGAGTGGATCCGCCCTTTGGCCTCAGGTAGTGATCAGCTGTCAGCAGTTAAAGACAAACAGGACACAGGAATCTGAGCTTTTTAGTGGCATGCAGCTCCAATAAAGAAGTGACTTTATGACAAGAATGTCCCCCAGGAGCAGCCTTGTCACTTTTGTACAGAGATTTCTTAATATTCTCTGCATCACGACACAATACTGTGGTTAATAAATTTGTCAAATTCCTTGTAGTTTTGTGCTGTAGAGCATTATTCTGAAACTGTTGACTATTTGCTGACACACTCTCTCACAGAGTGGTAGATAGTTACGTCTGTCTTTATGTCTGAGAGACTCAGCCTCCCTGGAATGACCTTTTTATATCTGGTCTAGAAATAAAGAGGGCATTACAGACAGGCTGAGTCTCTCTTTGTGTAAGCAGACAGTTCAACAATTTGAAAATATTGATATTAAGTGAAAGATTATAGTTTAATTTAATGTAAAGATACAGAAGATTTGGGGAAATCTCTGTACAAAAGTGACTGTGCTGAAAACCAGCAGTTGATGGCAGTGATCTTTGGACAGTGCTGCGTTCAAAACAGATGTGACTGTGCAGTGATTATCTCTACATGGGCTAAAAATCACTCTCTGCACACATTACAATAGCACGGCTCTGTTGTGGAAGAGTCTGGGTGTGAAACTTGCCTGCCAGCAGTTCCGACTTGTTTTCCATTGTAGACATAAAGTGCATCATGAAACAAAAGATATGACAACAGAGACCCCAGACTGTTCAGCAACTGATGTCCTGTATCAGACAAGCATGGGATTACATTTTGGTTTCAGAGCTCGCAAAATCAATCTCTTTGACGTCCAGATGTTTCAAGAGTGTTGCTAAAATAAGCGGTGATAAAAAGTGATGATAAACAAACTGTACTCTGACAACCAAAACGTTTGAATTTTGGTAACGTGTGTGTGTGTGTGCTGTGCTTGTTCAGGCTCTTATCCCTCTCCTAAAGCTGGAGCGACTCTTGTAATGCACAAAGATCTGTTGGTGTTGTTCGGGGGATGGACTCGCCCCAGCCCATATCCACTGCACCAACCAGAGAGGTTTTTCGATGAAATCCACACCTACTCTCCTTCAAAGAACTGGTGAGAGATGCCGAATGATTTTAATCAATGCCTGGGTTCAATTTGGGAAAGTTTAAACTTGAACCAAGTTCGCCCTGTTCTTGAAATATTTTCTTTTCCTGTCTCAGGTGGAATTGCATCGTAACCACACATGGACCACCTCCGATGGCTGGTCACTCTTCCTCTGTGATTGGAAACACCATGGTGGTGTTTGGGGGATCACTAGGAGCACGTCAAATGTGAGAAAATTTAACACCCATTTCAAACTGAGCTGTGCAAATTAAAAGGGAAATTAGATTTTGTTCATTGAAACAACAGCAAAGATAAGAGCGGAGGTGGAGGTTAATTTGTCTACTGCTCAGTTTCCATTAGCTATAGTCGTGCAACTTAAACGGCTGAAAACAGATTAAAAAGATTCAATGTGTGTCAAGTCAAAGTTACACAACAAATCTGATGCACAGTAGCAAACGCCTGCCGAGAAGAGTCCTCAACCATGGGGCTAAAAACAGTCATTTGGTTTTCAGTGGTGTTTAAAGGAATATTGTCTTCTAGTAGTCACTCAATATATTGTCCCATTTGATGGTTGTGTACAGGAGTAATGAAGTCTGGGTTCTGGATTTGGAGCAGTGGTCCTGGTCCAAACCACCTATATCAGGCCCATCACCTCATCCACGTGGAGGCCAATCACAGGTATGAACACTTAAACTGTTAAATTGGAAAAGGTCGTCAATTCCATCTGACATCCACAGAAGTGATTGAACATTTATCTTATTGAACATTTTATCACCTGATCCAAATAAGTGTGGTGCTCAAGAAATTGTCGATGAAGCCCTTTGGTAAAGTTTTTCCATCTCTGACTCCTCTGCAACTTGATGACTTTGAGCCAAAAAAACGTTTTTTAATAAAATAACGTCTTTTTATTTCTCTCTATTTTTGGACAGATTGTGATTGACGATCAGACGCTGCTCATCTTGGGAGGCTGTGGTGGCCCCAACGCAGTAAGTCCTAATTAAAAATAATAATAATATGACGCAGAGTTCTTTGTTGTTTTATGTCCACCTGTACCTTTAAGCAAACATTTTATCTAGTTAGTATCTTATGTGACAAGGCTGGTAGTGTAAGTTACTCTGTTGTTTTCTATGTTAAAGCTTCTAAAAGACGCCTGGCTCCTTCACATGGATGCCCCCCCATGGAGGTGGCAGCAGCTGCAAGTTGAAAACGAGGACCATGGAGCCCCTGAGCTGTGGTGTCACCCTGCCTGCAGAGTAAGTGTTTTTCTTATTCTGCATGTCTGTGAGTTTACTCATAAAACTGGTGACTGATGTCCTCTCTTTCTTGTGCCTAAGGTGGGACAGTGTGTGGTGGTTTTCTCCCAGGCTCCATCAGGCCGTGCACCACTCAGCCCAAGTCTTAACTCTCGGCCCTCCCCCATAAGTGCCACACCTGCCCCTCTGGGCCCTGAACCGCCTTCCCTGCGCTCCCAATCTCCTGTTCGGAGTGGGGCTGCTGGTGTTGTCCTGGGAGCCGTCGAAGAGGCTCCGTGTGTGAATGGTAGGTGGGGCACACTAAGACCCCGGCCCTCAGCCAGAGGAAGTGCCAGAGATGGAAGCCCATCTTCATCTCAACAGCAGTCCCCTTCTCAAGGCCCTGACAGCCCTCCTCTTCCTCCTCTCCCCCCTTTACTAAATGGATCGTCCCCTTCACCAAGGACCAGTCCAGCCCAGGCTGCGTCTCCTCCCTCCCGCCCTCACCCACCCGCACCCACAGACTATGGCTGGGATTCCCCCCCCTCTGCTGCTCACCACCCTGAGGTTCCCAGTACTAATGGCCTGCATACTCCCCCTTCAGGCTCTCCTTGTACCCCCCCAGGCGGAGTGTCCCCAGCCGCCTTGCGACGAGGTCTGGAGGCTGTGAAAAACAAATCTTCCCCTTCGTTACCATCTTCTTCATCGTCAGTATCCCTTCAGACACAGGGCGCCTCTTCTGGAGGAGGAAGCAGTGGAGGAGGAGGAGGAGGAGCAGGTCCCCCTGTAACCCCCCCATCATCCTCCAGCCCTCCACAGGCTGCAGGAGCTGATGGACATGCTATACCACCTATTGCACGTCGTCTCGGCCATCACCCGCCTCAGAGCCTGAACGTGGGGAAACCTCTGTACCAGTCTCTCAACTGCAAGCCCATGCAGATGTATGTGCTGGATGTGTCCCGGGCCAAATCTGCCGGAGTGGTGTCCTGGAGAGTTTATGGGAACGGCACCCCTGCTGCTGTCACAGGGCCGCCAGAAACCAGCCTTCACACGGTGGTACAGGGCCGAGGGGAGCTCATCATTTTTGGGGGCCTCATGGACAAAAAACAGAATGTTAAATATTACCCAAAAACCAACGCCTTGTACTTTGTACGCGCTAAGAGGTAATGCAGCTCCAGGCAGGATTGAGAAGACAAACGCTCCACCCTGTGACCTTACAGGGGATATGACACACAAGGCCTTTTTCCTATACAAAGGATTATGGGAAAAGAACATAATCAATGTTAGATGTTTCACTTCAGAAATTCACTATTCTCCCTTCTGCCTACTGCAAGCTTTCAAAATAAAACACAGAACTACACTTTGATAACAACATTCGGATGAATGGGAATCCTGACTCTGTGAGTGTTGTGTGTGTGTGTGTGTGTGTGTGTGTGTGGGCCGGTATGTTTGTGTGTGACTGCAGTTGCTGAAGAGAACAGGTTAATTTGTTGTTCTTCCACAAAAAGGTGATCAACCAAACAAGAGTTCTGTATTTCTGTGTCGTCCCCCTCTGAACTTTTGAGAGAGAGGACCCCTTAAGAACAGACCCAGTGACAGGATCAGTTGAAGACTACCTTGCTTTTTGTATCACTCTTTAAGCCTGCAATGTTTACATTGATACTAGTGTGAGTGTGTGTATGTCATGTGTGCACGGTGGTGGTGCAGAGCTGTTGACTCGTGTGTTGGGGGCCAAGTTGGGTGAGAGACGTGACACTGTACTATAAACATAGTTGAAAAATAAAGGCCTCCATGTCTCCTCTGTCCCACTCTCTGGGTTTCTTCTGTGAATGTGTGTGTTTGTTTCACACACACTGGAGCGTATGTTTAAATCACATTATCCTCTTTACTCCATGAAACTATAACTGATATCTAAGTTTTGAGTTTGTATTTTATTTGTCTGAGTGTGTGATTCAAGTTTAAACCTGAAGGCATGAGAAGTGTGGAGACTCAACAAAAAACCTTCATTAAATTTTCAAAAACAAATCAAAATCTAAACCACTGAAATATTTGACCGTGTATGTCTCTCTTGGGTACTTCAGTTTTTATATATATATATATATATATATATAAAAGTCCTCACCTTTATTAGACATAGAAGCCACAAAGAGAATGGAGATGTTGGGGGCAGCACTGCAGCCTTACAGCTGGATGGTTCAGAGTTTAGATGGGTGGGGTAGATAGTCCAGATAGGGGCTTTCAATTTGAAGCTTGATCTAATTTCTTCCCTCACAGTTAAGTCTGGACTAAGTTTTAGACTTCAATAACCTGGTAAAATTGCCCAATTTCTCAACAGACAAGCACAACAATGGAGGCATGTGGTGGTTGGCAATACTGCCTTACAGCAAAGTGGTTCAAAAGTCAAACCTGGGCAGGATCTTCCCTAAGTACAGCAACAGCAATCTTGCTGTCTCTTGCTGGGTTTGAAATCATAATCATAACTTCTCTAGAATGTACTTAAAAGTGAAATAGCCACAATGAGTAATAAATGCATTTCATGGTTTGAGTGCTGACCTTGGTTTTCCTGTGTGGAGGAAAAGCTTTCTCTCTTCCTCCCTCTGGAAAGTGGACCGTGATTTTGAACAACCACAATATACTTAAAACCAAAAGACCTGAGAAAAGTTGGCACTGCTGGGCTGTATAAAATACTAAAGTGGTTACTGAGGAATAACCGGCTGTCTTATCAATACTGATCTCAAAATTTTAGGTTGTTATGTTCTTTAAAGCCTTTAAAGGGTCATTAATGCATTAAATATATGATTATAGTGGCCAAATGGGTGGCCAAAACTCTTGGAATAGTCCTCAACCCAACAACCCTTTCAATAACTTGCAACAACAAGGTCCAAGAATTGCTGTCACCACTGTCCTTCCAGGGCTGGCCTTAGCCATTTTGGCGCCCCAGGCAGGATTCAGCCAGTGCACCCAATTAGATGGCTCCTTATATCCAGCTAATAAGCGACTTGCAACCAATCAGAAGGCTGCTTTTTTTCTGACTGCTCAGAAGGTTCCTTTTATTCAGCCAATCAAAGACTTGTTTCTAATCGACCAATCAGAAGGTTTTTTTTATCCAGCCAATTAGAGACTTGCTTCTAATGAGCTCTATGCACGATCCACTACTCCCTCAACTTATGCTTCATTCGAGATACCTCAGAAGTCAGATGTCGGAGCTGAAAATGTTTCCAACATATTTTTATTTTCTGGAATTTTTTATGTGTTTTTTCAAATATTTCTGTTTTCAATTTTTCAAATTTAATCTGAGTTCGCAAATTATTTTCATGTTTTTATGCTGCGTTCCAGTTACCTCAGAAGTCAGATGTCGGAGCTGGGAGTGACGTTTTACCCGAGTTGACGGCGTTCCAGTTAAACAAGTCAGAAAAACCAAGATGGACGCCTACAGTTACCTGTTGTTAGCTGTTGTTTACAATTGTCAGCTGTTGTTAGTTGTTGTTAGTAATACCAGTTGTAAACAACAGACAACACAGTATTTTACTGTTACAAACACCACTGCACTGTGTTCACAGTTAGACGTTACGCAGTACAACAGAAACCACTTATTTAATTTCACCAAAACAAAACAGAAATGCTAATGAATAATATATTACGAGAGCTTCCACTGTTACTCTTTACTGTTGATGCTCTGTGCTGCCATCTTGAATTATGATGTCGTCAAGTCAGGGTTGGAGAGGAGTGTCCGAATATCGAGTTGGAAATCTGACTTCAGGGGGGCATTCCAGGTTCTACCAACTTCCGAGTACAAATGGAACACAGC
Organism: Xyrichtys novacula; assembly: GCA_962446985.1. Taxonomy (NCBI): domain Eukaryota; kingdom Metazoa; phylum Chordata; class Actinopteri; order Labriformes; family Labridae; genus Xyrichtys; species Xyrichtys novacula. The sequence continues at coordinate 39,710,767 of OY660865.1, forward strand.
ATTAGAATTCATATTTTTAATTTTTTTTAAATCTTTTTCTTTTTTCCTAAAGAACTTTTATGCATTTAGAATTTATTTGTTTTTTTTTTTAATCTATTTTTTCTTTAATGTATTCAGTGTATAGTGTACAGTGTTTCCAGGTTCTACCAAATATTTTTATACATTTTTTTTTGCATTAAGTGAAATGATTTTGTGTCTTACAAAATGTTATTGTTGTTGCTTTTACGGAAAATTTGTGCCGTTGACCTTCAGGGCCACCATACATGGGCGATGGGCAACCAGCCTAAAGTGCATTATCGCCCTCTACCGGAGTGTTGAGCAGGAAATAGGAGAGTACAACAACATTAACAAGGATAATAATAAATTCCCAAGTAACCTGAAGGAATTTAGGGAGTTTGGAAAAGGAATCATATAATCAAATTTCATTGAATAATTTTATCAGGAATTTGTGAACTTCTCGAAATGTGTCACCGAGTGGATAATCTCAGCTCCCCTTCCTCCTCATAAACACCACATTCAAACAGCAGGTGTGATACAGACTCTTAAAGTTCGTAGAGTTTAAATCTCCCAGTTGGATGTAGAGGGGGATGTATGGATGTATATGTATTAGCTCGGACCCTCGCTCTCCGTCCCCCTCAAACACTTCACTCCCTTCTTTGACCGCTTATGACCTTTAACCCAGAGAACTCCCATTGGACCAGATCAGGGGCAGTTGGAAGCGGAGCCCTGTGATTGGTGCAGACTCGGGGATGTGGTGATGTGGCAGACCGTCCTGGAAGCTCATTGGCTGTGACGTGAGACAGGGGGAGGAGAGTTGTACAATGAATCTGCTGAGGACACATGTTTACAATGATGGGAAGAATGGAGCGACACTGGAGTATGAGGGACGATGAACAGCGTGAGTTCTACCAAAATAACGCGATATTTTCTAACTTTATAGAAAGAACGCGAGACATTTCCTCAAAGAGTGTTTGTTTCGGTTCTTGCTCTGTACTTTTTTACATAGTTGGGAATTGTTTGAATGAATCTGAACTGACTGGAGTATAACTGGATCATATCAGGTCATCTTGTGTGTTAAGATTGTCTTTCTGTATAATGAAGAGATGTTTGGTGTGATATTTGAAACGTTTCTGTGTTCAGTAAACTTTTGTATGAAAGTTTCAACGATTCAACAGCAGGAAACGTTTCCTGACAGCTCTTCAATACTGGTGATGCAGGGAGTTGTTGTATCATGGAGATCTTTCTCATTCCAGCAGGACTTTTCTTAGTTTTTCTACTGATATGTGGGTCAGAGCCATTGTAAAACTGTTGAACATTGTAATTGAAGAACCTGATGTATTTTGTCTTGCAGATGGGGCCCCCCCTGAACAAACTTGCAGTAATAAGGGAGCTAACTGAAGACACCGAGTGACACCAGAAGGGGAAGATTGGACTGCAGTGTCAGAAGAAAACAAAGATATTAATCAATTATCTTAACAACAGCTGGTTTGTTTCTGACTTCACTTATCTATTTTAAGCTCTACACACTCTCTCAGTCTCCTTACAGTCTCAGAAAAGACAACATTAACTGTGGAGATCCCCTCTCAGGTATGTCCAGTGTTCGACTGCTGAAAACAACAGAGGAGTCTGTTTTTGGAGCCCAGTCTTCCCAAAGGATGGCCTCTACTGTGTCTGCTGTACCCCGAGGCGTCTTCGCCCCCGCACCACACCCTCCAGCTGTCTGGCCCCCTCTGGACTTCGCCCTCGGTGCTCTTGCCTGCTGTGCCGCCTGTGTGTTTACCAACCCTCTGGAGGTGGTCAAGACTCGTCTGCAGCTGCAGGGAGAGCTGCGTGCTCGGGGATCGTATCAGAGACACTATCGGGGAGCCCTGCAGGCCTTGTGGGTGGTGGGCCGCACAGATGGGCTCAGGGGCCTGCAGAAAGGGCTCTCGGTGGGGCTGATGTACCAGGGTGTGATGAACGGTGTGAGGCTGGGCTCCTATTCCTACTGTGAAGCCCTGGGGGTCACCTCTTTGCACGGGGGGAGTCTGTTGTCAGGTGCAGCTGCTGGGGCGCTGGGGGCCTTCATCGCCTCTCCTGCCTATCTGGTAAGTTTGGTTCTCCTCATGCCTCTTTACATATATTCATTTGAATAGGAGTCTACCTCTTATATCACTTATATCTCCTTAAAACTGGTCTGCAGTATAAAAAGTAAATTACAGAAAAAAGAAGTCAGGAATACAACTGCAGCTGAAATCATGCAGACAGCAGTTGATTTATGCAAATACAGACAGAAGTGAAAATACTCTTGATATATGATAGCAAGACTATGCAAATGTATTTTAATTGTTAATGATTATAACAGGAAAAACATCAAGAATTATGTTTTGGGAGAGTTGAGGAGAGGCAGAATGTTAATAAAGTGGAGAACCAAACCTGAAAAACAACGTCTGCAGTGTACTTGAGCACCCTTAGCAGAGTAAGCATGTGTAGAAGTCAGAAATGGATCATCTGGGGGAATTTGCAGACTGATCAGTTAAACTGTTTTATACAAAAGATGGCTATTACAGTTGTGACTTCTCATGAATGCTGTGTACACTGATGGTACTCATTATGATTTGACTTGTATGGGAGTTATCTCACGTCTCTTTTTTTCACTGAAATGTGCTCTAAGGTGTCTGCTATTGTGCCCGTCTTTGTTATGAGCACACAAGGTCATAAAGTAACAGGAAATTTGAATCCTCAGGCACCATTCAGAGAGTATGTTTAGATAGGGTTACTCTTAACTGCACACGTGTTCAAGAAAACCACAAAGAGGAAATTAACATCCTCATGATAGATGAGAGGTAAAAGACAAGACAGCTAATGTGGAAACATGATACGTGTGATTGTCCCAGGCTAGCACGTCAATTATGCAAAAGGTTTTAGCGAGAAGTATATAAACAACACACATATCTGTGATCAGCTGTGAGCCCAGGTTTGCTGTTGGTCAGCCCCTTACCCTTGATGAAAACGTGTAACAAAACTGGTTTAGATCAGCAGCATAATACATCAGTATGTCAGCTCTTTAAACAGATCAACTACAGGGTGTTTTAGTTCAAGATTACACAATTATTTACTCAGAACAAAGCTTACACAAGAGATATCACGAGTTTCCTCATATCAGTCACTTTTAGACAGACTTTGAGCAATGTTGCTGGAAATTTCTGCATTTCACATTGACGATGACATCTCCTCATGTCAATGGAGTCTGTGTTTTGTTGCCGTTATCACTCTGTCTCCCCACTGAGATATCGTGTGCAGACATGACATTATGCCCTAAAAACATTCATTTATGGAGTACACTCACTTGAAACTGTTGTTGACATTGAACCCAAAATTAGAGCCATCAGAATAATGAAGGGACAAACAAAAGCTAACACAAATGTCTTCAATACACTGAAGTCATGTAGTCATGTGAGTGTTTTTCCTGAGATAGACCCTAAAAATGTGAGTCCATCATGGTCCAACAATAACTCAATTACTGGTGGCCGTTGACCAATGAGTCTCGTGCAGCTCAACATTTCTGCCTGTAGAAGAAAGTCTTTTCCAGCTTCTTTCAAATGCTCATCATTGTGTAAAAATGCTGGGTATCTTGAAATCACATTGTCTGAAAAATGAAATTGCCTAAAGGAAACGAATTGGCTCAGATAAAAGAGAATTAAGCATTGAAAACAGTATTGAACAGCGTTGAAAACATTGAAGGAGAACCAGAAAGCTGAAAACTGGGTCGTAAATAGCGTCAGCATTTTGCCTGAACACAAACAGTAACATGGAAACACAGCAGCTTGATTTCAAAGGCGTCTCAAATGTCCTCCGTTTATTTTTGTCCGGTTGGAAGACCGATGAGTCAAAGTGACATTACATGGGTGTGTGCGGTAAAACCAGGTTAGTGTGAGGTCACACCTAACCTACTTTCAAGTCCAGTTCTTAAAAAGCTGGGGTGCTGAGCAAAATGTTCATGAAACAGAATTCAAAGGTTTGCAAATCATCGACATTTAAGTGTTCTTCATTAAAGCGGGACAGGAACATGTTCGACATTGTGTCGCATCTCCTCTTCTTTTAATAACACACTGTCAAACAAGGAGACCAGAGTGAGATTTTTTCAATCTTTACTTAGTAGAATTGCAGCTGGTCAATAGTTCAGGTCCTCTTTATCAAATTTTCATTTATTTTTTCTTTTTCTATTGTCATGCATGAGGCAAACTTATTTTTATAAACCCCATTCTGAATGGATATAAGAGAGAAATGGAAACATGAATTTATAACAATGAGCAACGAGCCTCTGACTGATTAAATTATAGTAACACAATAAAGGGTAGGACTAGATAAGTTTTATCAACTTCATCCTACACCTATCGAACAAAGTATGATTATCTATGTTGCTACAGAGCTGTCTCTTTAATTGTTTTTCAGCCAAAGCACATTGTATATTGTATTTATTTTGTTTTTCTTTTAACCTGTTTGAATAAACAAATAAACTATCTAAACTAAGAATTTTAAATGGCAATAACAAGTTGAGACGGCCGGTAGACCAGTTTTCTGTCCTGTCCCCTCTACTTCAGATCCATGCTGTTATACGGTGGGTATGGAAAGTTGTTTTTTTTCCCTCATCAGTGTACACCCGGCAGCCCATTTAGACAGAAAAACACAGAATTATAGACATTTTATTCAAATTCATTAAAACTGAAAATTTAAAGTATTCAGACCCTTTCTTTTTTGGCATTTATTTAACTCCGGTGCTTCTGATCATCTTTGAGATGGTTCACTTTAATTAGAGTCCAGCTGTGTTTAATTAAATTGATTGGACTTGATTAGGAAAGACACACACCTGTCTATATAAGACCTTACAGCTCACTTTGAATTACAGAGCAAATGAGAATTATGAGGTTGGAGGAACTTCTCGAAGAGCTCAGAGACAGAACTGTGATGAGGCTCAGATCTGGCTGAGGGTACGAAAGAGTTTCTGTTACACTTTAGGTTCCTCGGAGCACAGAGAGGTGAACCTCTTCCTGTCTTTGCTTCTGAGGGTCTCTGAGTTTCCCCTTGTGTACCCAGTCAGACCACCAATCTGTTGCAAATGAACTTAGTTGGAAGATGTTCCTCCAGGTTTTTTTCAGCATTATACAACTTTTTCAGTCTTTTTTTTATCTCCGTCCTAAGTTAAAAAAAATATGTTTTGGCGTCAAATGTAAAAAGATGGCTGTATGTTTTTCATAATATATATATTTTTCCCTCTATTTCACAAGTTGTCTTTGCACGAGTTTTAGTAAAATGTAGAGTTTTAAAGACTGGCAAACCATCAAAAGCAGGTTTGATTAAAGTTTGAAGTGTCCAAATTTTATTGGAACTGGGATTTTATATCAAGTTTAAAGCAGCATAAACATTATGATCACAAAGTTGCTCAGCAAGAGTAAGTTAAATTTCTAATAGTTCTGGTAATTAATGTGCTTCTTTAAACAGAAATCTTGTTTTTTTATGTGTGTTTTGAAAGTAACATCACTCTCATATTTTACCGTCTCTCCTTTTACTGCACCATGCAGAAAATAGTCTCTGCATATCCAGACTTAAATACCACACAGAAGCAGTGTTTGTTATATCTTCTCTCAGATGTCAGTCAATACACAAAAATCATTGGATCTTTTGCGCAGTCATGGAAAGACAATATTGTTTAATGTCATGTTTGTGGGGATCTAGGTCACTGAATATAATGTGCAGGTTGCCGTCACTCCCTTTCACTGAATGTACAAGACACTGTATACAGTATCCAGTGGCTCTTCACTTGTACTTTTGGCAGACAGTGTAGGGCAGACGAAGGTTATTCATTAACAATATGAGTGTCAATAGATAATCTTGTGCATGCTCTGCACACTATTACATCTTGTACATGCTGTAAAATATGCAACCGCTTTTATTCGAGGTTTTGTTTTCTCTTTTCAGTTAAAACTATGTGTCATGTTTTTTATGTTATAGGTGAAGACCCATCTGCAAGCTCAGAGCATGGAAGCAATAGCTGTGGGTCACCAGCATAACCATCTGGTAAGGAGGATATACAGTGAATCACAGAAACACATTATCGGTTCTCTTATCTGTTTTATTTCATGCCGTGTTTCCAGATGATACACCGACCGTTAAATATCCAAGTATTACCAGAGAAGTGTGTTAAATGTAGCAAAGCTGAAAGTCTCTATGATAAGATGTGAACTTGTGATATGTTTGTCGATCCTATTAATATGTTACAGTACAAACACAGTCCTTAATGTACAAAAATCTGCTCCTCTCCCACCCACACTTGTTTTCATTCATGCTCTTCTCTGGTGTTTGACAGTCACCTGTTTCACTTCTCTGATAGTTTAGTTCAACCTGAAAAACAGGATATCCTGTTGTTGTTGTTTTTTAGTATGACTACCTCACACATGTCATTTACAATACAGCTCCACCTAACTTCTACCTGACAGTAAGCCTAATAATAATCCAAACATTGTCTTCAACAAGCCAAGTAAGAGCATCTTTAAACATGTAATTGAACACGAACTGAATATTCCTTTGTTTCCTCATCCAAGGGGGTGTCGGATGCCTTTGCTACCATCTATAGAAAAGAAGGAGTGATTGGTCTTTGGAGGGGTGTGAACGGGGCCGTGCCGCGAGTCATGGTTGGATCAGCTGCTCAGCTGGCCACCTTCACCTCAGCCAAGGACTGGGTGGCACATTCCCAGGTAGACGTGGTGAACAGCTGACATTTTTACAGCGCATGTAAGACCTGCTGTTGCGTCAAGACTCTGTTTCTGTCTTTCTTATCAGTGGTTCAGTCCGAACAGCTGGCTCACAGCCCTGATAGCTGCCATGGTTAGTGGTGTTGCAGTGGCGGTTACCATGACACCGTTCGATGTTATAAGTACACGCCTTTACAACCAGCCGGTGGATGAGTCTCATCGGGTGAGTTCACCGTTAAATTTATTCTTTCACACGAGAATACTGAAATATCAAGTGTTTCTGAGCTTTGTTTTTGTCTTCTGTGCCGATCAGGGGCGTCTGTACCATGGATTTTCAGACTGTCTACTGAAAGTGTGCCGGGCTGAGGGCCTGCTGGGGTTGTATAAAGGAATGGGCCCCGTCTTCCTGCGCTTGGCCCCGCACACTGTCCTCAGCATGCTGTTCTGGGATTTGATGAGACAACAGACAATAAAGAACCAGAGCCAAGAACGGAGCTAAAACACACTCAACTACTGCACCTGGTTCTCTGAACTGGACTCCCAGTCGTCCATCAGTCAAGAGAAGATTGTATACAAACCAAAAATAGGATTTGATGTAACACTCTTATTTATTTAGTTGCTCAGAGTTAGATGAGAGGATTAATGTCAGTTCTATTTCTGTTGCATATCTAAAGATAAAAGCAGGTTAGCCTCACTCGGGATAAAGACGGGTAAACAGGTTTAGTCCAAAGGTTACAGGAAACACTTCCAAGCACCTCTAAGAGCTCACTGACACACACCATCGAGCGAGTTCAATCTGTATCAAACCAAAAGTGTCAAAATCTTATTTCTGAATGACTGACTGCTTTGATACTTATTACCTGATGTTGGTTTCCTCTCACTGCAGTCCACCCTGTAACAAACAAAGGCTAAATTATCATTCAGACATTTTTATCTGCATTAAACAATATTTATATAAACTGTACATTTGTCAGTACGATGAGCTTTTTCCAGTTGTCTTCCAGCAAAAGCTTTATGGTCAGCCTGAAGCAACAGAAGTAGTATTGATCGTCTTATCTGATTGTTTGCAAGAAGGTAAATAAGAGTATTTATCGACTCCTCCTTGAAGGGGATCCTCTGTCTGAAGAAAGGTGCACAAATCAACGTTGAAGTACTTGAAGATGGACAAAAGCTGCAGAGACTTTGACAAACATTCAGGGGTTTCTGTCGGATTAACACTGAAGCACTTGAAGATGGACTCGAGCTGCAGAGACTTTGACAAAGATTTCAGGGGTTTCTCTCAAGTCTGTAAAATACTAATTCATTGATCAAGTATCTGACGTGGCCTTCATACCTCTCAGGATGAATGTACAAGTTGAGTGTCATAAAAGGTCTTCATGTGAAAAGATAGAACTGGAGACTGGCTTGTTTTTCATGGACTTTTTCAGAGGGAATAATCTCTGTGTCCGAGTCCGTTTGGCTGCTGTTTTTCAATTCTTCAAAGTTAAACACGTAACTCTCGTTGCCTTTTCTGTTCGATGTAAAGAAGGACCTCTGATGAAAACGCCTTTAGTGACTAACACATCGAACTACTGGTTCCTTAAGCACAGAAAGCCACTTGATGTTTTGTTTTACTGTACAGCAACTTAACTTGTTAGTGTTTTAGACGTTTGACTAGAACTAAATGATAATAAAGACTTTTTTGTATGAAAATTAGTAAGTCTTGTTTTTGTTTGAGTCTTGACTAAGAAGCTACATCTTTAAAAAAAAAACCTGATAGCTACAATCTGTTGTAATCACAGTTGATTTTGAAGCAGTGCCACGTCTCCAAATGTTCCTTTAAAGCTATCATCCTCTGACAGTACTATCATCAGGAAATGATCAAACTCACTCAAATCCTCCCTGACCTTTGAACCCTTTAGAAAGTGACTCAGATCAGGTCAGTAGGGTGAGAGAAAGGCTCGTACAGGCTCAGCACTTCTGTAGACTGTTTGGACTGTTTTTTTTAGTTTCTTGAAATAAAAGTAAAACCGAAATGTTTTCCTGGATCCTGGGAACATCTGATTGGACACCATTTGATTCGAGTCCCATTGATAGTTTTTTTCAGGGTGAGTTGAGTTTTGTCAGTAACTCCATGTCAAATATTTTCTTTATTTACCTCTGTGCTCATTCATTTGTGTCTGTCGTCAAGGACTCGTGGGTGCATGTGCAGTATCTGTCCTCTGCAGTTTGATGAGAGTTCACTTCTTCATTCAATCATGCAGGTGAGTTACACACAAAGTTGTGAAAATAAACACACTTTTCTGCGGTAAATGGATCATCGACATGTCTTCTTTTCGAGCAGTGACTCTGAACCTGAAAACACACCAAGGTCATCCTCTCCCTGCAGTAATGTCAGCAAAAACTGGAAATCATCTCTTCAGTTCTGGTGTCTGGTGGTCCTCCTGTCCATGGTGGGCTCGAGGGTCTCCTCTCTGATGGTTCTGGAGTTTTGTCTCAGGGCTGTTTCTGCGAGGATGTCAGGACAGGTGAGTTCCCCCTAAAAAAACAGACACAACACTCATCTAAGCTGGTTTTAAATCCACTCTGCCCATTTTTTTTTACTGATGAAGATGCAACCTTTTCATCCACCCTGAACCCAGGATGCCAGTGGACAAGGCCCAGACATGCTCCTGATCCAGAGCCAGTTCTCTCTGGGCTGTGGCCTCTCCTGCACCGTGTACTTCCTCCATCAGGGGGCACCACACAGCTCCCTCAGCTTGTTTCTGGCAGCTGCTCTGAGCTGGGCACTTGCGAGCTTCAGCCACAGCCTGTGGATTCATGTGGCCAGACTCTACCCACTACACAGCACCGAGCGCTACTGTGGGAAGTGCATCAGCCTGCTGACCTCCGGGCAATCCCTTCTAGGTTCACTGCAAAGAGTGGTCGTCGTGTTCTTTGCTCTGGCTGCTGTGGCCTCCACCGCTACGGTTTATGACCACTTCCTGTCCCAGAAGGATGCTCTGAAGTTTTGGACTCCACTCACACTCTGCTACACCATGTTGGTGGTCTACATTCAAGGTGGTTATGAGAATGATGATGAAAGTAGGGGTTGTGGAAAGTTTCTGCTGAAACTGATTGATTAGAATAAAACTAGATCATTTACTTTTATGTTATTATGATGGAATTAAAATGGAAATGCTAATTAGTCGTGCCATAGTGGACAACAACATTCATGTAGCTCCTTGTGTAGGAGACCATTAAATTAAAATAGATGGTTGAAGGTAGTTTTAGGTTGAAGTTAAATTAAGGAAAGGAGTAAAAAAATAATGGTTAAAGGGATATTCCGGCGTAAAATTAATTTAGGGTCAAACACACCATAACACTGAGTTAGACACTCCCTCGAGAGATGAATGTTGCTGACAGCTTGTTTCTCTAGTTATACCAACTTTAGTAACGACCGCAGGATAGGAATACACAGCGGTCTAAGAGGCCATAAACAAACCTCAATCAAAATGCCACAAATAATGCTCAGAACACCTAACTTCACCAACAGGACATATAGGGTCACAGACACAAACATCTTTTTAACTTTGCCTGATTTCTTTAGCAAAGAGACTAAACACAACTCACCTACTCTCTTCCAGCAGCCGCTTGTTTGTAGCGAGACCTCGGGCCAATCAGAGGAAGAACATTTATGATCATTACTTTTTCATTTCCTTGAATTAGAGAAGCAAGTGGTCGGCAACATTCATCTCTTGAGAGAGTGTCTAACTCGGTGTTACCATGTGTTTGAACCTAAATTAATTTACGCTGGAATATCCCTTTAAATCAGTAAGATGCACAAACCACTATAAAAACTCAGTCAAATACTTTTATATCACAAATGAATAATGTACATAACAAAACTTTAAGATATCAAACCAAAACTATCTCCTCCAAGAATCATGATTCTCTTATGTCCGTTTAACTCGAACCTTTGTCTTTATGTTGCACAGAGGATCAGAATCGGCACTCGGGTCCAGAGGCTCTGCTGCACACCGTCGTGCTTCGACTTGGAGCCTTGCTGGTCCTCATGCTGACTGTGGGAGACTGGACCGACGTCCTCCACGTCCTTATTACTTTCCTGGGTGAAGCCGTGTGCCTGCTGCCTTCTCAGGACCTGCTGCAAGCCGTGTTAAAGGTCTGTGTTTATCATGTCATCATCATATATTTGATTCATACATTTATTTACTCATGGTTTTATCATATCAAAGTTCAGAAACATACAAACAACATTTGGTAATTCTTTTTTAATGTTTTAGGAAGAAGAGGACACACAAGTGAGAAGATGTGAACAAAACTCCAGTCACAGAACAAGAGACAGCACCAGGAAAGCATCAGATGAGAGTTAAAATCGCCTCTGAAACATAAACTGAAATTGCAATTTAACCCAAATTATTCCACAAATTGCACATTTGTGTACTCTCAATAACGACACAAGAGGATTATGGGTACTCGATATTATAGCCTTTCATGTTAAGAAGAGGGGATGATTTTGCAGCTGCAGTCTGGTCTGATTTAACAGGATGATTATGAACTTCAGTAAATGTTGTTAATGTCAGACTTCACAACTCTTCTGTAAATAATAGATGACTTTTTGACACATGACAGCTGAGACTACAGACACCTGAATTTCCTTTCAGGGATTAAATAAATTTATTCTTGTTCTTAATTGTTTGTACTGTAGCAATTCTTCATGAAATGGAAGAAAAAACATGAAACGGATTGTCAAACTTCAGAGTGTGCAATTATACAGAGCCTAAGAGTGAGGGACTTGGCATGTAAGACCATCATCAACAACAGATAACAGCTGGTAAAAATGCATCTGAAATGTTTAAAGACAGAGATGGAAACTGTATCATGTTGAAAACTCCATAATTAAAATTCTTTTTATACATAATTTCTACTTTAGCCTGAGTACGAAGAAGATCAGCGTTTGTTGTGGATTCTTTTTATCCTCTTTTTCTCAAATGAAACAGAAGATTTGTTCAGTAGGTTGTTTAATCGTCTAAATGCCACATTAACACTGATATCCTGCTGATGGTGACCATTTACCAACAATTAAAGGGACACTCCAACAAGTTTACACATGGGGAGCATTATTTGTGTCTATAGAGTGGTGTTTTGGTTGAGGTTTGTTTATGGCTCCTCAGACCTCTGTGTATTTCTATCCTGCGGTCGTTACTAAAGTTGGTTTAACTAGAGAAGCAAGCAGTAAACAACATTCATCTCTGGAGGGGGGGTCTAACTCGGTGTTACGGTGTGTTCGACCCTAAATTCATTTTCAACGGTGGAATATCCCTTTAAATCAGCATATCAGAAGAAGAGGTATCTAAGGAATTTAACTATTTATATGCTATGAAGAAAGAAACCACAGAGGAGCTTTGTTCTTTCTAGGGAATAAGAATCAGAAAAGTTCAGCCTCTCTTGCTTCTATTTTTGTTTTGTGTCTTATAATTTCCTCACCAGCACAAATTCACTCGATCAGGTATTTAGATTTCAGAAATGTTTTGGTAAAGTTACAGTAGTAAGAAGAAAAACTTTCAACCCCTTTCATATCTATTTACAGTTTTGAGTCAACATGAACCTTTCAGTGTTTCTCTGATCTCATTTGTGTGTGTCCTTCTGTGAGTTTCTTCATTGTTCCCTCTCTTGTTTCTTCCTCTTCCTTTTCCCTCATTTCCATCCATTCTCTCTCCGTTGTTGCTCTGGTGGCCCAGATAGACGAAAGTTTGGCCTAAAACTTCATCTTCCTGTGTGACATGCGGTTCAATAAAATGAAACGTCATGCTATAGAAGAGCACTGAGGAGGTTCACAGAGTTTAATGAGGGTTTTGGCTGGATTTTGGGAGGGGCGGAGCTTGTAGATGTGGGGATTGTGTCATCAGTAGGCATGCTCCCTCCTGCAGCTGTGACATCACTGCAGCATTCCTTTCCTCGGAGCTGGAACAACAGAGACCCCAATCACTCTCCTCATCTCCGTCTCCTGTTCCCCTTCTCTCTCTCTCTCTCTCTCTCTCTCTCTCTCTCTCTCTCTCTCGCACACATTCCTGCCTCACTTTTCTTTTTTGCTCTGCTCCACATTGTTCAGGAACATTTTATGCAACTTTTTACTCTCAATCTTCCATTTTTGGTTTGTTGGAGCAGAGTAGACTCCTCAGACTTTGGCTGCGGAAACTTACCACAACATTTGCTGATTGTTGGACCTGATAGTGCTCAGACTCACTCTGAGGGGGGGGGGGGCAGCAAACACAACAAAGCAGCTTTTTCATCGCTCAAACACACACCGCTCACCCTCCCTCTCCTATAAACCAATATCTTCTCTCCACAAGGCTCTGATACAGCGCGCTGTAACACTGCTGCTCATTTGCTGTTGCTTTATGAGACACTGATGAAGTCCACCACATCTTATCAGATGTGCTTGTGGCACAGATGGAAGCAATGCCATGTGACACTGATAATGAGTGCAGGCCTAAGTGATAAAATGTAGTTTTGGGGGGAAGGGGAGAAAGAAAAAGAGGACTTAGTCGATGAGGGAGGAAGGGAAAATAAAGCTGATGGAACAATAAGAAAAAGAGCTGCAGAGGAGAGAGAAGAGATGGAGAGTTAAAGAGAAAAGGCAGGTACAGTCATATCCTGCTGACACATTCAAAGATAACATGGAGGGAGGTTGTTTGCCTTCCCTCCAGGGCAAAGACCTGAAGTGCCTTCATAATACTGTCAATTACATTTGCACAAAGTGCAACCCTGAGTGTGTGTGTGTGTGTGTGTGTGTGTGTGTGTGTGTGTGTGTGTGTGTGTGTGTGTGTGTGTGTGTGTGTGTGTTTGGTTGGATTGGCCAACAGTTGCAAGAGTTTCTTTTGTGTGTTTGTCTGCACACAGGCCTGTGTGAGTGTATGTGTTTGCCTGCCAAGTTTACATAGTACATGAATGTGTCATGTTTTTTACCGCTCTTTGCCCGAGATTAAATGTTCACCTTTTACGGTTGGGAGGGAGGTGGTATTGTCATTCAGCCAGAGAAGGAGGAGGGGTCGATGGACGAGTGAGCCGGGGAGAGAGGGAGGGAGGTACAGAAGGAAAAGGAGTGGCTTTCTGCTGATAGTCTCTCTCTCTCTCTCTCTCACTTCCAGAGTAAAACCTTGTCTCTGTGGCAGCTCACAGGAGGGACACAAACCAGACGTTTTGGAGAGACAAAACAGGGAAGGAGAAAGAAGAAACGTTTCTCACAGGTATGTAACGGCAGCTCACAGATAGACTGAGTGGGTTTAGAGGAAACAGATGACTCAGATTTATGCTTTCTACTCCTAAAACCAGTCATTCTGGATAATGAGAGCTGTGAGTGTGAGTTTACCTCTGTAAAGTGAGAGTTAACACACCCACAAAGTTGACTTTAAGTGCGGTTACGCTTTGATAAAACATTTTCCAGATCAGAAGGATGAAGTGTTGTGTCTGTTTTTGAGGATTTTCTGAATTGTCTTGAAAGATCAACAAAGTGTGAGGTCAGCGATGTTTCTTCATGTCACAATAGTCCTCTCAAATAGTGTTATGAAACATTTAATCACACCAGTAAACTGAAGAAGTCTTTACACACATCCTCTCTTCCTGTCAGGCCGTAGGTGGTGTTGTACAGTCATGGCATCAGCAGCTCCACCAAAAAGGATGGTGTCCTCTGTCTTCATCACCCTGGCAGCTCCTCATCGAGCCACTTTAACGCAGCAGAAGCCTGCCCTCCAAGCCCAAAGCGCCCCGGCCAAAGAGAAGCAGCAAACAGCTGTACGAGTCAGCCCGAGTGACTGCATCCCTGCTATCAGACTCAGGAGAGACTCGCCATCTGAGTCCAACAGCAGAGCAGATGACAGAGGCCTGGCTCCTGCTGGGGCCTCAGCCCAAGTCTCAGCCCCTCAAAGCTCAAGACCGTCTCAAACTGGACCCAACAGAGCGAAGCTGCAAGAAAGAAGTGGGAATGCTGCAGGTATTCATGACAGAAATGTCCTCTTCAACTTTAAGAAATCTATGTTTTAATCACATGCAGAGTAGTTAAGGTTACTACTTTTATTTTGCCTTCTTTAGATATAAAGTGGGTGTTTTATATAGATGCAGTTTAAAAGAGGAGTTTAACCAATTACACATATTAACAGTGTTTTTCATTTTCAGGGAGTTTTGCAAACTTTTCAGAAATTACCTTTATTGCATTCATCAGAGTTATAGTAAAGAGCTGCACTGTGAGCTTGTGTAGAGAAAAACATGACCGACTTAGAAAACCAGACATCTTCATCTCTGTGGCGTACACCAAGGGACTTTAATGGCCATGCTAGGTACTGCTACGTAAATATAGGTGCAACCTTTGAAAAGGAGATTATGAGGAGCAGACAGATGTGAGCTGACGTTGGCTTCATAAATCTATACATATCCTTATCTGAGAATGAATTTGAATCGTCCACTGTGAGCCTGATAGTTTTACACTCATTGGTGTTGGAGCGTCTCATAAACCGTCTCTCACTCTCCTTTAAGTTTTGTACTTTATCAGGCTGGAAACACAAGAATATTATCAATGCAAGACAGTTCCTACCAACCCATAAACTTCAACTTGTTCATTTATCAAAAATTTGTGATGACTGTTTTCCATCTAACTGAAAAGTGAAATTACTTTATTACACAGATCTCTCCCCTCCTCTTCCTCCTCCTCCTCCTGCTGCTGCTGCACTCCCTTCATGTGTGGGAATATCGCTCCCTGAAGACTCAGCTCTCCCACCACCTCCTCCTGATCAGACGCCTCTTATCCACCCTCTGACCCAAGGCCAGCGCTCACCTAAAAACAAAACGGTACACTCTCTCATAAAGACCGGACGTTGTTCCCTTTATTGATGGATTTCAACAGATTTTACAGAGAGTGGTTTACGCTGTGCGGAGGGTTGTACAGATCGTTTACAAAGTTCATCATGGGGCAGAAAAAGCTGTCCTTTAGATATGATAAATGATCAAGACTGTTCATCTTTGTCCCTCAGAAATAGAGCACCTTTGTTCATGTCTGCTGATGTCTTTGTGAGAATCATTTACTATACTGCCTCATCTCTGTGGAAACCATCAAAGTGCTCTTCAGGACGGAGGGCTGAGTTACACCAGGACTTACCTTCAACCTCTAAACCAGATGTAGAAATCAGAGATGCACTTTTTTGAAATTGATGTAAGACTTTAGGGGGTTTTGTTTTCAATAGAGGTAATTCAGCGACTGTGAAAGTTGGCATGAAACTGACGTACAGTTTGAAATACCTCTACAGCACGTAATCGGGCTGATCTCCAGCAAATAATTAGAAAAAATTCTTGAACCTTAACCAGCATGTGTGTCTGAATTTTGTGCTTTTTCAGTAAGCTGTACGCAGAAGTATGTTGGTATACACAGCTGATTGCAAAATTGAACATGAGTATGAATTTGTATGATTCTGCTGAATGATCCTGATGTGTATTACACTACCACTCTTTCTCCTCTTCTTTACATTCACTCAAAATGTGTTCTTAACCTTTTAGGTAGAAACTCGCACACCATCTAGTGGGTTGAATAAAGATGAACAATCCCAGACGATCCCAAAAAATGGTCAAGACACGTGTAGTGTGAGTAAAGGTAACATGATCTCTCTTTACGCATTCAGCGCACAACTTAGAGCCACTGGGCTTTGACAAAACACACACGATCACCTGCTCTGACATCTTGTGTTTGTGTTCAACTCAGAGGTGTGTGGCTTCTGTCGGAAACCTGTGGCTCTCTCTGAACCTGCGATAGAGGCTCTAAATAGGACGTACCACGAAGGTTGCTTCCAGTGTAGATCCTGTCACAGCCCTCTGGCGGGTAAACATTACTACAACAAGGCAGGAATCCCCCTCTGTGAAGAGTGCTACCAGGTACAGTCAACACAGCATCCAGTGTTGGATAATGACATGCCAGGTTACTAAAAACATATGTGCTTTTCATTACTGTTTACTGAGGGAGATAAAATGTTTTCTAGACTATCTGTGTTCCTTTAATTTATGCAGCATGCACATGGACTTGCAGAGTCTCAAAACCACCTTAAAATCCACACTTTGTCTCTTGCTTTATGTTTTGTAGTAGCACTGTTTAATTGCAAAGTCAGTGCAAAACATTAAATAACTGATAGTAATAAGAGATTACTACTATAAAAGATTTTTTCTTTTCATCACAGTGTCGAGTGTCTAACAGTTTACATTTTTTCAAGAATAACTCAAAAACAAGAGGAAAAGAGAGAGAAAACACTTACTTGGTAACAACAATTCAGTTTTAATTTAGGTAATGGCTATTTACATCATATTCAGGGTATTAATAAGCCTTTAAGACAGTGGGTTCAACTTTTGAAAATGCATGTTTTGTCTTTTGATAAGGAAAGGTTCGTTTGATGAAAAAAAAAAATATTGCCTAACTTAAGTTGACTGAATTTTTGTTGTGTTGGTAAGGGTTTTTGTTGGTTCCTCTTGTACCGAGTCGTGTTTTAGAAAATTCTCATGAATACCACTTATTTTGCAAAATTAAAAAGAGAAAATAATTTTTATATTGGATTTGTTTCTCCTAGGCCAGTCTTGAGCTGTGCTGGGCCTGTGGGGAGTCCATCACTGACAATGTGATCCGAGCTCTGGAACGAGTGTACCATCTCTCCTGTTTCACCTGTGCAACCTGTAAACAGCAAATTGGGGAGCAGCCCTTTGCTCAAGGAGAAGTTGGAGAGGTTTATTGCCTTCCAGACTACTACAGGTAAATCCCACATGTCCTATATTAAAGGGATATTGTGGTGTAAAATAAATTTATGGTCAAACACACCATAACACCGAGTTAGACGCCCCCTCAAGAAATGAATGTTGCAGACCGCTTGTTTTTCTAGTAAATACCAACTTTAGCAATACACAGTGGTCTGAGGAGCCACACACAAACCTCAACCAAAACGCCACTCTATAGACACAAATAATGCTCAGAACAGCACCTAACTTCATCAACAGGACATATAGGGTCACAGACAAAGTACTAGACACCAAACATCTTTTTAACTTTGCCTGATTTCTTTAGCAAAGAGACTAAACACAACTCACCTACTCTCTTCCAGCAGCCGCTTGTTTGTAGCGAGACCTGAGGCCAGTCCATTACAGACTACAGCGGGGTGACGCAGCTCAAGGAAGAACATTTATGATCATTACTTTGGCATTTCCTTTTAGTAATAATCACCATATTTGCGGTAGTCCTTCTGTCTTAGCATCTCGGTCTGATTGTATTTCCATGAAGAACGACTGCTGTGTATTGCTATCGTGGGGTCATTAATAAAGTTGGTATAACTAGAGAAGCAAGTGGTCGGCAACATTCATCTCTCGAGGGGGTTCCTAACTCAGTGTTGCAGTGCGTTTGACCCTAAGTTATTTTTACGCCGGAATATCCCTTTAAGACAATGTGTCAAATGTTTAAAGGCGCTATACAAGTGAAGTTGTAATATTTCCTGTCCTTCTCATTGATTTCCACAAAGAAAGTACGCTCCACAGTGTAATGCCTGCAACCAGCTAATCATTCCAAAAGAGGATGGTACTGACAGCTACAATGTTGAATGTCTGGGACACTCTTACCATGAAAACTGCTACAGATGTGAGGTGGGTGTCCTCTCAGCAAACAGTGATTTAACCCAAACAATTAAAAACACAGTTGTATTCCTAAGTAAATGTGTCTGTCATACCTTGTGCAGGTGTGTGTCATCCAGCTCTCTCCTGAACCCAATGAGCACGGCTGCTATCCTCTGGAGGGGAAGATGCTCTGTAAAACCTGTCATCTGAACTTGGTCTCAGGGCAACACTAACACTGGCCTCTGCAACTGGGATAAAATGCAACAAAGGGAAAGAGTGTACTAGTGACTCTTGAATACAAACGTCTCATCACAGTCATAATCCTGTAGAAAGAAAATATCACAAGGCTATATTTTGACAATATATCATGCTTTCTTAAGTTCCTCCTTTTTACTTTTATACTTGATTATTTTGCACTTAATAAACTCTACCAAATGTACCAAACATATTTATGTAACATGAATGTACTGTACATCAAGCATTATTTGAACTTTTTACATCTCAATCTGTTTTTCAATCACTTAAATCATAAAAAATCTTAAAACAAAAAAAGCTTGTATAAAGGTTAGTAAGTATATATTATGAACCTATTTATTAGCCTATCCTGATAGGCTCAAACTATTAAACTTCCACAAAGACAAAGTGTTATAATGTGAAAAAATACTGTAAGCAACCCTGTTCAGCACAGTATTTTTCTACATTTTCCTTATAGCATGAAAGGCTTAAAAGAGACAGCTGCATAGTTTTTGATGGATTGATGGGCTGAATGAAATTACTCCTCAGGAAGAATTCATTCACCTGCTTAGATAAAACAGGCAGGAAAAAAACTTAGCATTACCGATCCGGCCCATTTACTGAACTGCAAATGATACTTCAGACTGAACATTTGTGATGAAACATTAAAGATCAAAGTTGAAAACAAAGATTACAGAATACTAAAAAAGGGATATTAAACCCTTAAAAGCATCTATGCTGAACCAAAACACAAAGGTGATTATTATGTGACTATGGTCACAATTAGAGATAGATTGATTGATTGGCCTTCTGTGTCATATCAGCACTGGCCCTCAAGGCCAGTATTTTTCCTAAATTCATTTAAAATCTTAATGATATTTAATTTGAATGTGCATGAAATAATGGATTTGTTCATGACCTGTTAACATTTTCATTATAGTATTTACCTTGGATTTTAGTTCTTTTTTAAAATAATTTAAGATGGCTGGATAAAATTGTGGCAATATTTTACGGAGCAAAATTATTTTCCATCTACAGTTACTTAATAAAATGTTCATTAATATTCTGGAACTTTGTTTCTAATATGTTAGTATTACTATGCTGTTGAATTTTTCAAATACACAAAAAGGGGAAAAACAATAGGTGATATTGGCATCATATATCCACCAATGGCCACACTGCTTTCTCATTATCGCAATCTGCTGTTAAAATAGTAAAGTATTGACCACTAATCACAAAAAAAACATGTGCTATTTTGTTTTTTGGTCTAACGACAGAGAGATTCAGATCCTGACTGAATTATACACACAATAGTCATTTCAAAGCTAGGAAATCATAAACTATAAGTTACAGTGTGTACTGAAAAAATATGTGTTGTGTCACCAAAACACTGTTTTGGACCTGGTTTTAATCATAAATCAGACTTTAGTTGTATAAAACATATTATAAAATATAAATTGTAACACAAAGTGCTTTACATAATGAAAAATAATAAATAAAACGAAAATAATAATAAAATTAAAACCCCTAACTCACAATCAAGGTTAACAAGAGCATATATATATATATATATATATATATATATATAAGCACACATATACACACCTTCTCATTCAATGCATTGTACATTCTAACTGAAGGCATCAAAACTATGAATGAACACATGTGGAGTTATTTACTTAACAAAAAAGCTGAAATAACTGAAAACATGTTTTATATTCTAGTTTTTTCACAATAGCCACCCTTTGGTCTGATTACTGCTTTGCACACTCTTGGCATTCTCTCGATGAGCTTCAAGAGGTATGTAAATAGTCAATGTACAATCTAAATACTAATGAAAATAAAGAAAACACACTGAATGAAAAGGTGTGTCCAAACTGTTGGCCTGTACTGTGTATATATATATATATATATATATATATATATATATATATATATATATATATATATATATATAGATAGATAGATAGATAGATAGATAGATGTGTGTGCAGGAATTTTTTGTTCATGAATGCCTAATTTCTGTTATTTTGTTGCATTTTTATATGGTCCCCTCATGGCACTTCCCCCCCTCCTTATGGACATTGCACAGTCAAAAATAAAAGAAAACTACTTTAATTTGTCATGTATTGTCCTATTTTGATATATTTTGACGACAAGCCCTTGTCTTGGGTATATTAATTCGGGTAAAAAGCGATAGTGATGGTGTTACTAATTATAGCGACAGTGTTCTATGGTTAAGTTAATCAAAACTGAACTGTGTCGTTTGTTTTGGGACGGTAGAAAGAATCTCCTCTGACGAAGTTCAACTGCTTCCATAACTTTGCACACTTCCCTGACAGCAGCCGCGTGTTCGTAATATGAAATCAGGAAACGACCAGCAATGCTCTTGAAGAAATCACGTGCTCACTGTTGCGTATGTACTTTCGGGCCCGCGCGCCGTACATCAAACCGGGGCCGCGCTGCTCGCGCCCATAAACATCTAGGAGCGAGGCTCAAGCGCGTTCACGTGCACGGACCGAGGACGCAGCAGCTAAAGCTAAACGGGCAGCAGCAGCAGCAGGGCTACCAGGCCCAGATTATTCACGGAATCCACCGTCGTTCATTTTGTCCAGGCGGATCTCCGACCGGCAGGGATTAGAAACGTGCAAGATCATATGTGTGTGAAGGGGGGAAGAGTCGCGCAATATGGTTCGGGAAACCAGACACCTTTGGGTGGGAAATTTACCCGAACATGTCCGAGAGGAGAAGATTGTGGAGCATTTTAAACGGTAGGTTACGCAAGAGTGGTCCGTGTTGGTGAAGCAGCGCGCGCTAACAGGCAGCACTAAGGTTAGCTAACAGGCGCTGGGGGCAGCCGTGGGACTCATGCTAACAAAGCTAACCTTAGCATTTTTCAAGTTTTACAAGTTACTTTACGATGTGCTGCACGTGCTTTAATGCATTACAGCCACATTTGTTAAACCGAAACGCCCGTAGTGGAACAACTTAAAGGAAAATGTTAGGATTGAAAATATTTGGCTAACTTTTTAGTAATGCCAGAAGGCAAGTGAGCTAGCTAGGTTTGCTAGCCGCCGAGCTACCACCCAACCAACCATTTTGTGGGAAGTCAAGACGATTTCACAGTCAGTACAAGCCAAAAACCAGCTAACGATAGCTAGACAACAGGTTTTAACTCTGGAAACATCAAATAACAATGTTGTTTCAGATAAACGTCGGATACTCCACATTAAATCTCTCTTAAAGAGATTTTCTGGGTAAATACTCCGATACAGAGAAAACCTGCGACCGACCAGGGAGACCATCGGACCGATCAAACATTAAGTGCCACTGAAATCATGTCTCTACTGATATTTGGCACAGAAATCTTATTAATCTGTGAACGGAGGTGCCCCGAGTAGCATTTTCGCCAAATTACAAGTGAGCTACAGACATGGTGTTGTTAGTAATTCGGTTGAATCGACATGGAGCAGCCAGCAAACACTGACATGCTCTCCCGTGTACGATAAATGTATTTATTGACTTATCAGACCAAGCTAGTCTGCAACAAATCCCTTTCAACTACACAGACCAGTATTTGGTGTAGTTTTGTAATAAAGAGTATGATTTTTGTAGTCCCTAAACATATTGGCACCAGTACTGTATCAGGTCATAGAATTATGTGATTTTTGAAGTCATTAAGAAATCTTCTGACACCATTAAATGATGTGCAAACAAAGTGTAGTCATCCAGCATTTAATTGAGGGCACTGCTTTGGACGTATTTTTATTTAGATAGTTTACTCTTGTATGAAACACTGAAAAGAAATATTGGTCTAAACTTTCTGAAGAAAGTCATAAGTATATGCTCAGAGAAGCTGTACCTCTCTCTAGTTCTATATTTACCCCACTGGTTACATACCAACATAGATCAGATTTGTACATAAATCTTGTTTCCTTTTGTTTGTTATTGTTATTTCCATACAGGTATGGGCGTGTGGAAAGTGTCAAAGTTCTGCGGAAACGAGGGTCAGAAGGTGGTGTTGCGGCCTTTGTGGATTTTGTGGATATTAAGAGTGCACAGAAGGCTCACAATGCCGTCAACAAGATGGGAGATAGGGACCTTCGGACAGACTACAATGAACCTGGGTCAGTGCCTAGCGCTGTACGGGGCCTTGAAGACAGCTCCCCTTCAAGCAGTCGAGAAGTTACAGGATTCTCTAGGGGCACAGTTGGGCCAGTGTTTGGCCCTCCTGTGTCCCTTCACACCAGGGAGGGACGTTATGAACGGAGAATAGATGGGTAAGTGGACACGGCTTCCCCTTGAAATCCAGGGGAATCTAAGTATTGGATAGGTGTAAAACCCAAACACATAGTGGGATTATTTGTGAGGGATACATCCCTTCATTGGGGTTAAACAAAGGTAATTGGGGATTCTTCCACTTTTCATCATGTTTGCCTCGGCTTTCCCATGGGATCTATTTAAAATTAACTTCCCATTATCATCGGGTAAGGTAACTAAAATTCAAGGTTTGACATCTGGTTTGGATATCACACCTGTGAGGAATATCCTGGTGAGTTTTGGATTTATTACATTTTGTGAGGAATTACCAAGTGAGCTTTTTGATGTTTTTTCTGAATTTTTTTCCAAAATCTGGGATCTAACTTTGCTTTTTACATGGAATCGCTCAAAATTGGAAGTAAATCCCAACAAAGACGGATGTACTTGAAGAATCACTTCAGTCAGTAAAGCGTTTATCCCCCCTCTCAGTTATCATTTTTTTTCTTTTTCAATTTTTTTTCGTGTCCGGCCCTTTGCAGCAGATGATGATTGGACTACTTTAATTGCTTTTTGTCCATGGATACGCCTGCTCTGGATTTAAGTTTTGCTCAAGTGTATGGAGGAACTACATTTTTCTTACATCAGAAGAAAAGACCGATGCAGACCATAACCATCTCAAGCTTTCATCCAAGGAAAAGTAATAGAAATATAAACACTTTTTGTCCCAAACATGGAAGCTATACCAGGGAGGTTTTTCCAAGAGCATTGAGGATCCAAACAACCAGTACTGTTTGTGGAGCTATTCTTGCTTTGGATTGGTGCCATGAAGATACTGGAAGACCGCAGAGTTGGGATGTTTCTGCCTGGATGTAGTATGCAGTACTGATGCGCAATGTTGGATGTACGGATTTGAGCCCTAGTATGGATAGGTGTAGCTGTTGTGTATTTGGATTACTTGAGTGTGGATGTAGCTGTGTAAGTCTTCAGTGAGGTGAAGAGCTCTACATACATGTTCCAGAGCTGAAGATAACTTTCAGAATAACTCAAAGTATTGATACAAAACAAGATAGTGTCCCAGCATGCGCCTGATGAAGATCCATGGATTGTGGAATTATGTCAAGAGCCCATGAGGATTTTATTTGCTACGGCTGATGTGTCTGCGAGTCAACAACTTTGTGTAATGCGCAACTACTTCAAAGCAACAAATGGAATAAATTTTTCAAAATTTATTTTTTAATTCCACTCAAACCCCAATTGTTGGAAAGTATCAAAAAACCAAAACAAGACCAACAACAAGATGTGACTGATCCAGTTGGATGTGTGTCCTTTCAGGCACCAACTTTCTGTGTTGTCAAACTGGATTGTGCTGAATTTCCCTGAAGTAGCTCTCCTTTTTTGAAAAACCCACATTTATTTATAAAGGTCTTTTATGTTCCTATTTCGAACCACATGTCCTGAAATCCATTAAGGTCCATCTCTGTGATTATTTTGTTTTTATTTTTGTCTTTTTTTCCCATCAAGTGAAGAAAATTAGTAGCGTAACTGTGGACTTGACGTCAACAGACATCTGGCCTGATGCTCCACTGTATTTGAAGAAAATGCAAAGTACAATGCAAGAGAACCATTTTTGCCTAATTAAAATCAATAGATTTTTTTTCCCCTTGTTTTTCAATCGGGCTCTCACATTCTGACCAACTAGATTTTATTTGGATTAGTTTCGATAACTTCTTTTTCCAAAAGGTTGGTATTTTTTTGCCCTCTTCATATTTTACTTCTCTAACGTTCCTGAGTGCCTTGTCTAATATTAAGTTTTTTGCCCCGCTTTTAATGAAAATATGGATTTGCTGAGAAGATACCAATTTAAAATACCCACACAATATACTGTGTATGTGCTTATTACTTTACATTTCATCTTATGACATCAATCATTGATCTCCATTGCATGGCCCTTTTTAAATAAAGTGTAAAACTTTAATATAAGAAATTTCTTGTTGAGTAGTGAATGGAATTAATATTTTATTGACAGTTGACCTCTGAAATGAGCACACCTGGACACTCGGCGCAGCCCAAAGTAGTCAGTGATTTAATTTTACAATATTAGTGAAAAAAAAAAAAATCTCAGTGAATCAAAATATCTTACAGACAGACATTGACTTGATTTGATATCTTGATCCTTTAATGTTATGCCTCAAGACTAAAGTCATTGGTGTTTTAGTCAGCTGGGGAAAATTTGATATCATTTTTCCAGTGATTTTTTTCCGTATACCTCTGACCACAAGAACTTCCAAAAGCAAAGATTCAATGACAGTATGCTGCTTTTGTTATACTTGTTGCTAAAAGTTACAAGTATTTACACCCAGTGAAGACTGCTCTGTTTTTTTAATTAGATACTGCTACTGCTCGTGATACCAGTTTTTAGCTATTTAAACTGTCCTCCTACTTAATCTGGCTTGTTGTCAGCTGTGCCATTGATAAACATGTGATAGCTTTTGGCTTTGTGCATCAGGACGGCAAAAGATGGCCATGAAAGGCTATATTTATTTACAGTTTTAGTTGTTAGTCATTTTAATCCTTTCTCTTTTCTATCCCCTTTTTCTTTCACAGTAGCTCAGAGAGCCGTGATCGTGCATATGAGCACAGCCCTTATGGACACCATGACCGTAGCAGCACCTTCGACAGGCAGCGTCACTATAATGCTGATTATTACCGAGATCGCTCCATTTTTGCCGCTGCTGGCCCAGGAAGCAGTGCCATTGCTGGGAGCTTTGAGCCGTCAGATCCACATTTTGACTCCAGAATAAGAGACCCCTTTTCTCTGACTAACTCCTCAAGACGAGACCTATACAGAGATGACAGAGGCAGACGTGTTGATAGAACCTACCATCACCGTCGAAGCCGATCATCTCATTCCTCACAGTCGAGGCATCCTTCCCCACAAAGGACTACAGGACAAACCTCTAAAACTCCTCATTCCCCTAAAAGAGCTCCTTTGTCTCCTGGGAGAGGCCCGCGATCTCGATCCCGCAGCAGATCTTCAAGCTCAGACTCTGTCAGCAGCACCAGCAGCACAGGCAGTGGCAGGTGTGACATTTGTTTAAAGACCTCAAGGTTCCATGTTTCACAGGCTTGTTGACTGTTCAGCGTGTTTGTCAGTGAACAATATTTCAACAGTCTTATAAAAAATGCTTCATTAACTCACACTGACCAGTGTATCTGGTATTTTTTCTCTCTCATGATAACAGTGATTCAAACAGCAGTTCAAGTGATGGATCTCGGGCACGATCTGTCCAGTCCTCTGCTACACACGCACCTCCTCAGTCTTCTTTGGTGCTTGACTCAGATGAGCCCCGCAGAAGCTTTGGAATCAAAGTGCAAAACCTACCTGTGCGCTCCACAGGTGAGTTGCTACACATCTAACAAAGGTTATGCGAATCTCAGATTCAAAGCAGAACTTTTGTTTGCAGCATGATAAAACATAAAAGAAATCAAAATGAGTTCAACAAGAAGATCATGTGACCATCTTTGTGTGCTGCTTACAGAAATTAATACACAATTTTTTTGGAAGTGATCAGTACTCTCTATCTAGCATTACTGAGCTGAGAGAAAGTAATGTAGATTGTAGCTGTCAAGAGGAATTTTGCTGCCTTTTAATACAACTCTCTATGTTTCTGTTGTCCAATGCTGCGTTAAATATAAAATTAGAAGTGGTTTATTACCAATCACCTCTTTGTGTTTTTATTCTTGGTCATTTATTATAGTCACAGCTGCTGAGTCTCGCTTGGTAGCATTTATTTTGGATGTCATTTCACTAATTTACAGTTAACTGTGGCCTGTAGCTCATGGCGATTTAAAAGCCAGGCTTATGAACCAAATCGTTTACCTCAGGGAACGTTAATGAAAATCAGGAGAGGACAACAGATGCACTGAAAGCACCACCTCTGAATTGATAGCATAATTTGCCTATTTTTAGGAGACACTTCCTTGAGATGACATGTAGACTTAATCAAAAACAAATCTATGTTCTGTATCACTTTTGACAAATAGCATTAAATGATCACCTTCTCCCCCCTCCCTTCTAGACACAAGTTTGAAAGATGGACTCTTCCACGAATTTAAGAAACATGGTAAAGTAACTTCAGTGCAGATCCATGGAGCATCGGAAGATCGCTATGGTTTGGTGTTTTTTAGACAGCAAGAAGATCAAGAGAAAGCCCTCAATGTTTCCAAAGGGAAGCTGTTCTTTGGAATGCTT
Organism: Xyrichtys novacula; assembly: GCA_962446985.1. NCBI lineage: Eukaryota > Metazoa > Chordata > Actinopteri > Labriformes > Labridae > Xyrichtys > Xyrichtys novacula. The sequence continues at coordinate 39,737,851 of OY660865.1, forward strand.
ATTGAAGTCACTGCCTGGAATGGTCCAGGTAAGTGTTGATGACAAAACACTTCTGTGTCTGATTTCAACAAGTTAATAAATGAACACTTTAGAAAATTGTACTTTAGTTCAGGCGGTGAAGAATGAGATTTGCATTCATAAAGAATGTTAGTAATAATGGCTAACTCTCCATTCGTACAGAAACAGAGAGTGAAAATGAGTTCAGACCCCTGGATGGGCGAATAGATGAATTTCATCCAAAGGCCACAAGGACACTGTTTATTGGCAACTTGGAGAAGACCACCAGTTATCAACAACTGCTTGATATTTTTCAACGCTTTGGAGAAATTGTGGTATGCTACCATTCAGCCTTGTACTCTTAACTGGTACAACCTACTTGTGATTACTTGATGTTTCTAATAGTTTTCTTTCTTCTCCTCAAGGACATTGATATCAAAAAAGTTAATGGAGTTCCACAGTATGCCTTTGTGCAGTATTCGGATATTGCCAGTGTTTGCAAGGCCATTAAGAAGATGGATGGAGAATATTTGGGGAGCAACAGACTTAAGGTAGTGCTTACAGTTTACAGTAGAAACATTTTGGCCTGCAATCAGCAATCTCAAGTATTCCCTATGTACAATTTGACTTTTGTTCTTGCCCTTTCAGCTTGGATTTGGGAAGAGTATGCCCACAACATGTGTCTGGCTAGATGGCCTGGCAACCAGTATCACAGAACAATACCTCACTCGGCATTTCTGCCGCTATGGGCACGTAGTTAAGGTAAGGTAGACAAGGCAAAATATTTACTGCCTTTGATTGTGATGCTTTGTATTTTCTCATCAGTCCTTTCTGTATCTTTTGTCCTTTTTCAGGTTGTGTTTGATAGATTGAAAGGCATGGCCCTGATCTTGTATAACAACACAGACTTTGCTCAGGCAGCTGTGCGGGAGACTAAAGGTTGGAAGATTGGAGGCAATAAGATAAAGGTGAACCAGAGCACTTATTGGGTAAATCTGTAAAAACTATTTTTGTATGTAAATACATGTGTGCTTTGACACTTTTTTTTTTCAATGAAAGGTGGATTTTGCAAGTCAAGAGAGTCAGATGGCATTCTACAGATCTATGCAGGCATCTGGTCAAGACATTAGAGACTTCTATGAAATTCCTCCTGAACGACGGTAAATTTTCGCAATAATTTTATTCAAATGATGACTTCTCAACTAACCATTATTTTGGAAGTAATCCTCAGCCAGTTAAATTTCTTATCTTTCAATTCCCTCTACAGAGAGGAAAGGAGACCTCCATACCATGAATTTACAGCAGAGAGGGCCTACTATGAGAATATACGAACCCCTGGGCTCTATCCAGAGGACGCCAGAAGAGAATATGCTGCTCGCAGCAGAGACAGATTCCCTGAACTTGAACACTATCAGGGTGATCATTTTGATCCACGTTATCATGAGGACCCAAGAGACTACAGGGACTACAGGGACCCTTTTGAGCAAGACATCCGGAAATATACATACATTCAAAGGGAGCGAGAAAGAGAGCGAGAACGTTTTGAGGCTGACCGCAGCAGGTGGAGTCCATCCCATCCGAGGCGTCCCATTACTCCTACAGTGTCACCTTCACCATCTGATCGCGCCCCCAGAGACTCAGAGCGTCGCGTTTACAGCCAGTCCTCAGAGCGAAGTGGTAGTGTGAGCTCAGTGTCACCACCACACTTTGACAAACCTGATAAGACCCTACTGGATCATGCTTCAAAGAGTGAAAAGACGGAGAAAAGTAATCAGCCGGATCGTGTGGCTGGCGCTGAGAAAACTAAACGTGCAAAAAGAAAAGAAAAGGGTGACAAAGCAGAAAAGAATAAATCAAGAAAAGCAAAAGGGCAATCTCCATCCAACCCATTGCCTGAGCCTGAGCCTGAGCCTGGTTTTGATGGAGGTTCTGGAAGAGGAAGGGTACCTGACCCGGATGCTCATGAGAGACAGAAGTCCAAGGGGGATAGTGACAGTGGGAATTCATTGTTGGCTGCTCATCATGACTCTGCTAAAAGTGAAAGATCTGAAATGAACAAAGGTGAGAATTCAGATGTGGATGGGAAAAATCGGTCAAAGAAACATCAGAAATCCGATGCTGGAAATGATGTGAAAGATTCATCAGTAGATTCCGAGCGTCTAGCTGCAAGAAAAAGGCGATTTGCAGACTCTAGTGGAAGGACTATCCGTCAAAAAAGAGGCAAGCATGAAGAGGAAGATGGCATTCAGTCCTCTGAGTTTGGTGCTAGTGCCACATATTTGAAAGAGTTGGAAACTGACAAACACAAAGATTCACAACGGAGGGACTCGAGACTCAAAGCTGAGAGAAGTGGCTCACAGAAGGATGGCCAAGAGGACCCAAGGGGACAAAAAGAGAAATCAGAGGGATGTTTGGACCCTCTGGAATCAAAACGTCATCCGGGGCATACTTCATCCAGGAGGTTTTCACATGAGGGAATTACAGACCAAAGCAGTGTGAGAGAGGAAGAGCACCATCCTGCTTTTAAATTTACACAGAATGCTGACAATGACAAAAATGTGAAGACAAAGGAAGACCACGTTGACATTGATCTCTCACAGAGTTACCGCAAACAAATGGAGCAAAATAGACGATTACATCAGCAGCAACAGCAGCTTGAATCTGACAAACCTGACAAAGCAGGAAGTCCCCAAGGGAGTGAACCAGAAGACTTGGAACATCGCAGTCTTGTGCATGAAGTTGGTAAACCACCTGAGGATGTTACGGATAATTTTCCATCTCACAAGCTTAAGAAACTAGACCAATTTGACGCAGATTCTGGGATAAAGAGAGAGCGTGTCTACAGGAGTTTTAGACAAAAAAGTGAAGATCCTGACTGGAATAACGCTCCCTCTCCAGGACATCATCACTTTTCTCAACATGTAGATGAGGACTTTGTGGATCATTCTCAAAAAGAGTTGAGCAGAAATGAGGAAAAAATTCACGCAGATCTGGAGCTTTTGGTCAAAAGGACACATAATACTCAGGTAAACAAGCCAAACACTCCTTTACTTATGATGGAAGAAGAGCAACAAAAGAGATGGGAAAGCAGAGTAAAACATGACTTGTTACCTGCGCTGAACTTCTCCAGAAGTCTTAGTAAAAATATTCCCAACCGCAAGCGTTTGGAGTATGGTATTTGGCATGACCTGGAGCCTGGGGAAGTAAGATCTGATCCTGAGGAGGAAAGAGAGAATAAAACCCACTCGCCTGTGCCCTCAACGTCTATGCCTTTTTCTGATAGACAAAAAGTTGACAGGTTTTCAGACCCCAAACTGGCACATCTTGAAAGAAACAAATTCTATTCCTTTGCGCTTGACCAGACCATCACACCCGATACAAAGGCTCTGCTTGAACGTGCAAAATCTCTTTCATCTTCCAGAGAAGATAACTGGTCCTTTTTGGATTATGATTCGCACTTTGCAAGTTTTCGCAACAGAAAAGATACTGAGAAGGTGGAATCAGCACCTAGACCTACACCCCCCTGGTACATGAAAAAGAAGAAGATAAGAATTGGCTCTGAAGATAAACTTGATGACAGGAAGGAGGAACCAAAGCCAGAGGAACATGAAAGGAGGGAACTTTTTGCCTCCCGCTTTCTTCACAGTGCTGTCTTTGAGCTCGATTCTAGAAGACTTCAACATCTGGAGCGTAAACACGAAGAACCTGAGCATACACAAACCCAGCAATCTAGTCAGCAAGGGGCAGGAGATGGTGAACTGGACTCAGGGCCAGTTGTCCTTTTCCATAGTCGTTTTTTAGAACTCACACGACTACAGCAACAGAAGAATAAAACACCACAGCCACAAGAGGCAAAAGGAGACCCGATACCCACAGATGAAATGGTGGTAAAAGCATCAGTTTCAGAGCAACAGGCTTTGCAGTCCCCAGAAACAACAGAATCTGTTATGGAGCCAGAAATTAAACCCATCAGTCCTCTTGAAGAGCTGATTTCTGAACCACAACTCACACCTGCACCTGTTACACAATCTGTGGTCAAGGACATTCCTCCAGCAGAACAGAAAAGTGTTGTCCAAGATCATACCCCTGAACCATACCCTGCTTCATCTTTCATGAAGGAAGAGGTAAAGGAAGAAGCAAAAGAAATCGAACAGGTTGAATCCATTCAGCATCTGCCAATGGAGACGTCACCTGTTTCTGAACCTGCTCAACCAGCAATAGCAGAGTCTAGTTATTCAGCTGAAGGATGTAAGCTGTCACCTTCTGAAGAGAAAGTGGATATTGTAACAGAGGACATCAAGCCTCTCAGCGCAGAAAAATCTAACCAGCACAATTTTCATGAGTTCACTGGCAGTTCAGAAGCAGAACTGGACCCTGAAACAACACAGACAGAGGAAGTGCCAGAAGTCACTTGTCCCAAACCATCCAATCTTGCAGATGAAGTAGATATGGTCAAAAAAGAGACTCCTTCCACTTTCAAAGCAGCAGAAGAGCCTGAAGGAGAGAAGAAATTTCAAGTTAGTAAAGAACAGGTGCCAACTGACAGTGACACAAATGAAGAGCCAATGTTGCCTCAGAAAGAGCATAAAACAAAAGAAATGAAAATTAAAAAGTGCAAGCAATCCCCTGCTCGCATTTCTCCAGTTTCTGTTGTTTCTACCGCTGGTGCTGAGAAGCAAGCAACACGCAAGAGTGAACGCATTGACAAAGAGAAGCTAAAACGTGGATCATCTCCAAGAGCTGAAACGAAATCCACAGGCAAATCTCCCATTCATAGCTCCGACCCTGATATATCAGAGCCAAGTATACCAATGGGCAGAACAAGGCGACGAAATGTTAAGTCAGTATATGCCACTCCAGTTGAAGATGATACACCAGTTCGTACTGGAAAGGAAATGACAGAGTTGCCTCGCTCTGTGCGAAAGCGGGGATCAGACAAAGATGCAACACCCCAACCAAGTATTGAACAAGATCCACCAGCTCCAACCCCTGTGACCAAGCGAGGCCGTCCTCCAAAGAATCGCAAACAAGGGGATGAGATTTTAACCGCCAAAACAGAAAAACCCAAAATGGACAATAAGGACACTGATTCAAATGAATCAGAGAGTGGTGAAAGAATTCCAAGAGTGTCAAAAGGGAAAACATCCCCTCATAGCACAAAGGTTCAGTTGAATCAGATGTCCACAGCTCTGGGCCCTGGATTAACAAGAAAGGCAGAAAAAAATGAGGTGGTTGATGATGATGATCAGGACATGGATTTTACAGATGAAGATTTGCCAGTCTTGCCAGAACCTTCAAATTTATCTAAAGAAGATCCATCAATAAGAAATGACCAAAAGAAAGAGGACAAACAAACTTTAAGCCGAGATAAAGATGTTCTCCAAGAAAAAGCATGTGGGGGTAAATCAAATGGGAAAGAGGCAGATTCACGAGTCTTGGAGGAGAAACCCATCACAGAAAAAGACAAGTTGGTTCGAGGAAAGACCAAGTTGACAAGGACTCCTAAGTCTCCTGTCCTTAGGAACCTCAGTATCAAACTTAATGTCACAGAAGTGAAAGATCTCCTTCAGTTAGGGGAAGATGGGCCTGGTAATCTGGAGGATGCTTCAAAAAAGTCAAAAACTAGCGACCAGGGTGATCATGTTTCAAGTTGCTCCAGTGCTGATGTAGGAGGTCCTAACAATGAAGAAAGGGGAAATTCTACTCCAGAAGTAAAAGAGCCAGCTGAAACATCAAAAAGTTTGATTTCTCAGGAGCAGGAATTGGAGCAGGCTGTGGAGAACATAGCTAAACTTACAGAGCCAGCATTTCCAACAGAGCCACCAACACCACCTGTCTCACTTTCAGAAGTAAAACCTGACCAAGATGAAGAAAAACCTTCTAATCCTGCTAGTGAGACAGAGCTCATGGCTGCTATTGACTCAATAACTGCAGAGGAATCAACTGTACCCGTAGTCCAAGCACCCCCACCAAGTGCAGATGTAGGTTCAGAGCCTGAGATGCAAGACTTCATTCAGCCTAACAAGGAAGATGAATCTGAGACTGCAGTCTCTGTACAGGAACAGCCTATTCCCCCAACCACGCCTAAAAGAGGCTCCAAGGGAAGACCCAAAACACCAAAACGCCCCAAAGTCCAAAAGCAAGTAAAAAAAGATGTGAAGGAAGGACTTTCAACAAGTGAGGAATCGTCAACTCCCCTTGAAGATAACACAGCTATGAGTGTACAGATTGTCCCTGAAACAGCTCCACCATCAGCAACTGCTACTGTTATTACTCCTACCTCCTGGAAGCAAGAACCAGAGCCTTCTGCTGTTAAAGCTTCATATGTGGATGAAGATTTAGAGCCATCTTCTGAAGAACAGAATCCAAACCTTAAATCAGTTAACCCCAACTCAAAGAGTCCTGTATGCCTGAAGCCCCTGCAGGTTCCACCTGAATGTATCACTCCTTCCTTGGCTTTACTAGCCAACAGGCCGAATATCAGACCCATTACAACCAGTAGAACTCATGTTTCACCCCCAGATTGGCCCCATCAGTCTAAAGAAACAGGACTGTCTTCTTCACCTGTTGTGCCATTGGCATCCAAGGAAAATCAGCCTTTACCGTCAGAATCTGAAAACATGGAGATTGTTCATGGTACAAGTGACCTGAGACAAATTCTAATGAAACCCAAAAATATTTCCCTTACAAGCGGTGGTTCTATCCCAAGTAATCTGCTCACTCTGCAAGAGCAGAACCTCTCTGAAGGTAATACTCCATCAGCTGTTGCGCCAAATAAGACGCCATTACCTGATAGAATGCCTGCTCACTCAGCCCCACCAGTCGTTCGACCTTCAGCTTCATTACCTTCACCAGAGACCAAGTCTGTAATCTCTGTAATTGCAACAGCAACCTCTGTGATCAGTCGTGTTTGCAACCCTCCTGAGCCAGAGGACAAATCAAACATAAGTATAGGGAATCCCTGTGTGGACATAACTCTTCCTAAACAAACATATAGGCCTGGCAAAGATGACACTGGATCATATCATGTTGGTGAAGAGGGTGGAAGTGCTGCACGATTCATTGTTGATAACCCAAATCTTGGCACCGGATCTTGCCCAGGTCTGAGAGTAAACACGTCTGAAGGAGTTGTAGTGCTGAGCCATTCAGGCCAGAAAACAGAAGGACCACAGAGGATCAGTGCAAAAATAAGCCAGATTCCACAGGCCACAGCAGGTGACATGGAATCTCAGCAGTTGGTATCCATGCCACAGATAAAACAGGAACTGTATGGTCATTCTCATTCAGGACTTCAAAAAGGGCCTTCATTGCAGGCAGATCCTGGGCATCTTGGGAAGACTCAGTCAACTTTGTCCTCTATTAAACAAGAAAGCACCACCTTGGAAAAGACGGAATCTGGTTACCAAACTGGACCTCAAGGAGTAGTGAAGCGCCTCACACAGGGAAACCAACAAGTAATGAGTTATCATCAAGAGTACATGCCGATGAAACATCCAAAGAAAATGGACACTGTTGATCATCACAGCACAGATGGCACTAAACCACCTTGGACTTCTGCTATAAGTCCTGCTATAAGCCCTCATTTGCCCTCTCCACCTGGTAATCATGTAGGTTTTGTCACATCAGCTGGAGAAAGAGCCTCTTCACATATCAGTGGGGTCAAACAAGAACCACGATCACCCCGCAAGTCAGGCCATCCACACTCTCCATTTACTAAAGTATCCTCACCCATTGGCTCCTCATCACCAAAAGGCATACCGGTTATGTTACCCACTGGTCATCCTGCCATGCAACAGTTCATTACTGGTGTACATCATCCAGAGCAGTCTGTAATTATGCCACCTCACAGTGTACCTGGGGGGCTCGGACGGATGTCTCCTCATCGTGTCACACAATCAATTCCAGTGGGGCATCTTGTGCAAGGAGATGTGCGAGTCAATACTCCACCTCTTTCTGTGATGAGCTATGGGATGCACAGTGACACTCTTGCCACTCCATGGTCCGGTTCTATGCAGCCAAGACCAACATCACCCCAGGCAGTAGGCAGAGACAAGGTCCTCAAGGTAAACCCTGGTTCTTTGAGGAGTCATGAGGGAGAGCAGGAAGAAACCAGGCGCTACCACCAGGCTCAAGGGAGGCAACCAGGCACACAAATAAAACCTGAGACATTGCAGTCAGATCCCAGAGGACCTTTACGAACTAGTGTCCAGTTAGAGACATATATGACACAAAGGGATATTCGTGTGCTCTTGCATCAACAGGGAGAACGACTTGCCACAGACCCTCATACTGGACACATTCAAGAGACTCTTCCTCCGTCTTCTGCACCCTCCAGCCTGCCTTTATCCTTGTCTCCAAGAGCTCTTGTTTTGTCTAAAAGTGTGGCTGAAAAGGATATAACAAAGCCATTGGAGGCAAAGAGGCCGCACTCTCCTCTTGCAAAAGATGGGATGATGGGAATTAGACAACCTGGGCAAGCAATAGCATCTCCCCAGAGAGTTCAGCTAATAACATCAGGACCGAGCGGCTCATTCCCAGAGTACTCGTCAATGTACTCAAATCAAAGAGGCATCCATTCTCAAATACAAGAGGCGTCCCCTGGTGGAATGAATCAGCCACCAATAAGTGTCACACCGACCTTGGTAAGTTCATTCGTCTAACACTCTGGTCTTATAAACGCCTTGCACACTGAATCTCAATCCACCACTTGCTCATACCACTTCGCCTTACCCCTACAGTTTGTGCATTAGCTCTAGGAGTAGGATATCCAGATTCTGATTGGGATTGAAGTTTAAGGCTTGGTGTTGGGACTACATGGTCCTCCAACAGAGACTGAGGGACACTCCAGCAGTCTCACAGAATGGCTAACAGTTCAGTGGGAAGATCATTTTCTGAGCAACAAAAGAAATTCAAAAATATTTTTTCTTCATTAATAAGATTTTAAATTTACAATACACATTGTATAATCTTAGTTTTATGTTGTTATAATTGATCATTGTCCATTTCTTTACAACAAGCTTTAAAAAATGCTGGAATGCTAATGTGGAGACTAGACCAGACTAGTCAGCAAGCTAAAATTAACTGCTCATGATTTGTTTCTGAAGGGATTGTCCCATTTTGGAGAGGAAGATTTTACTAGTACCCGTTTTAAATCTGCTCAAATGGAAACTCTGAAAATGAGGGTTACCAGCAGAAGTGAGAATTGGAATTGTCTATATTTAATTTAGTTTGGTTTTTGAATGTTGTGGGTTTTTTTTTTTCATCTTCAGTCTGTAGTCTGAGCCTCATTATATAAGCCAGGCAGACAACAAGAAACTATTCATCTGGGTGGGTATGCTAACCTGGCTTGTTGTTTACGCAGTACAGACTGCTCATTAATATTTCAATGTTTTGCTGTTCCTTAGGGTGCAGACCTCCAGGCTAAACCAATTGACAAGATGACACAGCCTGTTAACATGGTGCAGTTGCTCACTGTAAGAAACCTCAAACCACAAACCCTCATCACAACAGTTAAAAAACTGTAGTCAGGATTTTTGTCCAAGCAAGGGCCGCTTTGTCTGACACATGTATCTTTGTTTGTCTGATATTAAACCAGAAATACCCTATTGTGTGGCAAGGCCTGCTTGCACTCAAGAACGACACAGCTGCAGTCCAGTTGCATTTTGTCTGTGGCAACAAAGCTTTGGCTCATCGATCACTTCCCCTGCAAGAAGGAGGTGCATTGCTGAGGATTGTCCAGAGAATGAGACTAGAAGCTTCACAACTGGAGAGTGTAGCCCGAAGAATGACTGTACGTAGCTCTCTCATTTAATTTATTTATGCTTTGTTTGTTTGTTTGTTTGTTAAATTGAAGCTGCAAATCATTCATGATGTTTTTCCTCCCTTAGGGGGACACTGAATTCTGTCTCCTCCTTGCTCTGCCATGTGGCCGAGATCAAGATGATGTCCTGAACCAAACTCAGGCCCTTAAGGCAGCTTTCATCAACTACTTGCAGACAAAATTGGCTGCTGGTATCATCAATATACCCAATCCAGGTTCCATTCAGGTGAGTTATTAATGCTATTCTCTGATTTACTCCAAAGATCTGGTTTCAAACATGAGCTCTCTGTAACAATAAATGTCCACTTTTTTCCAGCCTGCCTATGTGCTCCAGATCTTCCCACCATGTGAATTTTCAGAAAGCCACCTATCCCAGCTCGCTCCAGACCTTCTGAACAGGATCTCCAGCATCTCACCACACCTCATGATTGTCATCACCTCTGTGTAACCCTCACTGCTGGGAGCTATCCCATTGATGGATGTTCTCACCAATGAGCCTCAGGAAACCAGAGGAATGTGGAAATTATGTTTTCCTGGACACAGTGGGAATGTGTAGGATGTACCTGATCAACTTTTTACCCGCTTCCATCTGTCTTTTTTTCTTTTGTCTGGTAATTTTGTCCTTCTCAAGAGAACTCAGGGATGGACCAAACCAGAATCCAGTCTTATTTGACCATTTCTCTGCTGTATTTCTATTTATTGGAGTTTAATTTTAATGTTCGGAGATGCTCTGAAGAAAAAAATCAGGATGTTTGATGAACAAGATTGAGTGACTGTCTGGGTGGCCTTTTTTTTTCTTTCATCGGTCTTTTTATTGATTTGTCATATTCATTTCTTCACAACAGAGGATCACAGAGGCTGTTGTATCACAATGACTTAAAAGACATTTCTACATGTAATTTTAAATAATTATGTACAGACCTCTTCGCCCAGGCTTTCTTTAGAGGAAAAAGAATTACCTTGTAAACTATGGAGACCCTGTAGAGGACCACGTTCGCTTAATAACTCCTTTAATTCCACCAGCTCTGCTCGTTTTCTCACACTACTGAAGGAGTTACACCTCTGGCCGCCTGCCTTTGCATTGGACAAGCTACAGTATGGTTTGGGAGTTTTCGAATACAGGACTTTGTAAATATTTTAAATATTTAAACTTTGACTATGGAGCTTGGACACTTTGACACAGACTTGAACTCTGGGACATACCAGTGCACATAGTGCGAAAAATTTGATGGATAGCCTTGATTTTTGGGTGTAAATACTTGTAACACAGGAAGGTTAGCAAACTCTGCTGTGGAGTCTGCTGATGGCACTTCATATTTTGTAACTCAAATAAAACAAACTCCAGAAAACTTGAATACATAAGATACCTTTATTCTTCATGTGTCTTTTTTTTTTTGTTTTTTGGAAAATCGTCCTCATTTTGGTTCATGATGTTGATTAAAAAAATTTACCTGCATAAGAAAAAAAAATACAGTTGAACAACCAAAGAGGGTCTCAGTTGGCCAAGTACAAATGGTCTGCAGTGTTATGCAAGGAACAGAGCACTTTCATGAGAGTAAAAGAGGGGAGATATTTTTGTGTAACACTATAACTATGTTTGAAATAAATGATACAACTACAGTTCGGTAGAAAACACACCCTAATGTTTTAAATCGTCACTGGAGCCAAACAGGGCCACCAGCTGGTCTTCATACTGGGAAATGTTCCTCTTCATGATGTCCATACAGGGTCCCAGTAAACGCTCAAAGGCCTGGATGTCAATAACTGGAGGACAGGAAAAAAAACGAGGTTATTTTGTGTTTGATATCCTTGGATGATCTCTGCACAGCAGTAGACAATGGTGCTGTTATACATCTGTTATGAACATCTATTCTATTGAAGTTTCACTATTACACCAAATACAGTCAGAGGTTTCAGCAGGTAACTTTGTTATACCGTATGAATGTGATGTTCAAGAGAGGGTAAGAAAAGTGGTAATAAAATGCTTTTTGAATACAGGGGTCAGTGGCTGTAACTTTTAAAACTACAGTGAAACTCCAGACGAACGGATTTGTAATCCTTTTCAGTCCTGAAACTTAAATCTTTGAAGTTTAAAGTCGAGGAAATAATCAGGTCTCTGAAGCCTGAAGATCAAGACCTCTTTTTCACTGTAGCTGCTTTTCTGCGCAGCCTCGCATTTAAAAAGATTTCCTACTTTTGGATCTTTATAACTTTTTTGTGTGACCCCTACAGATTGTTTAGCTGAATGCTGATATTCTAGTCAGAGTTCCTACACAGTTGGAATTTCCATACTTTTCCATACCCTACTTTTTGGAATTATTCTTGAAAATACCTGCTTTGCTATTTTAGAAAATGGTATTTTATAACTGTGGTAATAGTCTGGAAACATAAATATTTTTCCATATTTTATTTTTCATTTACCAAACTTTTTAAGACCTGGAAATTGATCAGATTACTTCCATACTTTACATACTTGCGTAGGAACCCTGTCTAGTTGTCAGCATTCTTAAACAACAAATCAGATTTGCTAAGTAGAGCTGTCTGCCTGTCATTACCCAGTGAACAGTGAGTTATCCTGTGCACACCATAGAGCCATTACTCTGGTTTTTGCTGGTAAATTCAACTAGAGGTGCCAGTGAAATTTTGTGAGATAATGCTGTGACATATTTTTTCAATTTTCTAAGCAATTGAACAGTTAAATTCAGCAAAAAGATGCCTTTTTTATTCTTTGACCCTCAAGAATTAAAAAGTTAATTAGTATAAAAATTACTGTATTACAATTATAGATCTTGTTGCCGTAGATCTAATCTGCTGTGATAGGTCATAAAAAGCATAACTTTATAAATTGATTTTTAAAAATCCTCTCAGGAGCTTTTAAGCGGAAAGAAAAACCTCTCTTTGACAATCACCAGCTGTTATGAACTCAAAAATAAAGGCAGCATAGCAGGGACTCTGAACACACTTACTTTAAACTGAATGTACTGCTTTCTCTTAAACAGGAAAAGACAAACCTAACAGTTTTGTTTCTCCCACAGCATAAACCGATGCTGCCCGAGGTTTGTTGGTGACCAGCGCCAGCTCCCCGAAATACTGCCCCCGAGAGCATCGAGCCACCTCCACCTCTGTGTTGTCCTGCTGGCCTGCCTTTGTCTGGAACACAAACAGGGAGGAACCGCTCAGTCCTGAAGGTACTTAACAATCAAGAGCAAAGCTAGAACAGGGACAGAGTCAGTCGAATACATAAAGCAAATGGAGCTCAGCAGTTATTTACTACATTATCAACTAGGGCTGGGCAATATGAGAAAAAGTTTATCAATACATATTTTTTTCATATCAGTCGAAATCGATAAATATCATGATGTAAAAAATAATATTTAACAGTGCTTATTGGTCTCATGTCTTTTGCAACACAATAATCTCCTGCATCTGTGAGGTCTTTGTGTCTCTTCGGCGTTTTGTCGTGAGGCGTTGCGCTCGAGAAAGCGGACTGAATGGTGGGCTGTTTCGGCTCCTCGCTCCGCTCAGAGTTTGTAACCTCTTGCATTGCTACATGCTCTGCCGCGTGGCGCTGCTTCAAGGGGTGAAAAAGATTTGAGTTATTCCCCGACTTTGTGGAAACATGTACTCGACATAATTTGCAGTCCACATTACTCTGCTTCATGTCCGACCTCAAAAAAAACAAAATACCTCCACACCACCGACGTTTTCGTGCCAGTTTTGTTGACGATATCATCATCTGTTGAGCCTTCATCTGCATTTCTGTCGGGGGTAGCCCTCATTTTCTTTGTTTTTCTCACCAACAGTGCTGTCGGCTTCACCTGTTAAAGTGCTATGGTTGCGTGTAGCTGCAGCCTGCTACTACACAGTTGTTTGCTACTTGGTTCTAATTCAGCACATGATTGGTTCAGTGCGAAGCAGACTTGGAGCAACTCCCCTTTTCATTGGTTATTCATATAGTCGACCAAAACATGGCAGAATGACGACTATTGAAAAGCAGATCGACCATGTTTTATACTAATATTGAGGGAAATTAATTTTTGATTTATATCCTTATCGTTTTATTGCCCAGCCCTACTATCAACACAAACTACATACTAACACAAAAGTCCAGATCTGTCTGGTAACACTGAGAACACTGGACCCTTACTTTGCTTTTAATCATGATCTTCACCTCTCCTGACTCCACTATGTAGAAACAGTCAGCCTCGTCCCCCTACAGGCACAGAAAAACAGTGAGGACACATTTATTGAGTATAACATCTTCATCAAAAACATAAAGGCAGTCAAGCGTCCCAACACCATACCTGTGCTATGATACGATCTCCATCTTTGAATGCTCGAGCTCCCAAAACATCCACAATCTTCATCCTCTCAGAGAGCTGGTAGGAAAAAAATTGACTGTTGTGACTCAATTTCATTTACTCTTCAATTCTTCAATCTGTAAAGAGCTTGATATTTCACCCCAACCTCAAGAGACTTCAGCAGAGGAACGCACTCGATGAAGGCCTCATATGTCTTCCTCTTCTTTGCATTATTTTTAACTATCAGTCGGTGGAATGTGGCACGATCCTGAAAGGTTTTAAAAACACAGTTTTAAGAGCTTTTAAGAGCTCTGCCTTTAATTTTACTTTAGATTTTACTCTAACAGTAAAATTAGCCCACAGATGTGTTTGAACCTGTCTCAGTCTGTTTGTTATTGACACCGTTTTATCCCTCTTTCACTGACAGTAACTAGTAAATAAGGAAAGAAAGTGTGCACTGTGGTTATAAATGAATATAAAAATGCTTTCTGATGCTCACCAGCCCCCACAGAGCGCCCTCCTGTGTTGCAGCGATCGTGGCGGCTCGTGGTGTGTTGTACATGAGAGCCAGCTCACCAAAACTTCCCTTGTTGTCATACTTTCCAACACACACACTCACTCCGTCCTTCTCCACTAGAATATCAAACACACCCCTGGAAAGCAGACAGATGTAGACGTGAAGAAAACAAAAAAATCCTCCTACATTGGAAAAAAATATCAAGTTTTCTGTTCGTCACTTCTCTATGACGTAGAAGTTATCTCCATCGTCTCCCTGGTCGATGATGTGCTCCTGAGGTTTGACCAACACCTCAAACATAGCGTCTAACACCTCTGAGAACTGCTCCTGAAGGACAGTAAACAAGGACGGTATTATTGAGACGAGACTTAACGTGGAAACAAGAATCAAATACTCGTGATGGGGTTTTGAAAATAATCCAACTGAGCATTTTTGGTCCAATAGAGGTCTTATAGACGTCTTAATGTAGCCTAGACGAGGCTTATTATTATTATTATTATTATTATTTTTGAAATAAATAGTTATCAATAATGGGTTAAAGTCTGTCTGAAAATACACAGAATCTAGACGGTTGAAATTAGGTTAAAAAAAAAAACTAGTTGTCTAATAGCCGTCTATTGTTCAGTGGGATGCAGTAGATAAAGCAAATGTGGAAGAATGCATATAAAAAGTAGAGGAACTGTTGCTGCTATAGTGTTGACCGTGTCAGATATATCTTAATTAAATAAAAAGCAGACTGGGAGATCTTAAATTTTTGCTGCAGAGACTTAAGATCCAGGTATGTGATCTTCAAACAAACTGGATGCTGCTTCTTCGTGTTGCAGTTTCATATTTTCTTAGTTCTTTGTAGATTAAATAAAGTGTTTAAAGATAATTTTACTTCTCTGTAGGACTCTACACACTGAGCATTTTTGGTCTAAAAGAGGTCTTATAGACGTCTTAATTTAGCCTAGACGACTGGTCTAAAATCAGGCTACCACAGGTCTAAAAATTAAAGTTTTTTAGACATGTAAATTTAGACTAAATCTAAATCTGGGCTTTATCTATACCACACTGTATATTGCTCAACAGCTATAATAATTACTTTGGTTAAGTACTTGGAGATCAGTTATTCAACTCACAGTTGCTTTTTGAAATAAATACTTATTGAATAGTTTACAGAATCTATAGGGTTGAAATTAGGTCTAAAAAAAAACAGGAATCTAAGCGCCGTCTATTGCTCAGTGGGTATTTATTATTATTGGGTGGGTATTTATGATATTATTTTACTGTTCTGTAGAATTCTTGTCTTGTATATATAGTATCTTCTTTCTTACAACTATTTGTACTTTTACTACCTTATCTTTACTTGTCTATTGCACTGGAAAAGGAGAAGCTCTCCAATCTCGTTGTACTTTTAGTATAATGACAATAAAGGGCATTCTGATTCTGATTCTAACAGCTCATATTGCTCGTGTTAAAACAGGCCAGAAAAAGAAAAAGGAATCCAAAGAGAAATAATCCTTTCTACAGAAGCAGCTCTGTGCCGTACCGGCTCCAGTGTCTTGAACAACAAAATGTCTTTGCAGGCATCCTGAAGTCTGCGGCGTTGTCCGTCTGTTTTTGGATAAACCACTCGTGGCTCCGAGTCATCATCCTCATCATCATCGGGGTTGTACGGCTCTGCACACACTGCAGCAGGACACACACGTTGAAACAGCTTGCACGGTCAATATGATTTAAAATGGGTTAACGCTGAAAGTTCCAGTTACTGACCTGAAACTCTGCGGTTGTATTTACTTGTTGTGGATTCTGTGGGCAGAGAAAAGAAGCAGTGAAGGACTTTAGTTAATGAGAGTTATTCTGTGTCCTGTGCTCAGACTGTTTTAGTGAACTTGCTCTTTTTTTTTACGCCTATATTTGGCCTCGTCTGCTCTTGTCTGAGGTTTTCCTGAATGTAATTAGTAGGTCACAGTTTTCAGCTTGTGCACAGTTTCTCTATTTTCTGTCAGCTCTGATAGGAATTAAAGCTTTTGTGGTTGAGAGTCAACATAATGACAGATGTTTAGGTCGTATCTTTAATTTAAATCAAAGACAAAGTAACAAAAATACTCACTAACAGTGTCCTCCTCCTCCTCCTCCTCCTCCTCTTCATCGTCCTTACTTGACTTGGTGTCAAAGGTCACTCCTTTGCGTGTAGGTTTGGAGCTGCGTTTCTTGGTCTTTTGGTCATTTTTTTGACCCTCAAGAATTTTCGTAAAATGTTGCACCGCAAATTCTGCCAAGTTTGGCGGCCGGCGGCGCAGAACCTCGACCGTGTATCCCTGCAGCAGCTCCTTCAGACCCACCGGTATCTCCACAGCGCTCATCACTGAAGTTCAAAGGTCACAGACTGGATTCTCAGAGTTAAACCACAAATCTACGTTTGAGAAACATCAAATATAGGAGTCATGAAAACACATCTGCCTGGACTATCATCACAGGGACGATGGGACTCCTCCTCCTCTCATCCTGCTCACTCTAACAGTCGACAGCTTATTGATTTCTGTATTCAGCCTGTTGGAAAGTATTGATCAGGACTTTTTACATCACATGTAATTAAAGGCTGCACGATGGATTACACGTCAGGACTTTAGATGGCAAAGAGCAAATGGGGGGTTAGTAGTTTTAATGGCAGCAGAACCAGAAACCATCGCTAAACACTTTCAGGAACTTAAATCATAAATATCTAAGTTTGGTAACACTTCAATCAACGCCTATCTCTATAACGCATTATGAATGTATGTATAATGCCTTATAATCCCATTATAGTACTGTATAACCATAGTTATAAACAGTCACAAATGATCATAATGCTTTATAGCAATAATCATAACACATTATAAAGCATTTTATCATGACTTACAAGGTCAGGTATTATAATGTGTTATGCTCATTGTTATAAAGCCTTATAATAATTAATGAGTGTTTATAATGATACTTATATACGTTTATAAGCAAATTATATAAATATATGTATAATGCATTAGCTATGTGGGCATTGTCAGTGAGTTGTTAACAGTTATAACACATTATAAGACCTGAAAAAGTAAAGCTCCTGTGTATGTTTGTGGTCCAGGTCAGGCCAATCAAGCTCAGTTATACTCATGGTCAGTGAACCAGTTTCTGTTCGTTTCAACGTTGTGGACATGTACTGGGTCCTGTGGGAAAGGACCTTTATTTCCAAATGAAAATTTCACTAGAAAGCAGGACTTTGGACCGCTGAGCAAAGTTCTCTCTCTTCGTAGTCCAGGTGAGACACGTGTGATGTTGTCTCTGGTTCAGGAGTGTCTTGACTGCAGGAACATGACGTTTGTCGCCCATTTTCTGGACACTTCTGTGCGGTGGCTCTTGATGCTCTGACTCCAGCTTCAGTCCAGGTTAATTCAGTTCATGTTTCATTATAAAAATTTAATTGTTCACCCTGTTATACACGTAAGAAAAAATCAATACAAATGGAAGATGAGATAAATAATTCAAAGTCCATTGTGTAAATATGGAATCCTCTTTTTATTTCTATACATGCTGATATTCACATAGCTTTCATTCAATCTCATGGTAACCACTCACATAATTTCACATTTAAACAGAAAGGTGTAGTTATCATTGGTGGCCACTGGGTGGAGTGTGACCTCACAGACAGTAATAAAGGCATGTATTGCTGTTAGACTGAGCACACGCAGTACAAAATGTGCACCTTTTTCCTGATATGTGCACCTGCTTGTAGATAACATAGGTAAGGCACGACATGTTCAATGCACTCCTTTTATATCGTACAAACACAACAGATTAAAAAAACAATCAGAAAACTGGTAAAACAAGGAGGAGCGAGAACATTCGACTGTGTGTGTCTTACTGAGTGTGTGTGTGTGTGTGTACCGGCACCAGTGCAGAGTCATCGGCTGTGACTCTTCAGCAGGTTTGAAAGATCCCAGCACTGAACACTACCTTGCACTTAAGAAGATCATCAAGTATATTTTTGGAAAAAATTGTTAAAATCTCTTATTTCGTACGATCATTCATGAGTGTGTGTGTGCGTGTGTGTGTGTGTGTGTGTGTGTGTGTGTGTGTGTGTGTGTGTGTTGTGTGTGTGTGTGTGTGTG
Organism: Xyrichtys novacula; assembly: GCA_962446985.1. Lineage (NCBI taxonomy): Eukaryota > Metazoa > Chordata > Actinopteri > Labriformes > Labridae > Xyrichtys > Xyrichtys novacula. Next base: position 39,756,607 of record OY660865.1, read on the forward strand.
TGTTTGTGTGCGTGTACTGCTTTTGATTGTGTTGTGATTAACAGTCCTATTCCAGATTTCACATATGAAGCGGTGTGTGGCCTTCATCACAGGTCAGGTGCTGCCCAGTTCAGGAACTTCATTGCGAGCTCAAATCCTAAGAAACAAGCCTGAAGAAAATGCACACGAATAAGACAGTTAGGTCAATGTCAGGTAAATAATCACATTTAGGTAGTTATGAGAATATGCAGAAGACAGAATATATGATTTTCTCTGATAAGTTAAAGAATAACTGCACACTTATCCATTTTTTGAAGTGTTAATTATGTTTTTAAATGAAGTTATTATGAAGCTTCTTTACAGACAAGGCTGATCAGAAACAGCAGAAATCATAAATGTGAATTTAAAAAAGTTTTCCCTTTTAAAAAGTGAAAAAGTGGTTCATTTTGAGTAGAAAACATTAATTTCTCCCACAGTTAAAATATTCCCCAGATCATTCTGGTGGGATAAAGTATTGAGATGTTCGAACAACAATATGTATGTTGGTGAATGAACATATAGGTTTTAGTTTTGAATGATTTATGTTCTTATTTACTGTATTTATGTTCTATTTTTTATTAAAATAATGTAAATATGTCGGAGACTGACTGTTCATTGAGTAGAGGAGAAGGGGTAGGTTTAAAAAAAGGCATAATGCTTCATCCTGCTCCTTTTCAGACATGATTATTATTAGTATTTTTATTTTTCTATTTATTAGTTGTTTTGCTTTGTTTATTGTCATTATTGTTTTGAATATTCTCATCTTTTGTTTGTTTTCCGTTTACTTTCTTGAGTTGCACGCACATGTTCGAAAAAAAATTAATAAATTAAAATCAATGAAATAGTTTAACTTGGAACTTTTATGTTTAAACACTGTCTCTACAGGTCAAATCCTGACTGCACTACACATTGGGCTGTAACTATTTAAAGGATTGACCAAAATGCTGCTACTAATCACCAAGTCAATATCCTAATAATGTTCAAACTCAAACATGTCGATGTCAGATATACCGTCTGTCTCCTCTGAGCCCTGCTCTCTGTGAAAAACTGGTTAAAGTGCACTCACCGCATTCGCTGGGAAAGCTCGAAGCATGACGGCGTTGAAGCCTTTATACAGAGAGGTCACACCCTCTTCTCTGACCAGCTCTCTCAGAACGTCCCGGAAACCATTTGGATATTTCCCCTCCGGAGCTGAGGGAAAAAAAAAAAAACACATTCTTTTATTTTTTAAATCTACATCAGTTTACAAACCAAGGTGCTGCTTTCATACGGAAATGTTAGTGCAACAGGGCTAATTTCAGCCTTACTTAAATTTGTTAAAATTTTACTCTTTGTTATTGTATTGTATTTTATCTATTGTATTGTATTTCATTCTTGACTTGGAAACGGACCTGGGTACTAATTTCGTACCACAGACTGTCAAAGGTGTGGGGTAAGACAAATAAAGTTCCTTGAATCCTCATCTACATGTACAATGTATATTTGAGACACATCCACTTGCAAAAGGAAAAAAAATTCTTAAAAACTGGCAAAAAAGCGTCCAAACATCAGTGACTTTCAGCTCTGAAACTCAAACTTAAATTACATAATAGCACTGAACCAATGTCACAATGTAAAGAACAACCACTTTCTCCTACAGAAGAGGACCAACATTTTTAAAAAAGCTCATAAATGAAACAAAGAATAAATGTATTTATGAATAAATCACCACATAATATATATTTTATCTTCAACAAATCATTAAATCTAAAGACCGACCTGTCTGGAAGCGAGACTTGAGCACGTCGGGTGGAATTGCGACCGCCCAGTTAAAGATCCCCGCCATCCCTCCTGCAAACAGCACGCTGGGAACGCTGAGCTCGTTGTGGCTGCAGGGAAAAGACAACGAGTCCAACCGCTCAGCTGAGGTCTTTTAACTGTATGACAGAGGGCTGTAAATATACTGTGAGGTAAAAACAAATATTGACCACGTTATTCACCTTTTTCCTGGAGGTGTGAGGAGGTTCTTTATCCACTCATATGAAGTGAAGTACATCCCGCTGGCTGGAACATCTGAGGCACAAAACAGAATTAGAGTTCAGTTTTATCCAACAGGTCCATCTCTGAATGGACACAAGTGAAGGTTCCTACTGCTTTAACTCTCTGATGGAATAAAGGAGGTGTTAGGGTGAAAATTATACTGTTACAAAGTCAATCCAAACAGGTGATAAGTGTATACACAAAGTTATTTTACATTTATTAGAGTCACGTTACTGAAGAACAGACAAAATAAAGACAACACCAACGAGGCATTTAGTGAAAATCAGACAAAGCTTCATCACACCTAAAGTTTAGGGGCTTCATAGAGAATATTTAACAGGCAGTCTGACCAAGAGCAGGTAAATATATCCTTAAAGCTTCATCAAAAATACCAGCGTTCTTAAGGAGAACCCACAACCAGAGAAACTGTCTGGACACGGAGGAAGAACGATATGAAACGGAGAAACTTACAGACGCTCTATGACTCCAGCAAGAAACAAACACCGGAAAGTGGGAAAAATGGATCAAATAAAAATCTCTTCACATTACTTAAAAAAAAAGGACAACTCTGATGGAGGCTACATGGACAATTTTCTTTTCTTCTCTGTGAATGAAACCAGGTTTTGTGTTTGTTTGTATTAATTTATACTTTTCTGTCTGACCGTGTGTCTTGTTTCTGTTATGGTTAAAAAACGCAAATAAAATTTAAGTAAAAAAAATAAATACAAGTTTTCTTGAAGTTCAAAGTAAAGTAAATGCAGCAAGAAAACAGTAACACACGATGACCCTGTATAATAATGTGAGTATATTTTACTCTAATAGTTACTTCACTGAGTGTTACAGCATCCAAGAAGAAACCACAGACTTCTGTTAAACTGATAATTATAGAGACTTGGTTCGAGATCAAATCATCTTTCCGTTTTGTAACCACTTCAAAAATCTTTTTATTTATTCCCACAAACATGTATTTTATTTATTTTGACCCCTGGTGTTGATGTGTTATCAGTGTTTGTTTTACCTCAGGGGTTTCCACTTCTTGTTTTAGTGAGTAACACTCAATGTAAACAGCACCTTTATTTGCACATGAAAACCTCACATGACTGTTTTTATGGTTTATCTCCTTCCTCTATGTAGTGTTCTCCTCATTCACTCACACTTTATGTATATTAAATGTAACACCGTCCTCCTGGCTGAGTTCAAACTCTACCACCGTAAAGACTCACCTCTCATGAGTGTCAGAGCGGTGCCTTTATAGATTCCTCTGATCCCAGACTCTCTGTACAGCTGTTTGACACAGTCCATGGGTCCAGCATACTTCACCTGCCCTGTTGATGCCTGGATCTGCACCCACAAAAAAAAACACCATGTTAGAGTACTGACATCTATAAAAACAGGAGCATGACCACACACCAGCTCCTTCTCTAAGACAGTGAGAGCCTCTGACCTGTAAGAGGCATTTGATTCTCTCTCCAGGAGCCATGATAGCTGTGGTGAACACTCCAGACAACATCCCAGCAGCAAAAAGCTGTGGATACCTGCAGAGGGTGATCAAATGTTATCAAACATGACAAGATGCATGATTACAGCATGATGGCAGAGCTTCACCTACGTCAGGATATCATCAGGAGATTTTTGTTGAAGCTTCTTTCCCAAACCAAAGCCAAAGAAACAGACGGCAAACATGGGGGTTACTCCGATGATGGGGGCAGCCATGCCTTTATAGAGACCTTTCACCCCCTGTAGGGAAAAAACAATCATGAAGAAGAAGAAGAAGACAACAAATTTCACATTTTGGCCGATACTTTGTCTTATGTGTGCCAGAGATAAAGGAAGGAAACATCCTTACTTCTTTGGCAAGAGTCTTTTTACAACAATCCAAAGTTCCAGCGTACAGAAGGCGCTCTCCAGGTTTGGGTTTGGGCTGAGTCTGTAAACGCACCTGAGAGAGAGAAAAAAGATGCTCTTAGTTTTCACATCATGCAGAAAAAAAACATCAGAATCACAGCTGTTGAAGAGTAGGGGAGAGTGGGGTAAGTTGAGCCACTCCCTGTTCCCTTGAAATGGTCAAATAAATTGATCATGTGACCAAATATTTAGGAGATGGGCATCAATTCATGGAGTCTATGAAGGTTAGAAGCACATGAGTGAAGAGGTTAGACATTTATTTACAAAAAAAACATTTTTTACTCTTGAAAGTGAATTTAGTCTGTCATTAGTTTTATTAGAATTGTGTTCAGACCAAAAAAGATCATTTTAAATCTGTTTTATACATCAATTGTTTTATCTATGAGCTACAACATGACGTCAAAAACCCAACATAAAACTCCACCATTTTAGTTTAGAGGACTAATAAAGTCATAATAGTAGTTCTGGGGTAAGTTGAGTCAGTGGATCAACTGAGAAAGTAAAGAAGTCTGATGAGAGGATCAGAGTTTCAGTTCAGATTGTTGAAATGTTTTACTTTTTCTTTTCAAAAATACAGATCTGTGAATGTTCTGAATCACTTAAAGACATTCTCATGTTAAAATGACTTTTTATAAAACAGATTTTTACCAGTTATATCCAATAATAATGAAAAGAATTATTGTACCAGTTGAATAGTGTATAATAGATAAAAATATTTAGGGAGAGAGAAGGTGTGAGAGGGCTGGGGTGGAGAGTGAGGGGGTAGTAAGGATACGGTTCAACTTACCCCATACACGGGGTAAGTTGACCACAGGAGACCACTTTTTTTGGCCTGCTATATTATCATGACAGTTCTGTTTACACTCATTCTGTTGGTTTTCAGGGATGAACAACATCTTGAAATATATGCAGATACACTAATTAGAGACAAAATTATGACTGACTTGATGTAGTGATCAGAAATATGAATAATGGCTCATCTTACTCCACTCTCCCCTACTGAACTGAGTGTAGTATCAGGTGAGGTCTGACATTAGAGGAAGCCATTACACCTGCAGTGAGCTGAGTCATATAACCCTTTGAATGTGGGTCAAAGGGCAGCAGCGGGCTGCTCTGCTGTCCTGAACTCTCTGTAGTAACATGATTATTTACATTAATCCTGCAGCAGATTGTTCCTCACACATTTCTGACTCTAACATATGTTTGTCTGGACAAACTGGCTCCACCAGCTACAGTGTCATTAGACTAACTCTCTACGGAATATCTTTATAAACCAAATGTGAGACAAAAAAAAACATAGTAATCACTTTAATCGTGTCGAGGGGGTGTCCCGCGAAGACGAGGCAAACCCCTCCAAACCCCCCAGCGAAGAAGTTCTTCAGCGGGCTGATCGGCTGCGGCTGTTTGGACATTTTGACTTTCCGCTCTGCAGGAAGAAAAAGACACAAAGACACACTAAACACACGAGCGAGGTTAACTCACAGACTGAGAAAAAGCAGCTCAATGAATACCATCTCACCTGGTCGACTGTAGCTCTCTGAGGTATGTTTGTGAGCGGCTGTCACTGCTGCCTGTCTGTCGGACCTTTCACCCACTTATTTACCCGGACTTGTTAGACCGCCGCACCACCCCACGCTGGTACGTCTCCGTTTAGTGCCCGGGTGGAAGCTCGAGTAAATTAGCTAAATTAGTTTTTTGTTTTATTTTTGATCCACCATTAGTTACAACGAAATATGTAGTAAGTACTCTTCCGGGGTTCTAATCTTCTTTTCCGTTTTCATTTTGAACTTAGACAATTCAGTACAGGCCGAAAGTTTGGACACACCTTCTCATTCAATGCATTTTCTTTATTCTCATTACTATTTAAAATTGTAGATTCTCAGTAAAGGCATCAAAACTATGAATGAACACATGTGGAATCATGTGCGTAAGAATAAAGTGTGAAATAACTGAAAACATATTTTATATTTTAGATTCCTCAAAGTAACCACCTTTTGATTTTTTTATAGCGCTGCAAACTTTTGCTCTTCTCTCGATGAGCTTCATGAGGAAGTCACCTGAAACTCAAAAGTGCCAAAAACTCATTTTTGTTTTATTTTAAACTTAAAAATACTATTCCGACCACTCTCACTGTTAAAATATAGCTTTATTAGTTGTATTGTTACAGAATTGCATCACTTTTCCAGACAATGTTAATCATAATAAGAGACACTCACCCCTCTCACACGCACAGTAAACAGACACACAAATAATTAAAGAAACAGTCAGACATAAACAAAAAAAAACCTCTTCTCTTTGTTTGTGTCTACCTCTCAGAAACACGTTTTCAGGGAAGTCATGCCAGAGACAATAAAAGGAAAGTCAAGTTTAAAATGGGAAACGACAATCACTACACCATGGAGAAACAAGGAATTGTCTGTTAGTGTAAAGTGTTGAGTATTTAAACCACGAGGAGATAAGTTCTGTACTCCTCCTCCTCCTTTTTTCAGATCGAAGATCAACTCGGCAGAAACACTGAAAAATGAATCGTCTGAATGATCAGGGTCGATCACTTTTGCCTCCAGAAAGCTGTAGCTGACATCAGCTGATACTCGTTATACTACAGCGAGAGGACAAGCTTCTACAAAGCCTTAGTGCAGCACAGCAAGATTGAATATGAATGCAGCATATGGACGAACATGAATCTGTCAAGAGTCATCGAGTTCTGATGCTTGAGGAGCTTTGCATATGTGAGTGCAGCGTGATCATCTCCAAGTGTTTGAAAAGCAGTAAAGACAAAAGTACCGGATTCAGAAAACTGCAGTCACAGCCACAGGAGAGACTTGATATGTAGCAGCAATAACACGGCTAACTGCTCAGATAACACAGGTCTGACTGTGCTTTTTTTCCCACTATTATTCACTACACTTGAATTCTACAGAGATGAACGATAGAGAAGTCCGTTTTTAAGAGTATTTTATCTTTTAAGAAAATAATGCTTTCAGTAACACACAGTAGTTTGGTCCGATTTACAGGGAAGCACATCCAGGGTCAAAGTATTCTTGCAATGGTTCAACCTATGGCACTACTGTTGGTAACATGGCTTCACATCTGCCTTATTCACTCAAAATATTTCAACTTGTTATGAAAATAAATACTTTTCAGGGTAAATTTGCTCAGAAAAGGCTGAAGTCTCTGTGACTTCTACTCAAATTCAAAATACTGAGTACGTCAAACGACCTTTTAAAGTTGTTCTGCTGGGAATTCACATAAAACAGATCTATGTTTGGCATTTATTTAGGCTTATTTTAATCTCCAGTACTGGCCAAACCTCACAGGTTTAAGAATTTGCTATACTCATTCTTCTCAAAGACCTTGCACAGCAAAAATAACATGCACGCCGCAGCCCTGGACTGAGAGTCCAGAAAAAAACTGGCAAAGTGGCGTAGGAATCAGGGTGTCCAATCAAACGCCAGCTCCTCTTCTTCACGCTTTGCTGTACCTCCCTGCAGCAGACAGGAGCAGACTACAGTGTGTGAGCATGATACTGATATGGTTAGTCCTAGTTCTCATGGATCTGTGGAAACTCCTTGTAGATCTGTTGTACGATTAGCTTATCCATCTGTTTTGCTGTAGCACACCCCTCCTCTTCTCCTGGATCGTCTTCCTCCCTGAGGATCCTCTGCAGCGCTCCCTGCAGGTCGGACAGGCGGTGCTGGTGTTCAAGGTAGTCCGTTGAGCGTATAATGGAGTGCATGAGGGAGAGATACTCCATCCGCAGCTTTATAGGGAGAAGAAGAAGAAAAATTACAACCACATGAGGAAACAAACTGCTGATACGTCATTAAAGGAGGGACTGAACATTTTGGGACATATAATTATTCTAGACATGGAGTCAACAGCTGTTTCTGTCATCAGGAATGTGATGTTCAAAAGCTGTTATTAAGCTGTGCTGTTGTGTTTCAGGGTGTGAACACAGCGTATCTGACTGTTGGCAGGTAACAATTCATCATCTCTGTTTTAATGAAAAGCTGATGAGACAAGAGATGAAAATGTGGAAAGAGTTGACGACTTTACATCTGATACAACTGCCTTATTCTTTTTTTGTATTTAACATTTTAATTGGGTTTTAAGTATAGATTTACGAAGGAAAAAGGAAAGGAAAAAAAAATGTATATAATAATAAAAATTTTCAAAAATAGTTTCTCATTTTCTTCATAGAGTCTTGTGCTTAAACATACAACGTGAGAGAAACAAACATGGACTAACAAAGCAGAAAATGAACAGAAAACAATCAATTAAAAGTGCGCACTGTTCCCCAAGTTGGCGACATCTATCAAATATTAAAATGGATCTGACTGCTGGATTGACCTCTTAAGTTACAGATACTGGAGGCTAAGCAGTGAAAGGGCCCCATGTAAGCATATATTGATCTATCTTGTCCAACAGAGAATATGTTACTCTCTCATAAACTGCTAACTGAGTCACAGTCGTGGGCCATTCTTCATGAAGAGGTGGACACTTCTTCCTCCAGTGTCTCAGAAGGATTTTTTTTGGCTATGGTAAGAGCCAGAATGATCCATCGTTTCTCAAAAGAAGACCGGTCACAGTCTTGAAGATCTGAACCCAAAATAACCAGTTTAGCAGAGACTTGGAATTTTTGTTTTTCAGTACCTCAGCTGCTTCATTCTAATGTTGTTAACTTCAGCCACTTCCTTGTAAACAATTTCTGGTCGGTGTCTGGACACTTGCATTGGCTGTTGTAAATGGTTTCTCGGACGTGTTGCTTTATATTCAAATAAAGTATGTCCACTGTTTATTTTCTTTCCTGTATATGATCAATTTGTGGGCGGTGGATTGATACTCATCTTAAAAATTCCAAATTTATATTCAAAAACTCAGAGACTCAGCATTTGAGTTTCCGATCCAGAGTATGATATCAGAGGAAAACCCATGCAGGATAATACTTCCAAAACTTGACTGAAAAGTTCAACACCAATTAGGAAGAAAACATTTCAAAATGAATTTAAAATGTCAAATCAAAAATTTAAAATGACATCATTACAGCCTGGAAACCTTTATCAGCTGTCAACAGGTCTCACCTTGTCTCCAGGTGAAAGATCAGATATCTGCCGAACAGCGATGTCGATCATCACCATCATGTCGGTGCTGTAGAAGATGTCAGCAGTCTCTCTGTTGGCAAAAACATCCTGCAGAAACTTGAGCACCGAGTGTGGCGCAGGCGGGGTGTGTTTGAACATACACACGGGGTCGTCTGGAGGGGAGGAGGACAGAGAGCGAGTGATGAGGTCAGGGCACTGAGAGCATAGATGAACATCGAGACACATTATAAATAAGTGTTGATATCTTACCTCCTCTGTTCAGAAGGAGCAGCACTTTCTCCGACAGGATCTTCACGTTCTTCTTCTTCAGCTCCTGCATGATTACATTACTACTGGGTGCTGCAGGTGGGAGGCAAAAAGTACCAGTGAGGAGACAATTAAAGCTCTTCTGTAGGTAAATCAGGGCATTAGATAGCTGTACTTTTATATATTTGTTCTGAGAATTTCCCACTAAGACTGATTGAATCATTTGCTGTGAAATGGTGAACAGTACAGCTGCTGTTCTCACCCGTGTGATGCAGGTTGAAGGACAGAACGAGGTTCAGGAAGATGTCAGGCAGCTGGTCTGTAGGATCAGAGGGAAGGCCGTCCTCCACCACGCCCAGCAGAAACTGAACAAAGTCTGCGTTCAAGTGTTCTGACAGCAGAGAGCGACAGGATTAAACATGAGCCATTCAATTCACCTGACGAGGAGAAATGTCTGTTTCTCTATGCAGAGGTAAAAACAAAATATTTCATACCATAGTGATGATATGGCACCTGTTCTCCCATTGAGAAGATCATTGTGAGTACCAGAGCGGTGTAGCACATCTTCTGGTGTTCTGAGGAAAGTAAAACCAGTCATAAATACTTGACTGTGATGTCAAATTTGAATCCTGGAGAATATTGAACGAGTCAGAAACAGTGAAAGTAGTGAAGAGACAGTAAGACGCTCACCTTGTGTGTCAGTTTGCAGGTCTCTGGCCAGCTCCATGGGGAGGATGGAGTTGAGGAAGGTAGAGATAAGAGCAGCATCAAGGCTGCACATGGCCCCGAACACTTTCAGCAACAGCAGCCGAAGAGACACACGGTGCTCCTGCACATGATCACAACGACGAGCAAGCACTTAACAAACACACACAAACTATCACCAAGATACAGCTCACATTTTTGAGGCTAAACACCTCATATGTTTCTGAAAGACGCTCAGTCCTTTTGGAAGATAAGATGTTCCTTTAACAGTCCAACGAGGGGAAATTTACAGCAGCATAGTGTCGATACAAAAAGAGGAAAATTAAAAGATAAAGAAACTTTGAGTTAAAAAATTTACATGCATCATATTAACATCAGTACAGAATTGACATAATAATAGGAAAATAGGATTCATTGCACATTAAGGTTCCTGTTTTGGAGTCTGACAGCTGCAGGAAGGAACAACTTGCGATACCTCTCCATCACACACTTTGGGTGGAGCATCCTGTCCCTTAAGGAGCTCCTCAGTGCAGTGAGTGTGTGTTGGAGGGTGTGAGAGTCACTGTCCAGCATGGAGGACAGTTTGGCTGTGATCCTCCTGATCAATGTTACTTTTCAAGATGAACCCGACAGCAAAGTGTCCCTGAATAGAATTTGTTTTGTTACTAAAAGCTGTTTTAAAGTCTTATCGTTCTGTCTTACCATCTGATAATAGGAAACCAGAGACAGCACATTTTCGTAGTGGTTGGCCTTGCACATCCTCTTACACACCTCTGGATCTGCATCAGTCTAAGGAGAGAAAAAATAGCTCTTAGATGTGACTGCATCATTTCTATTTTTACTATGATCGGCTACAGTCCCTGAACACACCATCGGATTATGAAGCCCATTAACGACTCATCAGGACATCAAAGCTCTGATCTGGTCAGGACAAAGTGCCAACAAAGAACATTTGGCCGCCTGAAGAGTTTACAGATCCGGTCTTAAATCACGCTGTTGGATTTGTAAGGTCGTCTGAGCCGCTCTGATCCTATCAAACGTGTCTGGAATTTGCAGCGCAACATCTGGACGAGTCCTGTGGACCCATCACAGACTGATCCTGAGGGGACACTTTATATAATGAAGTCAGCTCCCCCTGAAAACGGTCGTTCCTGACACGACTGAACTTGTTTCATTGCTGTTATTATATAACAATAAGTTTGACGTTTTTACTTTAAAAATGTCTTTTTCACACTTCATTACATCGACTCCAGCAGGAGAGAGAAGACAGCAGTTTCAGAAACCGTACCAGTATCTTCAGCAGCTCTTCCAGGTAACAGGCGATCAGAGCGTGGTCTTCATGAAGCGCCCAGCTCCGCTGCTGGGAGTCGTCTCTGTGACGGGCAAGGTCGCTGAATATCACCTCCAGCCTCTGTTCATCGTGACAAACCTGACCCTGCGGCAGCCCAGTGTTCAGTTCCTGAAGAGACACGTGACATCATGACACACCTGTTTCTGCTGATACTTAAATATCAGTCCAGAGCAACATTTCTTATTCTTGAACAGAAACTAACTCTTTCTCCTTACATTAGTGAAGTTTTTATCTCTCATTTTCAAAGGAATCAACGAGATTTTAACAGAAATTAAAAACCAAAGTAAGATCGATAGAAAACAGAAATAACTAAATGTGGAGAAGCAACATACTGTTGGCTAAACACCATCATATTATCATCTAATGATACGATCATTTAAAGCTCCTGTAGGGAACTTTTGTCAGTTTTGGTGCCTCCTTTTGACAAAACAGTCTCAGTTTATCTCATCTTTTCAATGTTTTGACCAAAAATCTCATCATGGTAACTTATGACAGTCAAATTATCATCTATTGTAAATATTTAATGTGATGATTGTAAAATCAGCGATGTTTCTTTAGCTGCTTGGCTGACACCTACCCCCCTTTACACTGGACTGAGGCATTAAAAACTACAATACAAAAACGATCACTATTGTTTATGGTCTTGTTTG